>OY728140.1:1244436870-1244953554 GCA_963277665.1 Viscum album
TTACCTATACACTCATCGAAAATCCTCGAACATGACAGGGGTTTTCGGGATTTCCCAATCCTGTAGATTAAATATCTTACCACCCAGCATCTTTAAATACCCCATATGAGCTCTGCTCCTCAAGATAATCCTATATTAATTAATTTAACATTTCTAAAATTATTCAAATTATATAGAGAATATAATTATCTTAAATAAATAAAATAAATATCTTACAATACTCTTAGCTATTATTCTAGATTATTCTAAAAGATATTTCCCCTTTTTCCCATCCAAGATCTCTTCCATTTTTCATGTTTAGACGGAGGGGATGGAGGGAAAACCTATCCAGATATTTAAGACTCATCTCTCAGTTTTTTTAATTTTTCCACCGTCATTTGTTCTTCCAATAATGTATACTCTCCCCAAGATAAAATATGAGGGTATACATTTTAAGATTGGATATCCTGATGAGATATTCTTGTTTTCTGTAAATTAATAATAAGAAATCATTTAAAAAACATTAATAATATCATTTATATAAGAAATATTATAAAAAATTGAATTTCCCTAACCAAAAATGAAACTTTTCTACTACATTAAAAAATTGTCTCTATGTGTCTTCATTTATTAAAGGGTATATATGACATGCATTTTCATGATTCCTATGACCAAAAATAAAATCAGATGTCATGGTTGATTTAAAATCCCTCCATCTCCTAGAAGCCATCGATAAAAATATCCCCCAGACTTCTCTAGTGTTAAGAATATCAAATTTCATCTGATAAAGAATAAGTAAAACATATTATACTAGATGCATTTAAACATTAGTCAAACAATGAAAAAATATCTTACCAAAATATTCTCCCACAACTAAGATATTATTGATTTTTTCCACACTTCTCCAATAATCATACAAAATGCTTACTTTTTTTTACCCTGAGTTGATAAAAAAATATTAAAATATTTTTCATTTGGGCCTCTAGTAATATCATTCTCATCAAACTCAACGAGTATGATCTAGTCCTAGCTATGAGAATGTGATAATTTTGGTAAATGTGTGCAGCCACCTTTACTAACTAATGACCTATTCTTTTTCGTTATGGGAGAACATGAGGAATATTTGGGAACATCAAGAGGAGCATGTGAATGTTCCTTCCCATAGATATGATCATGATGATCATCTCCAGAATGATGTGGTTGATCAACTGATTGATATGTCATTATCCTTAAAATCAATAAAGCAAACACTAGTTTAGAAATATACAAATTCAAATATTATAATACTAATGTAAATAAAAATGGATAACTGAGCTATGTTATATAATAATAATCATGGTAAATGTGGTAAGCATGTTAAACAATGGTAAATATGGTAAACATGGTAAACATGGTAGTGTAATTTTAATTCAAAAAAATAAATAAATATATAAGTTACTTAAAGTTAAACTATTGTAAACAATGGTAGACATGGTAAACATGGGAATTATGGTAAAAATGGTAAACATAGTAAAGTAATTTTCATTAAAAATATGAATAAATATACAAGTTATGTAATGTTAAACATGATAAACTAAACTAAACAAAATTAAAATAAAAAAAATTCCTCTCATTTTTTTAATACACATTTTAATAAAGAAAAAAATTACAATATTTAACATTTTATGAAAATACTAAATGTAAACAAGAAATAAAAATCTGTTACCTGTAATATTAGGAATATACAAATGGATTGTTTTCCCAAATTCCATCGTCATGATCGTTCCTTATGGCACACACCATGTCTTCAATATGATCATCATTATTTTCTGCTAATCTTTCCATGGATGTAGGGATCTCACATAAATCATCATCATCATCAAGTTGATCCTCACCATCATATTTTTTCCCTTGGAAAACAACATAACCCTGCATATCTCATTGATCAACTACATAGAAAATCCATTTTCCATGTGTTTTCATTATAAAAGAATCTATTGTGCCTTCTAATCTATTCATATTAACAACTATCATTCTAAATTCATTATGTTTGACAATGTTGTTACCGATAAACCATTTTCAGTTAAAAAGGGAACTTTAATTTTAATGTAATAAATATCCCATATTTCTTCAATGATTCAATAACATGCACTTGATGCAGAAATTGGGTTTTTGTCTTTAGAACTTGAAAAATGAATTGCTTCTGCAAACAACAAAACACCACTATTATGAACTGCACTTCTTTTTTCCTGATCTTTCATATGAAATTTATATCCATTAATGTCATACCCAGACCATGTTATCATATTTAAACATGAACCACCCACTTACCATCTTAATGTCTCTGATACATCTTATCTACCAAGTATGGTCTTTTTAAACCCTGGAAAAAATGTTTTATTGTGCTCATTCAAAATCCACATTTCATTCTTATTTGGATTTCATTGTTTCAACACATTAATATAAAATGTGATATACGGTTTAGCATGAGCTATGTTATTCAAGATGTACAATTCCACCCTCTTCATCTGTTTAGTTGATAATGATTTGACTTTCAAGCCACAAATCCTCTTTCCCTCATTATTAACTCGTTCATGGTGAGATGGAGGAGAATCTATGTACTCTATCCTGACCAATTAGCTCGTACTAAACTTCACAACCTCATCAAAAATATACTTTTCCATAATGGAGGCATCAGGTCATTATGGATTCTTAACAAATCCCTTCAATACTTTCATATACATTTCCAAAGGATACATCCAATGAAGATATACTGGTCTATAATGATATATTTTTCAAGCTAGATAAACCATTTAATGCACTATTATATCAAAAAAATATAGAAGAAAATACATTTCCAATTGAAAATGTATATAAATTAAATCCTTTTCCAAAAGGTTCAAAGCATTCACATCAACCACATTATTACAAATTGAATTGAAAAAATGACACAACTTCATTATTGTATTTCTGACACGAATGGACCGTATTCCATGAAATGAAACTGTTAGAAGTTGTTGCATCATGATGTGACAAACATGGTATTTCATACCTATCAACTTCAAATCCTTCGAAGAGAATTTTTTTTACATTTGAAGAATACACATGAGACACATTGATATCATGAAGAAACTGAAAATATCTAATTTTCTCCCTCTTGGATATTGTATGAAAAGATAGAGGATGAAATGATTTTCTTATATTAGTAGTGGTTGCTAACTCCAAATGTATTCCCTTTGATAGTAAGTCTAATCTTGCATTCAAACCGTTTTTATTCATTCCTTTAACATCTAACAATATTCCAATCAAACTGTCATAGATATTCTTCTCCACGTGTATGAAATCAATATTTTTTTCACTTCATGATATCTCCAATATGGTAACTCTAAAAATATTGAACTTTTCTTCCAAATATGTATATCATTACCATATTTATGTTTATTTAACAAAGTCACATAATATTTTCACACCCTCTGAAAATACAGATCAGATGATGAAGGTTTTGGAGAAATATCAAATTATTTTTAGCCATTGAATGCCATTTTTATCCTTCTATAAGGGTGATCCATAGACAAAAGTTTCGATGAACCATGTATAATTTATTTCTCCCATGATGAAATTTACAATATGAAGTCTATTGTTCGCAAATTGGACTTGCTTTATGCCCCTTAACACTATATCCATAAAAATTTCCATATGTTGGGAAGTAATTTATAGTTAACATAATCACTGCATGGAGTTGAAAATATTCCATTTTATAAGAATCATACACCCTAATACCATCCTCCCAAAAAAGTTTCAAATCATAAATCAACGGTGAAAAGAAAAAAACAATATAATTTCTGAGTTTCTTCAGACAAGAGATCATTATGATCAACAGGACATATTTTCACTTCATACAAAGTTCAGGTGAGTGGTTGTAAATTACAAATAAAATATGGCATGAACTATGTGTTCTACGGATGTTTAGGTATGGATTCATTCCATCTGTGCACAACCCATGTATGAGATTTCTAATTTCATTTCAGAATGTTGGATATTGCTCATCAATTTTCATCCATTGTGGCCAATAAAATGGATGATGTATTTTTTCATCACATATCCTCTCATCAGCATGACATCTTAACCTTTTTCCATCATGTGAATTAGAAAATAAATGTTTCAATTGATGAATTATAGAAGGATACCAAAAAACCTTGGCATGGATCTCTGTAATCTCTATATGAGCCCTTGATTTTTCATTCAACTTATACTGTGATGTCCAACATTTAAGACACTCCGAAAAAAATTCATATTCCTTCCTATATATCACATAATCATTCGGACATGAATGTATTTTCCTGTATCCCAATCCCATCGGGCATAATATTTTCTTGGCCTTATAATGTTAATCTAGAATATCAGTGCCTTTTGGAATAATTTATTTCAACAATTATAGAAGCTCTGTAAAACTTCTGTCACTCCATCCATGTTTCACCTTCAGGTTAATCAATCTTATCACCACCAAAAAAACCGTAAAATCCATAAAACTAGGATACAAAATTTTTTCATCATCACCATATAGACATGAAACTAACAGTTCTATCTCAATATATTATGCTACAATACCACGAATCATTTCTTCAATTCCATCGAAGTTACCATCTTGCAAATCAACATCATCAGTAGATCTGACATTCTTTCTTATTTCACCATGCCAAATACAAGGGCTGTAACTTGGATTAAAACCATGACAAATCAAATCATCTTTGATCACACTACTTTTCAACTTATTCATATTCAAACATTTCAGAAACGGACATAAAAAAATTTCGCTGCTTGGAACACATCATTTATAATATTTCAAAAAGGCATCAAAACCATCCTCATATTCATTACTCATTCAATGTGCCATAATTCAACATTGACTCCATATTAACTATAACAAATATAAAAATTATACATATTATTAAGATAATAAAATTTTATATTTATATGGAAAATATCATAATTTGAATGTAAATAAATTTTGGATTATAAAAAAAATACATTCTTATTTGAAAAATATATGTATGAAAATGATTTCAAAAATTAAAAATAGTTATATATAACAATTTTATATTTATATGAAAATAATTTTAGGATTAAATCTATCTCAAATGGATCACGATATAACAGTATAAATTCATCTTGGATCCTTTCTTCTTAAGGTATACAAAGAATAGATCCTGGTGCAACTGGATACCAAATTCCCCCTTATGTAAACCAGAAATAAGAAGTATAATTATAAAAATATGTATACATTCACTACTGAAAATTAAACTTATCACAATGATATAAAACCATTAGAATAGACCGGGAAATCATTGGGATAGAATATCCCAATGGTTTCACACACCATTAGGACAACCCCCCCCCCCCAAATCCCCGGACAACCCCCACCGCCCGGACACCCCCACCCCATGACACCACATACCCCCTTGGATAGCCCCATCACCCCTGGATATCATCCCCAACCCTAGACACCCCTACCCCACTGGACAGACCCTCACACCCCTAGACACCACCCCCATCCCCATGGACACCCCCACCCCTTGGATAGCCCCCACCCGCTAGGCACCCCCACCCCCTAGAGAGTGCACCACCCCCTGAACACCCCCACCCCCATGGACAACCCCCAACCCCATACACACCCCAAAACCTTGGAAAACCCCCACCCCCTAAACACCACCACACCCTTGGGCAACCCCCACCCCCTGGACACCCCACCCCCTAGACACCCCACCCCCTGGACCACCCCCATCCCCCTGGATAGCCCCACCCCTGGACAACCCCACCCCTGGACACCCCTACCCTCTTGGACATCCCCCTCACCCCATTGACTACACCCACACCCCCTAGACAGCCCCAACCCCTAGGAAATCCCCATCACCCCCTAGACACCACCCACCCCCTTGGAAACCCCTTGGACACCCTCGTGGACAGCCCCCCACACCCTGGACAACACCCCATCCCCTGGACACCCCCACCCCTGGACACCCCCACCCCCTGGACACCCCGACCCCCTTGGACAACCCCTCACCCCTGGATATCAGCCCACCCCTTGGACACCTATACCCCCTTGGACAACCCCCTCACCCCCTGGACACCACCCCCACCCCCTTGGACACCCCTAGACACCCCCACCCCCTTGGACAAGCCCACCCCCTAGAAACCCCCACCCCTAGACACCCCCACCCCCTGGACACCCCAACCCCTGGACAACCCCCCAACCCCCTGGACACCCCCAACCCCAGGACACCCCCACCCCCTAGACACCCCCACCCCCTGGACACCCCCACCCCCTTGGACAACCCCTCACCCCTAGACACCACCACAACCCCCTGGAAACCCTCACCCCCGTGGAAAACCCCCACACCCCCATGGACACAACCCCACCCCTGGACACCCCTACCCACTTGGATATCCCCCTCACCCCCTAGACACCACCCCCACCCCTTGGACAACCCCTGGACACCCCCACCCCATTGGATAACCCCCACCACCAAGACACCCCCACCCCTTGAACATCACCCACCCCCTGGACACCCCTACCCCCTTGGACAACCCCCTCACCCCTGGACACCACCCCCCTAGACACTACCTACCCCCTTGGAAAGCACCCTCACACCACTAGACACCATCCCCACCCCCTTAGAAACACCCTAGATACCACCACCTCCTTGGAAAATTCCCAAGCCCTGGATAGCCCCCACCCCCTCGACACCCCCACCCCCTAGACAACCCCACCCCCACACACATTAAATTACATGCACAAACACATGATAGAACACACATGGTAGCAACAAAAATCGTTGAACTTTCATGATATCACTACCATGGTTTATTTTACCAGAAACTAATTTATCATGATATAAAAAAACACTATGACACTTACCATGATATAAATAACAATGATATAAAAATAACATATCAAAATAAAAGTTTAGGGTATCGTGAAAAATAAAAAATGAAACTGAGGTGTGTGAGGATTACTTGAGTTTTGTGAGTCAACCTGATAGATCTGGTGATAATAAAGATGATTAATGATGTTGATAAAACTAGGTTGGATGGTACAACTTTGATGAATCCTTTCTAGGTTTTTTGCATGAGAGAGATGAATCGCAGGTCGCCTGATCGAATAAAATAGAATGACAGAATACAGGGCGTGATAAATCATTTAAAAGCATTATCACATCGGTTATTTAATAACCGATGTGATAAACTATTTTTTATGTTTATAACGTTATATATTTAATAACCAATGTAAAAAATCCTATATCACGTCGGTTATTTTATAATCTACATGATAAATTTCTGAGATTTGAATTGTCACGTCTGTTATAAAATAATCGACATGATAAATCGCCCATATTTGATCTTTCACATCGGTAATGAAATAACCGATGTGATAAATCTAATCTCGGTATTTTTCACATCATTTATTTTATAACCGATGTAAAAATCCAATTCTTGTTGATTTATCATGTTGGTTATTTTATAACCTACATGATAAAAAAAATTACAACTTTACACATCGGTTATATAGAACCGATGTAAAAAATGCAGTAGTGTTAAACGTTTTTTTCACTAGTGTTAATATCATAGATCATAATCATGAGTCATGGATCAAATCATGGTAGTTCAAAATAAATGAATATTAATGGATCAAAGAATATTATAAACTAAAAATATACACTTTGAGTCATACTGAGCACACTGTGTATCAAATTGAGGTTCGTCTGATTGATATGCAGTTGATTTGTACACTTTTTAGGAATATATTCATGATATATATTTTCAAAATTTATACTATGCATTAGAATACTAAGAATTCATACTTTTCATTCAACATGTTCTATCTTTTATGGATTTTTGGAGATAGTAAAGGAAAATACGACTTCCCAAAATATCTGTGAAATAAATAAATATGTATTAGATTAAAATGATAAATAACTTAACACACAATTAGCAGATAAAATTATGAAAAAATTAATTAAATGAATAAGTTTTAGGAATTAACACTTATATATTCATGACCCATTTCCATGTTTTCATTATCTCAATTGCATCCTCGAAGTCCAATCTTTCACGACCATGAGAATATTTGAACAAACCGACCCGATTCGAATAAAGGAATCCACATGTATAAAAAAATTCATAAGTGAGTAATATTAAAAATAAGTAAATTATACAAAAATAAGAAAAAAATCCACCACTTATATAGAAGTCACAAATTAATTCTATTTCTATTCATTCTTTCATCAGGTATGTTTCCTATTCGTTTTTGAGAACATCTATATCAACATGTAAATATGTGCCTTTTTGACAGTCATAGTAGTGCTTAAAAAATTTAAATCCACAAAGCATTAATAAATATATTAAATGGAATAGTAATTATCATTTAAAATACCTCTTCATTGATGCTAGTTTTTTACAGAATATGATATCTCTCATAAATTTTCAAACATAATAACCACAATCTTTTACATTGGTTTATTCTAGACACTGCTAAAACATTGAGTAGAAAAAGTACTTTTTTTATGTGTTTGGATAATGAAATCTTAATATACATACCTTGATACTTATCCAATCATGGAACATTTATTCTTCCTTGGGCTTAGTCCTTGGCCTCATTTAGTGTTTTTCATGATAGTGATACACCACCCTATCATAACAGAATCCTCATTAAAAGGTAATATAAATTATACAACATGATGTTTAGTTCTAAAATGTTGGATTCAGTGTATTAAAAATTTAAAAACTCAATTATGTGTGGATGGTTATTTGGATATCCATGAATTGAATCTAGGAAATAATTCTTTAGTGTATCCAAATTTACTGAAATGAGCATCCAAATATATCAAAAAACACAAAAAGGAATAAGTTATGAAATAAATGAAAATAAATTTGATATGATTAAATTGTAGAGTCTTACCCCTGAATCACTAGTAATAAATAGAGTTTTTTCTCCAAAAATTATCATCCAAATTATTTGATTAGACCTTCCACTATTTCATCCTTTTTTTGGGTCCTATTTTTTCTTGTTCTGTAGAGGTAATGTGATGACTAATGAGTCAGAACTTTTTGTCATGGAAAAATCCCTTCATATATTTTTTCATATATATGCTTTCCAAAAATATGAAATGTATTTAGACATAATTAAAATAGTATATCAGCTTTTTGAAAATTAAATCATGGAGAAATACCTCATGTATACATTTACAAATGAGCCAGCAATCCAATAATAGTTGAGGATTTTAGTTGCACTCTTAACACCTATGAAGTCTTGATCTTTCTCTATGTACATATTTTATTCAAATTCCACTATGTGGTTGCAACCATATTTTAAAATTCTATACACATGAGCCTTGAATGAAGTAAATGTGGACATAGAAAGAGCGGGGTAATGGTTTTTTGGTATATCTTTGCGATCATTTTCTCAATCCTTTCGATGGGTTAGAGGCAGTTTTTATTTCATCTTCTTCTCTTTGTCCGTATATAATAAAATTCATAATTTTAGATATATTTTCATTATTTGTAAAAAAAATTCTTGAAAAGTAAAATAAAAATGAATACCTCCATATCAGTATGTTTTTTACAAGATGTGATGGCCATGCGATGAATTTTCTAACAGTTTTCTCAAATGTATTACTATCATCCTCATGAATTGGAACAGGTACCTCTACATTTTTCTCATGGGATACACTAATCAAAACTCACACATGTCATGTTGGATGTGGTTTGTTGGTTATAAAGTCATTTCAAATATTAAACACCATATCCCATGGCAGAAGGTGTTGGGTAGGTATTTATAGATATAAATAATAGCCATTATCACCCTGTAGAATACCAGTAGATGAAACGTATAATTTTTTGTATGATTAACATTTCACAGAAACATCTATTATAACATTTATTACCACTTCTAAGACATCTCATTGAGTGTAATCACTAGCCTCATAGTTGGTGGGGTGGTGAGGGATCTCTGTGTGGTGGTTGTTATTGAGTTGCATCTTCTATTTTCTTATCCCTCATTTAAGTTTCCATCTGCTCTACATTCCATTAGAATTTTCCTTATAGGGTGGATATTATTTCTCTAACTTATTTAATTATTTCACTTTGATCATCCTCTTGTTATTTCTCAAAATATATTCCGAGCGTCACACTAATACCCACACCTCTGACACGACCACACTGTTCTGGCTGCTTCAAGGCCACCGGAATTTTGTGTTCATCTAAAACATGTATTCCTAATTCTTGTGAAAATTTCAGATATAAAATATAGAAAATAAGTGATCATTGTTATTTAATAGTGATTTAAATAAAAAAATTTATTATGTAATAATTAGACATGTTTCCCACACTTTTTATTTGTTTTCATCTATTAGTATCACGTCTTTATTTTACGTGCCACCTTCCCTAGCACACAGCGTGGGGTGGATGTGGTTTTTTATTTCATATCATAAATCTGAATATAAATAGAGGAACATAATTGTGGGGTTGTTTCATGTCACATTAAAGAATTAAACTTGATTTAAAATATGTACCCATTTTTTTCAAGTGAACCATACACCATCCTTACTTTAAAATAGGTGTATGTTGGGTTTTATTCTTGTTCATTATTTCCATAACACATTTTCTATTTCATAAATAAAAAATTATCAATCAAAGTGATGAATAAACACATCATCAAACAATGTATTGGTGACCACAATGTACATTAAAAGACTCATCTTTACGATGTTCAATAAATGCACCCCATGCTTCTTGGGTTATCATGTGTTCATAGATAACTAGTGGGTGCAGGTTTATTTTCCCTTCATCATCATTAAGAGGATGTATTGTTAGAATTGTTCGAAATCCTTTATGAATCCTTCTAGTAATAATTAACACATACTTATTTTGGGAGTCAAATAATATAATTTCCCACTACAATGGATGATGAAGAGTAAGTTAATGATTTATTATTTTATTTTTTAAGTAAAATAAAGAAATGATATCATCATTTTATCATAATATCATCCCACATTAGTGACTTTATCCAATGAACAACTTGGTACCACGAATATCGGAATGCATTACTGAGTTATGATTCCAATATAAATTCTGAACGTGGCCTTGTTGGGGTTAACATGCTGACCTCGTGCATTCTATCCCACCTAAAATTTGATGCCTTTGACTTTCACCATAATAATTTTTTCTAACACCATGAAACTGAGGTGATCTTGTTTTTTCAGGGAAATTGGTCCTTCATCACCTACCACTTCCTTGTAATCAACATTTTCAATATTTTCCTCTAGAGAGATAGAATTGACATGTGCAGATGGCCATTGTACCTCTGCACTGGGAGCAGTAGTAGGTTGAGAAACCTATTGTTCCTCAGGTTTGGGAGCACCAACATGTGTATAAGGTCATTCATATGCACTACAAGAAGAATCTGTTTGAGAGACCTGTTGTTCCTTAGGATTGGATGAAAAAAAAGTGTATAAGTCATTATCTACTAAAATGGTTTAATATTTAATTTAGAGTACATAAATATAGAATTAAATGGATAATAACATGAGGTAACATGATGTATATTCCAAAAAAATGTAACCTGAATATTGAACACTATTTTTTTAAAGGATGAAGGTATTTTAAAAATATATCAATGTTCAATATCCCTTCATTTTTGTCTCCACTCTCATACAAAACTCCGTCATGATTGGGACCACTACGAAATGATTGAATTGTCCCAATGAAGTGGTCATCCTCGGTTGAATTTTCATCTGACCATTCAGTGATTTTGTTTGACAACAAAATAATTAACCACTTTCAATTTGTGGGACCTGTAATATAAAATACATATACTTCCTATAATTCCATTTTAAATGGTTTTTATTTTTAAACTTCGTTACTAAAATCACCTTTCATAAATCCCAATTCATCTATTTTAATTGAACTCCTATTATTAACCAACTTGAATTGAAAAAATAATCACTATAAATTTTGTATAATCCAACTCCTATTTTTTTGATGATCCCAAATTATGAAATATTCTAGTAAATTTGATTTATTTTCCTAGTACCAGAAAAACGCATTGCTTCTTTCATTAGTATAACTCCACTATTTTTCATGTTACCGTCTTCATCATGGAAATTTTTATAGAATGTATAACCATTAATTTCATACCATTGTTAAGATAATACATTCACCCTTGGTCCTCCGACTAACTATTGAAGTCATTCTGATATTGAATCAGGATTTTCATCTGATTCTATAAAAATATTGTCCCAAAATGAACCTATAATGTGTTGATTATGTGTGTTTGATATCCATATTTAATCCCTTGATGGATTCAAATTCCCAATAATTTCTTTATGGGTTTAAACATATAGGGAAACCTCCAAATAGTTATATAAAATGTAAAGGTGGTTCTGCTTCTGATCTATAATATTGACTGTGAAAACATCTCTTCCATAAATTCCATCACTCGTAAGCTGCCTATTGGGACAAGATTTAGGTAGACCAATTATTCCCACATCGGAAAGGTATTCATTGTAGAATTAAATAGCATCCTCAACAATATATAACTCCATAATAAATCCCTCTGGACGACATTGATTTTTGACATAACCATTCAAAATCTTCATATATCATTTAATTGGGACATCCATCTATAGTGTACAATAACACATAGATTAATCTCTCTCTCCAAGTGAACTATAAAATGAACCACCATACTAAAAATTGTTGGTGGAAAGAACATTTTCAATTTATATAATATGATGGAAATTTATCATTCCATAGTCAGAAATTTCGTCGGGACTATAAATTTGTTTCATATAGATTTAAAGAAGAAATAGAGTTTTGTTAATATATGATAGACATTCTTTGTAAAAATTCAACATTAATCTATATCCATTAGAGCTTTTATTAAAATATGAAATTCATGTGATTTTAGATTCTTTAAATTTAAATCAGTCAATGAAATTATATTATTGATATTCTATGAATACCCCTATAGATCTTTTACACCATTCAAGAAGTTGTAAAATTGATATCTCTCCTTCCTGGAAAGAGTGTACAATGTTAGAGGAAGAAAAGTTTGTTTTTCACCCTTTCCTAGTCCCAACTCTTCTAGTATTCCCATGTCAACCATTTCCAACCTAGTCTTCCTTCCATCCTTTTTTTCGTGTGCATTTAAAAACATGCCGATGAAACTATCAAATACATTTTTTTCAATATGAATAACATCATGAATATGTATGACGTACATAAAATTCTATTATGGTAATTAAAAAAACTATCTCTATTTTCAGACTTGTTTTTATAAAGTTTCTAGAAAATGGTTTACCAAAATTAGATTCCACATATTTTACCTTCTCAAACATTTGATCACCTATTAGTGGAACTAGTGCTTTACATTCTTCTAAACTTCCAACGAATGATTTCGTCCAAGATCGGTACTTATGTCATTGGTGTAGAAATCAGCGATATCTTAGAAGCATGGTTTTCGATGAATATTTCGTCGTGATTGTCTGTGTTCCTTTTCAAATATGGGGAACCTTTGAGTTCCTTTAATGATATATCCTAAAAACCTTTTAGTCGATGAATCCTATTTTTTAAACATTCCATGGACTTTTAACCTCTTTAAAGGCGGTGTTTTTTCCCATTTTCATTGGGCACTTTAATTTTCTCAAGTATTACATTCATATTGATATTAATGTTTTTAAATTAAATTATATTTCATAATTTAGTTTTATTTATAATCAAATATATAAAAATATTTACATATTTTTTATATATTCACACATAATAATTTAATTTTATAAATATATATGTAAACATATTTACATGTAATGTATATTTATAAATATATAAACCTTATCTAAATAAAAAATAATATCCATTTTATTAAAATAAAAAATGAATAAATTATTATATACATATACAATTTCTGTAAATATAATGTTTATATATGTATAAATATATTTGTGTGTGCATTGAAAAACCGATATATATTTATCAATATATTTTAATATATGTATATAAATATTAATATATAATATATGTAAATATATATAAATATATATAACTATATTTATATATGTACACAAATATATATATATATATATATATATATATATCTATGTGTGTGTGTGTGTGTATGTATTTATAAACACACATTCACACACACAAAAACATATTTTATATATGTATTAAAATATATATATATATATATATATATGGATAAATAAATATTAAGAAATAAATAAAAATATATAGATGTATCATAAAATACAGAAGAAAACGATATAGGGGAGTGAAAAAGGAGAGAGATTGTGAGGGGGATGTCTCAGTTTTGAAACCCAGTAAAGTCAAGGGTGCACACGGGTGGGTGATGCAGGTCCCTATCACTACTAAAGGGTAGAGGATTTCTAGACCTGTTAAAGGGGTGGTAATTATAGAGTAGCATTGTTAAAAGGGGGGATCAAGAACTGATAAAAGGGGGGAGGTCCCACCCCCCCAATTTCCAAAAGTAAATTTCTTCTTAAAAATTACTTTTTCGTACATTTTTCAGCACTAAAAAATAATCGATAATGGTCATTTTTCAGCATTTTTTTAGCACTGATAAATGAGCCATTTTATTAGTGCTGATAAAAGGGGCATTTATTAGCACTTTTTTAGAGATGATAAACATAACCACTTTTTAATAGCACCGATGATAATAACACTTTTTAAATGCTATATGTCCTTGTTTTTCTGAATGTTAGGAGCCATATCTACAGAAGTGAAGTCATTCTAGCCACCCCGTTCATCGGATTGCGGTGAGGATGATTCATACACATCACAAATGACTTGTGGAACATTTTTATAAAACACCAATACAATATGAATATATATTCATTTCAAATAACTATTTATAAAAAAATTAATGTAAACTAATTTTAGGGATCAACGGTGAGATCTAGACTCCTTATCGAAGGTAGGGGTTTGTAGGAAAACACCGGGGCTAGTTGATAGGATGTCCTCTGATTATCATGGTAGCTGAAGGAAAGACTAAAACCCTAGTATGATGGTGAGGGAGAGAAACAAGGGACAAAACTTACTCAAAGAATGGGTCGTGACCTAAGAAGAAGAACCCGCCCTAGTAGGGGATGTTGATTTTTTAGATAGTTTGTTGCCATTATCAGCAGATCCATCCACCCTGATTATCTTCCAAGTAGTTCCTAATGGATTTTATGGGTTGGGTGTCTCGGTCAGTGGTTGAATGACTATACGGCTACCATTGGGGATTTCAATCCATTTCTAATTCTATGTTTCTCTACCTTATCCTCTCAGTCTATATGGATTTTACTTCGAGATGATTGGATTTACTACAATTTACAATTTTTTTGTCTTTTTTAGGGCATGTTGTGTTTGGGGATTCAGTCATGTAATGGGTTCTATCGTGATCCATCTTAAAAGGGCTTCTACTTTTCATAATAAAGGGATTTTCTTAACATATTCTAACAATAAATATCACTAAAAAATACAAAACCATAAATAAAATTTACTTAAAAATAGAATCATTTATAAAATAAAAAACGTTCCCAAAAAGAACATAATAATATTTCCACTAAGAGGGTGGTGAATTAAATAAATTAGATGGATTGAACTCCATTCCTAAACCATTTGTATGTCATCGCATAAACTCCATCAACTAACCATGTTGTTGATGTTATTACTGTCGTTGTTGCTCCTGATGTTGTCGCTACTCTTCCAACTCTCTAATTAATCTATAAGTAGTCTCATCCTAGCCTCATAGCTTTGAATCATACTTTACATATGTCACGACCCATCCCCCGGGACCCATGTCGTGACTACCCCAAGCCCACCTTCAATAGTCAAGGGGCTAGCGACTATCATTGAAGGCGTATTTCCCTAAAACCGGGAAGGAATTGCCTTATTGACCTGTACACAATCAACCAGGAACATAACTAGATATGAAGACAAGGTAAACTGAATAGTAAATATAGTGAGTAATTAAGTAAAAGGGGCCAGAATACAATCCCAACTAGAAAGTACGAGAAATTTTAAGGTATAAGTAAACTGGACAACTCATGTGAACTCCTTCCAAGGATCCTACCTGAAGGGTAGGTAAAACTCTCAAAAGGTCTTCTCTGTGGTACGCCTCATCTAGGGTCCACCTCCGAGCTACCTCTAGTCCTAGTACCCTCATCCTCAGTCAACACAGTCCATCGTCTGCAAACAACAAAACAAGTTGCAAGTATAGATCGTGCATGGGTGAGTATAACTATACTTAGTAGGGACTCCGAGACCTTCATGGTTTTTCAAAATCTAAAAAAAATCATAAAATCAACTGACAACCCTACTTAGGTATATTCCCATACATATACCTACATTATCAAGTATACTCATCCCAATCATGAGGAAACACAGAGTCCAACTCAATATCCCAAAGCTCAGTTGTTCCACAATGGAAGAAATACCACAATGGTAAGTACCACACAGGATCCTAGTACATCATCAGACCCACACATGATCCATGTACCTTGCCAGACCCACACATGATCCTAGTACATCGTCAGACCCACACAAGATCCTAGTACATCATCAGTACATCGTCATACCCACACAAGATCCTAGTACATCGCCAGTACGTCTTCAGACCCACAAATAATCCTAGTACACCGTCAGTGCGTCGTCAGACCCACATAGGATCTTAGTACATCGTCAGTACATCGTCAGACCCACACATGATCCTAGTTCATCGTCAGTACGTCGTCAGACCCACACAATATCCTAGTACATCATCATTACCTTATCATAGCCACACATGATCCTAGTACATCGTCAGTACACTGTTAGACCCACACAAGATCCTAGTACATCGTCATAGTACGTCGTGAGAACCACACATGATCCGTGTACATCATCACAACCAGCTATGGGTTCCCGCACTCAGATAACTTTTCTCTGGAAGGGTTTTCTCCTCAAGGAACTGGTCGATTTTCCAATATCACGAAGTCCCATGAAGAATATTCCCAATGTATTACCATCTAAATGGGTCTCAATGCAATAGAAGATGCGTCAATCAGACATCTGGTCTGTAAGTTATTGCCTTTTTAGCCCTGAGGGCCTGATTGGATTCGTCCTCGATCCAACCCAGACATACCCCAAATTTATCCAACCTCATGTGGGGTATCCCAAAAGGACTTTCTCAATCCAAGGATTCCAATTCCACAGACGGTTCATCATTTCGACACTGTATGAGGGAGATATGTCGAATACAAGATCCTGTAATAAAAATAATAATATTATTGGGTGTTTCGTGAACCCGAGCCACGAACCAAAATTTAATATTCAACGTTAGACATAAATCGACCATCTTAATGATAGGATCATGTCGCCATATACGGTAAGTCAATCGGATGTCACACGCATGAGTTATGGAGGGTAGAATATTTAATAATAATATATTATTATTATTATTTTAGTGTTTCGGGTACCCGATCCAAAAACCTGAAAAAGGCATCCAATATTGGACTCATAATTTTCGTCTCGAAGTCAGGGTTGGACTGCCGCTGACGGTTCATGAAATTGAGGTCGCACAGATAAGTTATGGATGAATTTTTGTTTTAACAACCATAAATAATATTATTGTTATTATTTTATTATTATTTTATTTCATTGAAAGATTCCCTCTCCAATCACATTTGAGATTCACACAAAAGAGGGTTATCCCATTTTGGTGCGCACGAGTCCAAATAGTGCCTCTATCTCTTTTTTATATTCATTTTTCTTTTAATTTTATATCCTATCTATTCCTTTATCTCTCCAATATAATTTTCTTCTTCCACGAATTTTCACCCCTGTACACGAACTGCGAATCCGCTGCGACTCTGCCTCCCACACAGCCTAGCTCCGCCGCACCGCCTACTCGTGTCGCCGCCTAATCTGCCTCATCGTCGGCCGAAGCCACTTGGCCCTGCTTGCTGCACACGCACCGCCTGCACCAACTGCGCCGGACCGCCCTACTCCGCCTTGTCACTCTTATTGTGGGGTGTCTCATCTTTTTTATAACCCCTAAAAATAAAATGATCGCATTTTCAAGATCCTCGGGTCAAGGGATCTGTGTCCATATGTCGTACTGAACTGAATATTGCATTTCTAGCGCTAATAAACATTTGCCCGCCTCCTTCCGCGAGCCATTGAGGCTTCGATTCAAGCTCAAAAAAATAAATGATCGCATATTTTGCGATCCTTCCATTGAGGGCTTCACGTACATATATCGCGCTCAGAAAAACTCCATGTTTCCAGCGCCAATAAATATTAGGCGTTGAGAGTGCATGAATAACATGCGAAGAATAAAAAGAAATAGGAGCATGGTTTATGTGTAGGACGATTCCCTTGTTCGTTTTGCCATCGTCATCATGAATTTAGGATATGAAGAATCAATAAATCAAATTCAAACATATATAAAAACCCCTACCGCGATTTTCCATTTGAGGTGGCGCGAGGAAGATGATGGAGTTGATGAGATTGTGACTTCGGCGTTTGTTGCTCCCACATGATTTTTCCGATCCATGTTCAAGCATCATCTTCGTTCTCTGATTCTGGAGGATTCTCTTCATTGTAGTGGATGTTCATCGTTGAAGAATCTCATTCCATGTTTCCTATATCACTACCTTTTTCCAACAATTCTCCAACCAAATGGTGAAATTCCAAATAATTTTATTAAATAAACTAATTGAGTTGGCACATCAATGGGAGGAAAGCAAAGAGTTATCTCATATTAAAGGAGGACTTCAAGGGTATAGTGGTCCCCACATTTAAATTTAAATTGGGGGTTTTTAGTTTGCGTGGTCCCCACCACTAAACATAAAATGGGAGGTTTTAAAAATAAAATAAAAGTTGTTCTTTATATTATTTTTTTAAACTCTCCCACGAAATTTATTAATAATAAATTTCACCCTTGACCTAATTCGGTCAAGGTGAAGGCATTCTTAAGAGAATATCGGTGCTACGATTTCAACAGTTCCCTCAAATTTCAAATCCGAGCATTGGTTCAAAAGTTATATAACACCGCTCACGCGTTTACTGAACGTACCCGAAAAAAGGTTAGAAATATTATAATAGTCACCCTTGACCTTTTCCAGTCACGGTTAGGATCTAACTAAGTTAAACACGCCACAAATAACCCAAAAGTACTCTCAGATTTTAAATCTGTGTTACCGTTTAAAAGTTGTGGATTTTAAAATAAAATAATTGTTACTTAATATTTTATTAATGGCCAAAAAATAACATTCATTGGTGGCCTACGCCAGCCAAAGTTAGTATCTTCTTAAATGAAGAATTCCCTCAGAATTTTAGAGGTGGTCTCAGATTTTCAATCTGAGCTACCTTTTGTGAGTTATAAGCATTTGAAAATTAAAATAATTCATTTAATTATTTTTTTTAAGGTTATGCAATTTTTGGGTTTTCTCACAGGAGGCTCACGCCGACTAAAATTATGTCATGCCATGGGTAAACCCGCGATCATGAATGCAACTGTACCCTCAAATTCATGATTCGAGTTGCTTTTTAAGATTTATTCCACTTTTTTTAAAAAAAATTCTTATGCATGATAATTATAACTCAACTAAACTTCGACGGATCATTCAGGGCACTCTGGGCCTCGAAATCACATGCCGTTAAATTTCTCGGTCTCGAAATAATTCCATATAATTATTGTAAAAAATTTTACAGAATTTCAGTGCCATTAAATTATCCCCACCTTAGGGATTTACGTCTTTAAAATCCAAAACAAAGGAAAAAAAACAAAATAGGGTACTGTGCACCAATCTGAGCCTCCTTCTCCCATTTGCTCTCATAGAGGTTCTCGTGCTATCAGCGTACGTGAAACAAAGGTATCGACCGCCCATGAAGGGCCCGCTCCGGTCGATCCTCAATCTCCACTGTAACCTCTGTAAACGTCGCCCCATCGGCGAAGTCCATCTCGACTTGGTCGGTGATGTGAGATGGGTCATCCACGTATCTCCTCCGATGGGATATATGGAAGACGTCGTGCACCCTCTCCAATTATTGTGGAAGAGCTAAGCGGTATGATACCTCGCCTATCCTCTGAAGTATCAGAAAAGGACTGATAAACCACAGTGATAACTTTCGGCCTCATCCAAATCTTCGTAGTCCTTGTCGAGGAGAGACTCACAAGAATACATGGTTCCCCTCCTAGAACTCCAAGGGATTACGTATCTTTTCGGCATTGGAATTCTGCCAAATCGGTGTAGTATTCACTTGATGACAAGTGAGACATCGTGATACAAACTCTACCACTGATTTCTTCATCTCTAGCCACCAGTACTGATGCCAGAGGTCCTAGTATATCTTCACCACACCAAGATGTACCACCAGAGGGGACGTATGGAACTCCCTCAACACCTCCTCCCGAAGCTCCACCAGTACCATGGTACGTCCTCTGAAGAGGATGACGAGCTCCCCACATTCATAAAACCCACCAGGTGCTTGCCTTGAGTATATATGATCACGTCGAGTCTTGCAGTCAATTCCCCCAAGTTGTGACTCCCTAACTTTCTGAAGGAGTGGGGGAGTGAAATTCATAGAGTGAAGGTAAGAATCTTCATCTCTATCCCTGAAGGATATCTGCAGCGTGACTAGTTACTCTGATGCCTCACTCAGTAGCTGTAGGCCAGACCTTTTACTGAGTGCATCTTCTACCATGTTCCCCTTCCGAGTATTATAGACTATCATAAAGTCATAGTCTTGGAGGAACTCTATTCACTCCCGTTGGGAACATAAAACTCAAAACTTCTACTGCCAAGAGGGTAAGGCAGGCCAAATCACGAGTGATTAGCCGCACCCTCCTATGCAGGATTTTATCATGTGCTCCCTTGGTTACCTTTTTCACTGACCAAGGAAACCCCCATTCCAGCATTGTAGATAAACAACTACCTTTTTCTTAACACAATCAATATGAGTATGAACTATGGATGTCCAGTCCATACCCTAACTAACGTCGTAAGGCAGCGACTCTGCCACCAAGAGGTTCCAACCTAAACTCTCGCCTCAAGGGATAGATCACACCATCATTGTAAATGTGATTATCGAGTCTCCTCCTAAACGTATCTATAGACGTGAGGGTATAGTCAATGGTTTAACAAGAAACTCTAGGCCTTGGACAAGATTCTTGGAATGTGTTAGAGTTTGTGTCTTGAGAACCAACTGTTTGTACTTTGATTACATGAATGTACACTTTTTATATATAATTCATTGTTCTACATGATTATAATATAATAATTTCCTAGAATATTTGTTGTATTAATAAGGTCATTTAAGATCCCTATTATGATGAGAACCTTGTAATTCTATAAAAATATTCTTAAATAAAGTTCTATGGTTGGATGACATACTATGATAGGACACATAGTATATAGTTCTTCATGTTCGAGTACTCGTAAAAAGATGAGACTCTCTCTCATGGAGTTTAAACATGGTAATCTCCATGATGGGAGATTATGAGAACAGACCCACGAGTAGTAATTATGTATGTCTTGGTGTCATCGTATATTGCTATCTGTGAGCATGTGTAATGGTCCTTAGACTAGAATATTATCATTAACTCATGTCAGGACACACGCACATAGATTTTATGATGAAAATCGTCACGAAGATAGTTTGCAGGAAGTAGGGTACGTTGGGTGCATCATGAATGACACGTTGTTAATGGATAAGTCGAGGAATGATTTTTAACTTCCATTTATGGAAGTTGATATCTCAGCCCTTTGATTAAAATAGAACTGTCACATAAAATTCCATGGACATGGTGTAATGATGGGTTTATTTCAGGTAGTCAAAGAATGACAGATCAAGCATATAGGTTTATGACACTACCATGAATCCTACTTTATGAGATACTAATACAAAGGGATTAAATTATGTGGTAAGAATTCGTATGAGGTGACACGTCAATGCAGCATCAGCTTCTTTTTCTTGGGTTCCTTGACCTGTTTCTAGATAGTAATCTTGGACATTAGGCTAGCCCGCTTAATGCCAACAAGAAAGAGTCCTAGAAGGTCACACACTAAGTGTATTCAATTATCTCAAGTATAATAATGATTATTCAAATACATGGTTTAATAATTATTCATGAAATCCTAAATCGTTTTAATTTTGTAGGAAGAATAAAATGAAAACAAGTGCACGTCGTGTATTAATGATTACACGTCGTCTAGTTTTTATTTTGAAAACAAGTACACAACGTGAATTATTGATTACACGCTGTGTAGTTTTCATTTTGGAAAGGAAATGAAGAAACAAGTACACGTCGTGTATTAATGATTACATGCCATGTAATTTTATGAGAAACAAGTACACGCCATGTATTAATTATTACACGCCATGTAGTTTTTCCAGTTGGGATTTTGAAAATATAATATTGTTATATTAAAATATATTTATTATAATAAGCATGGTCACATGTCAAGTAATTAATTGTTCAACATGGGGGGTTTTCAATAAGAGTAAATGAAATAAATAAAACATGTAACACGTTTATTTATTATCATAACTCTATAACCTCAAACTCGATTATAAATATCCACACAACCCCAACACTTTAACCCAATCGTTGTGCACAACAATTCTGGAGAATTCCCTCAAGGCCGAGAGAACTCCTTCCTCCAATAATTCTCTCAAGACCGAGAGAGATCCTCCTCCATTGGGTTAAAATGATCTAAGGCAGACAACATAGGCAAAGGTTTCTCCACCCTAGCACCCATATAATCCTTTGGCGATGTCCAGAGATACGTGTTGCACATGTGGATCACTGCTAGAGGAATTTTACACTTGGATTCTCTGACACAACGACAAATCACAATGAAACATGATCAAGAATATCAACAAAGAATGAACACCCAAAAAGGTACATCTTATCAGTTAATTAAATTAGTTATAATCAACCTGTGATGGTCCTCTTTTGTGGTTCTGGGACTATCTTTCTTACTTGTCTATTTCTGTGATTCGATCCGTGGAGACTGAAGTTTATCATCGTATTGATGCTGAATTGATCATTTATAATGACAAAAAGCCAAGTGGACATATCCACCCATGAGCATCTGTTGTGACCAGAACCATCAAATGGTATCAGGGTGAGGTTATAGCATTGATTATAGTTATTTAATTTTCGTTGATAATTTACGCATTTATATTTGATTCAAATCAATATAAATCATTCTATAAGACTGATTGAATGAGATATGTTCTTCCTCCTTCATTTCTCGATTGAAATCATAGAAAAAACTTTTTAATTTAAATCTTAATTAAAATAAATATGTGGAACACATCCGAATGAGGCTCTCTTTCTGTCTGTACTACAGAAGAATACATGGCATCTAGTGAAAAATATATGTCGTGTACTTAGGTTCAACAAACTGGTACTGGTCGGCCAAACCACGCCATGTGAATTGATCATGCCTAAGTATTTATCACACCGTGTTGACTACAATTGAAAGGCACGTGGAAAATGAAAATACACGGCATGTATGTTGAATCAACACACTGTGTAGTATGATCCGGACCAAGTGAAACTCTGTACAAGGAGAATCCATGTACCACGTACATGAGATTTCCAGGCTGGTAACCGCGTGACAAGGAAGTACACGCCGTGTTAGATTAATCTACACATCATGTACTCTAATATTTCTAAAGTACAGAAAACATGCCAAAGCCCCTGGCGTGTACTTTAGATAAAGGGGAAAAAATACACGCTGTGTAATATATCCTACACAGCATGTACTTTCCAGAAATGGAATTTCACCAGGTTTCCTCCAAAGTAAAAAAAAACTTTACAAGGAATATAAATGAGAAGAATCTCAAGGAAATTCGGAAATGAATTTAAGATAAATAATTGATTAATTATATGATCATAATTAATTGAATTCATGTGCGGCATATCTTAAATGAAAGAGAGATTAGAAGAATTTGAATTCTAAATATGCGTAAATGTCGTTGCATGATATGGATTATCATGATGTAGACAAAGGCCATTTGTGTGTGTATGGTTTCATTTAAATTTATTTAATTTAAATTTGTTGGCCTGCGAAACTTCTTCTAATAATATGTAAAGCCTCTGTGTCGATGGTTTCTTTAATGTAAACCACATGTAATGGAGGATCTCCAAAGTCAGAGGAGATGGTTCAAAACCCAAAGCTGAGGTGAAACTAACCAAAGAAGATACAAAGGTGCATAGGTGGGATGTGAAAAACATGAACCATCAGGTTCAAGGTGTTTTTCCCTAGTCCAGGGTTATCTAATCAAAACTGCTAGATAATCTATCCAACAGAAGCTCATGATCATGCCATATTATTTTATTTCTGTCTGATTGCATGGTTTATTTATTATGAATGTGTTGTCACGATCACATAATTAATGAAATAAACAAGCATTCAGAGATGGAATAACATAAAAACCAGACTATGTGTAAACATTATCGAAGCATGTTTAATCACTTAAGAAATAATCACTTAACATTAAAAAGCATGTGATAGTGAAAAACTATGAAAAAAGAATAAAATACCTCAAATACCATATGAAGTCATACCAAGCCTTCCGTTACTTGATTAAGGGCAAGACATAGTAAAACTATGTGTTTGACCAACCCTTGTTGGGACACTTACTGTTATAAAGGAACATCTTATGAATGTTTCGAGTTGACTTAAACATTTCACATCAAGAGGAGTAGACCTTGATAGAATTTTTGTAAAATGGGGAAAAGTGTTGAGGAAATTTAAGTCAGGATTTTAGGATTGCGGAGTGCACTCAACAGATCAAGGAACTATAAGCTCATAGTTGGCAAATACCTTCCTACCTAAATACCATCAAATAGCTTGAACAACCCTTGTTGGGGTTATGCGATGGGTAATATGGATACTTTCCACTAGAATGTCATGGAAACTGGACATTCCAAGTTCAATGGTGAGGGCCATTGGGACTTGATAAAATAGTGGGAGAATTAATAAATTCATTTATTATTTTTCACAAAATGAAAGCAAAACGTACTGATAAATATGTTATTTTAATTTGTAGAATAAATATGACTAAATCATCAACAACATTTTATCTGCGATCAATTCTGGATAAAGACAATATCTTAATCAGCAGTAACATACAAGAATGCTTTAGGTTCCTTCGGGTTTTCCTACACTATGAACGAAAGTTTTACATGCTGGATTCCTCACTTCCTGATCCACCTGCCCATGGGGTGAGTGATGAAGATTTTCTGGTCTATGATCAACATTTGAATGATGTACTCGACGTTCAATTTTTGATGTTATCATCAATGTCTAATGAGATCATGAAGTCTCATGAAGACATGGATGCCTATAGCATGATCGAGCACCTCCGTGGTCTATACTAGGAGAGATCAATATCGGAATGGTTTGAGATCTCCAAGGCTCTATTCCAGAGAAATCTTGGAGAGTGTTCCCCAGCTGGGACACATGTAGTCAATCTCATTGGCTACATTGAGCGCTTGGAGGTTCTAGGGTTTAAACTCCCTAAATAACGGGGTACCAATCTCATTCTTGCATCACTCCCCTAGGGCTTCTCTAACTTTGTTGTAAATTTCAACATGAACAACATTGAGAAGTCTCTATCTGATCTTCTTATCCTCATTCTCCTTGTGGAAAATGATATGAAGCATGAAAAGCCTTTTTCCCTTATGGTGAATAAAAGGAATGGTAAGGTAAAGATATTTAAGACCAAAGCTTCTTCAAGTCCACCAATGAAAAGGAAGATCAAAGGGGATGCAAGAGAACATGTGGCTATTTGTTTCACATGAGGTAAGAAGGGCTACTAGGAGACAAAATGCACCCAGCCAAGGAACAAGGGGAAGCTTCAGGTGCATCTGTTATCGAATGAAATCCATCAATTTATACTAATTGGTATTAGATACTACTTGTGGTGCACACATCTATATCCAAATACATGAACCATGTATATTTAGAATGATTGAGCAAGGTGAGGTGGATTTACAAGCATCCAACGGAGCCAGAATCACTGTTGTAGCTGTCATAGACTACCACCTCGCATTGCCTAATGGGATGGTCATGGTATTGAAATGATGTTATTATGTACCCTCTGTAACCAAAAAAATCATTTCAGTATACATATTAGATACTGATTGATTCATCTTCATGTTTGGAAATGAATGTTTCTACTTTTATAACTATAGAATTTGTTTTGGTAGGGCACATTTATATAACGACCCTTATGTGTTAGACTACACAAACCAAGTAATGGAAATTTATGACAAAGTTAATTCACATGACTCATACCACACCCAACTTTGACATCACCGGCTTGGTCACATCAATGATAAATTTTTGACAAAATTACATCAAGATGGGTATTTAGATTCTTTCGAACTAAAACAACGTGGTGTATGTCTTGCTTGTCTACAAGGCAAAATGACCAAATACCTAATTAGTGGGAAAGGTGAAAGGTCTAAATAGATTATAGAATTAGTACACACAGATGTGTGAGGACCATTTCTAGTTGAAGCAAGAGGTGGGTTCTTGTACTTCATAACATTTACTGATGATTTTAGTAGATATGGATATATTTTCATAATGAGGTATAAGTCAGATTCCTTTGATCGGTTCAAAGAATACAAGAATTATGTTGAGAACCTTCTTGGTAAGAAGATTAAGAAACTCTGCTCAGAAAGAGGAGGAGAATATCTTAATTAGGACTTCATTGATTTGTTACAGGAGTTTGGGATTCTATCTCAACACACTCATCCTTACACAACTTAGTGTAATGGTGTAAGTGAAAGGTGGAACTGCACCCTATTGGACATGGTGAGATCAATGATGAGTCATGTGAGTCTTCCATTATCCTTTTGGGGGATATGCATTACAAACATCAACACACATACTAAACCAAGTACCAACTAAATCAATAAATGGTATTCCAAACGAGTTATGGAGTGGAAACAAAGCCATGATATCGAATTTACATGTGTGGGGTAGCGAAGCATTTGTTAGGGCCACATCAGGTAACAAACTTGCACCCAAGGCACAAAGTGTATCTTTATAAGATATCCCAAGGAATCAAGGGGATATTCCATATACAACCACTTAGAGAAAAAGGTTCTAGTGGCAAGACATGACATATTCCTTTAGAGGAAGAACATCACCAAAAGAGATAGTGGGAGTGAGATAGACTTTGATGAAGTCAAGGATCAAGATACACAAGAGTTAGTACAAGAACAGATTCAAAAAAGCCCCGTGGAAGAAAAATTTGTTCTAGAGACACAATAACTATGTAGGAGCACGAGAGAGGTGAGAGAACCAGAATGATATGGTTTTCTGGTCACTATGGATGGTGACTCATTATTGGTTGACAATGATGATCCTCTTACCTACTAGGAAGTAGTTGAAGGTAGATATGTTGCCAAGTGGCAAGAATCCATGAATTCTGCAATAGATTCCATGTACCAAAACCAATTCTAGATTTTGGTATATCCTATAGTTGATGTAAAGCCTATTGGTAATAAATGGGTATTAACGAAGAAACTGGACATGGAGGAACAAGTCATCACCTATAAGGCACGACTGGTTGGAAAATGATTTAGACATCATCAAGGAATTGACTATGATGAAACATTTTCACTGGTTGCGATGTTGAAATCCATCAAAATCCTATTGGCCATTTCTAATTACCATGACCATAAAAATTTGGAAATTGGATGTCAAAACAACATTCCATAATAGGAACCTCCAAGAAGATTTCTACATGACACAACCAGAAGGGTTTGTGACTCCAAAGGATGCCAACAAGGTATACAAGTTGCATAAATCCATTTATGGATTAAATAAAGAATCGAGGTCATGAAACATTCGTTTTTATGAAGCCGTAACATAATTTTTCTTTGTTATGAATGAATGCGAGCCTTGTGTCTACAAAAGGTTTAGGGAAAGTATGGTCATTTTTCATAATAGTATATGTTGATGACATATTACTAATTGGAAATGAAGTACCTATCTTATTGTCAATTAAGGAATGGTTGGATAAATGCTTCTCTATAAAAGACTTTGGAGAGGCAACATATATTCTTGGGAACAAGATCCATCGTGATAGATCCAAGAGAATTTTGGGCCTGAGTCAAAGTACATACATTGACAAGATACTGAAGAGATTCAGTATGGAATAGTCAATGAGGGGATTGTTTCTAGTGTCACATGGCATTAATCTTTCCAAGAAAATGTGTCCTCAAACACATAAGGAAAGATAGAAATTGGAAAGGATCCCTTAAGCATCTGAGATTGGGTCTGTCACGTATTTTATGCTATGTATGAGGCTAGATGTTGGTTACGCATTATGTGTGGCAGGTAGATATCAAGCTGATATAGAAGACCTCCATTGGATGGCAGTCAAGACTATCCTTAAGTATCTGAGGCGTACTAAGGACATGTTCCTAGTTTATGGAGGATATGAGGAACAAGTCATTATAGGACATGTAGATGCTAGTTTCCAAACTGATCAAGATGACACAAAGTTACAGACTGGATACATCCTCAGTTTTAATGGAGGTGGAGTGAGTTGGAAGGGCTCAAAGAAAAGTGTGGTGGTATATTCTATAGCGGAGTCTGAGTATATCACACCATATGAGGCAGATAACGAAGCAATATGGAAGCGAAGCTTCATCCAAGATTTAGATTTAGTACCTAGAAGTAAAGATCCTATCACAATATATTTTGATAACACTCTAGCAGTGGAACTTGAAAATGAGACAAGGTCATATAAGTGGACAAAGCACATATTTCGTAAGTATCATCTATTGAGGGATTTTCCTCAGAGAGGTGAAGTTTCAGTCAGTAGTATTTCCACAAAAGACAACGTGGTAGACTCCTTGACTAAATCCTTGACTCAGTGGAAACATGATCATCATGTAAGGTCTAGTGGGCTAAAAGTCATAGGAAATTGGATCTAGTCAAAGTGGGAGTTTATTAGAGTTGGTGTCCTAAGAACTAACTATTTGTACTTTGATTACATGAATGTACAGTTATTATATATTGTTCATTATTCTGCATGACTATGTTATAATAATGTCCTGGAATATTTGTTGCACTAATAAGGTCATGGAAGATCCCCACAAGGATGGGAACATTGAAATAATATAAAAATATTCTTAAATAATGTTCTACGGTTGGATGACATACTATGATAGGACACATAGTATACAGACTGTCATGTGAAAGTCCCCATAAAAAGCTGAGACTCTCTCTCATGAATTTTTCACTTGGTAATCTCCAAGATGGGAGATTATGAGAACAGACCCGCCAGTAGTAATTCCGCATGTCTTGGTGTCATTAGACATTGCTATCTGCGAGCATGTGTAATTGTACTTAGACTATAATATTATCATTTACTCATGTCAGGACTCGCACACTTAGATTTGCTGATGAAAACTGTCCCAAAGACAGTTGGAGGGAAGTAGGGTAGGTTGGGTGCCTCACAAATGACATGTTGTTAATGGATAATTTGAGGAAGGATTTTTCCCTTCCATTTATGGAAGATGATATCTCGACCCTTTGATTGAAATAGAACCGTCACATGAAATTCCATGGCCATGGTGTAATGATGGGTTTATTTGAGGTAGTCAAAGAATAACAGATCAAGTATATAGGTTTATGACACTACCATGAAACATGCTTGATGAGATATTGAGATAAAGGGATTAAATTACACGGTAAGCGTTCATATGAGGTGACATGTAAATGCATCGTCAACTACTTTTTCTTGTGCACCATGACCGATTTCTAGACAGTATTTTTGGACTTTAGGCAAACCCGCTTAATTCCAACGAGAAAGAGGCCTAGACGGTCACAAACTAAGTGTATAAAAGAATCTCAAGTAGAATAAAGATTATTCTCATACGTGGTTTAATAATTATTCAAGGAAGCCTAAATAGTTTTAAGGTTCGAAAAATAATAAAATCAAAACAAGTACATGTTGTTTATTTATGATTACACACCGTGTAGTTTTTTTTGAAAACAAGTACATGTCGTGTATTAATTATTACAGGCTATGTAGTTTTCATTTTTGAAAGGAAATGAAAAAAAAATCACACACTGTGTATTAATTATTACACGCCGTGTAGTTTTATGAAAAACAAGTACATACTATTTATTAATTGTAACACGCCGAGTAGTTTTTCCAGTCAGGATTTTGAGGATATAATATTGTTTTATTAAATGATATTTATTACAATCAGCATGGGAGCATGTCAAGGAATTAATTATTCGACATGGGGGGTTTCAATATGTGTTAATGAAATAAATAAAATGCGTAACATGTTTATTTATTTTCACAAATATATAACATCAAACCCGATTATAAATATCTTCACAACCCCAAAACATTTCCCCAATCATTGTGCACAACAATTCTAGAGAATTCACTCAAGGCTGAGAGAACTTCCTCCTACAAGAACGCTCGCAAGACCATGAAATATCCTCTTACATCAGATCAAAATGATCTAAGGTAGAAAAAACAAGAAAATATTTCTCCATGCTAGCACCTGGAGAATCCTTTGGCGACGTACAGAGATACGTGGTGCATGTGTGGATCACCACTAGAGGAAGTCTACACTTGGATTCTACGACGCAATGATGAATCACATCGGAACGTGATCAATAATATCAACGATGAAAGAACACCCAAAAAGGTAATTCATGTCAATTAAATGAATTAATTATAATCAACCTTTGAAGGTCCTCATTTTTGGTTCTGAGACCATCCTTATTCATTGTCTATTTCTATGATTCGATCCATGGAGACTGGATTTTATCATCGTTTTGATCCCAGATTGATCATTTCTAATGAAAAAAATCCAAGTGGGCACATCCACCCATGATCTGTCATTGTGCCCGAAACCTTCAAAAGGAAGTAATGATTGGTGCTGGTGTATTTTGATACGACAACTAGTAGTAGACACAGACCGTACCTTGAATTTTCTACCACTCCTTGACTAAATGCAGCTACTCCCCTCCCATGTCCTCCAACTACCTGAGCCTAGTGGGGACCACATAAGGGGTGGTTTGTTACATGTCGATGTGTACACCACCTCATGCTGCTCTCCAAGCTTTGTTTCTATGTCTACAACCCTGCCGATTTTTCTGTCCCTATCATACCCTCTTCCTGAAACATTTTACATGCCCAAGTCTCTGAGACTGGCGCCAGTTTCCTACTTTCCCACTACTAACGTTCACTGGCTGTATCTGCTCATCCCCAGAATATTCAACCACAAAGGTTATCTATAGCACCCTAACATAAGTATGAATGCATAGAGGAATAGTTATATCTCAGATGTCCCTAAATACACCTCACTCAGAGGTCCAAGCTATGAATCATTGATTGTATCATATTCTTCTAGTACAAGGAATGATTGGTACACCTCGATGAATACTAATCTACCGACATGTCATCCTCCCAAAGCTATATAAGATCTAGAGAACTCTCAGACACCTTTTTGAGATCGTCCTCAGCCTTCTGTGAGTCGAGCTCGCCTCAGAACCTAATGTGTATCTGATGCTGAATCATACATAAGGCACTAAGCCTATATGTGTCCTATACCGGTACACCAGTTGTAACTGCTGACCAACAGGAAGTGATATAGATGACACACTACCCAAAGGTACTATCTGAGGTAATGGTCCACTTACCGAATCCTTGTCACTACATCAACCATCCTCATGGTCACTCACTGAAAAATTCTAGTTGCTAAGATCACCATCTTCTCTACCGGTGTCTCAACTAGGCAATGACTCTAGAAACCACCTCCATCCAGCCCTCAACTGCGTGAGAATCTATCTCTCCTCAAATCCTCGAAGGCCTCTGGTGTTGGAACTCATGCAATATGCTCAGTCGGCGTGCACCATCCGCCAGTGTGGATGGTGGAAACTACTTCCCAATGAGTGGCGGTGCTGCTAGTACACCACCCGAAGGTGCCAACATTGCAAGACGACCCTACACTGAAGCCTCGTTGCTCGGTGGGTCGCCATCATGTACTCTCTTGGGAATCCTAGTTGGGAGTCTACACAGCGACATCCTGATAAGGAAAAGGTACGCCATTTCCATTCAGTTATACCTGGTGAGATAACTCATATATAACACAAGAAAACTTTTCAAAACACACACGCAATCAGATTTTTCGTGCTCTGGGTCAGAAATCATAAGTCATGGTCGTAGTGTATGGATACGTCAGCTGCCACACCAATAATGGATTCCCTAAACTAATAACCACACTCTCTATACTTAATATTATTGTCGTTAAAAAGATCAGAGTCATATTTTCTATGGTAGATCCAACTCCTATGAGTCCTGTTTGTCACGACCCTTCCCCCGGGGCCCGTTCTGTGACTACTCCAAGCCCGCCTTCCATAGGCCAGGGGCTACTGACTAGCACCAATGACGTATTTCCCTAAAACCGGGAAGGCATTGCCTTTATGACCAATACACACACAACCATGAACACAACTGGATACAAACACAAGGTAAACTAAATAGTAAATATAGTTATTAAAGTATGTAATAGGGGATAGAATACAAGCCCAACTAGAAAGTACAAGAAAATAGAAGGTACAAGTAAACTAGACAACTACTATAAACACTATCCAAGGATCCTACCTGAAGGGTAGGTACATCTCTCGAACAGTCATCTATACGGTACACATTATCCAGTGTCCACCTCCGAGATACCTCTAGTCCTAGTACCCTCGTCCTCAGTCAGCACTGTCCGTCGTATGCAACCAACACAACAAGGTTAGGACATATCCCGTGAAACGGTGAGAATAAAGATACATAGTAGGGACCCCGAGACCCTTAAAGTCTCACAAAATCCAAAAAGGAAAAACCAAAAATCATGAATTCAACTAACAACCCTACTTAGGTATATGCCCATACATATACCTATGTTATCAAGTATACCCATATCAATCATGGGGAAACACAGATTCCAACTCAATAGCCTAGAGTTCAACTGTTACACAAAGGAAGAAGTACCACAAAGGTAATTACCACATAGGTACACCACAATGAAGAATACCACCAAGGTATCACCAAGAAAGAAAAATTCCACAAGGTACAGAATTAGATCACACCAGGTAGATCTTAGGTAAAATAGTAGGGATGATTAGATGTAACAACTGAATCATTTTACTCTCTTAAGAGGTAGATCCATGAAGGATCCTAAATCATCATTAGACCCACAGAAGATCGTAGTACATCATCACACCCACACAGGATCCTAGTACCTCGCCAGACTGGCACATGATCCTAGAACATCGTCAGACCCACACATGATCCTAGTACATCATCAGTACGTCATAATATGCACATAGGATCCTAGTACATCATCAGTACATTTTCCGACCCACACAAGATCCTATTACATCATCAGTATGTCATCAGACCCACACATGGTCCTAGTACATCGTCGATACGTTGTCAGACCCACACATGATCCTAGTACATCATTAGTACGTCGTCAGACCCACAATGGATCCTAGTACATTGTCAGTATGTCTTCAGACCCACACAGGATCCTAGTACATCATCACAGTACGTCGTTAGACCCACCCAGGATCTTATTACATCGTCATAGCTAGCTAAAGCGTTCCTGAACTAAGCTCGCTTGTCTCCGAGAGGGTCTTCTCCTCAATCCACTGGTCGATTTCCCAACTACCACAGAGTCCAATGAAAAAGTATCCCAATGGACTTCCATGTAAAACTGGTCTCAACTCAATAGATGGTGCATCAATCGGATGTCTAGTCTATATGTTATTGGCATTTTAGTCCTGAGGTCCTGTTTGGATTCATGCTTGATCCAACCCAAATGTACCCCAAATTTATCCTAACTCAAGTAGGGTATACAAAAAGAACCGTCTCGATCCATGTTTTCTAGTTCTGTAGGCAGTTCTTCATTTAGACACCGTATGAGAGAGATATATCGAATAAAAGATCCCACAATCATGATATTATTGTTATGTGGTGTTTTGTGAACCTGATCCCTGAACCAGAATTTAATATTCAACATTAGACCTAAATCGACCGTCTTAATGACAGGATAATGTCACCATAAATAGTAAGTCAATCAGACGTCAAACACAGGAGTTATGGAGGGTTGAATTTTTAATAATAATATATTATTATTATTATTTGAGCATTTCGGGTACTCGATCCAAAAACCCGAAAAATACATCCAATACTAGACTCATAATTTTCGTCTCAAAGTCAAGGTCACACTGCCACTGACGATTCGTGAAACCGAGGTTGCACAGATAAGTTAAAGATGAATTAGGGTTTTACCGACCATAAATAATAATAATAATAGTATATTATTATTATTTAATTTCATTCAAATATTATCTTTCCAATCTCATTTTAGATGCACCCACAAGTGGGGTATCCCATTTTCGTGCACGCGGGTCATAATAACACCTCTATCTATTTTTTATATTCATTTGTCTTTTAATTTTATTTCCTATCTATTACTCCCTCTCTCCAATCTAATTTTCTTCTTCCACAATTTTACACCCTTGTACACGAACCGGGGATCCGATGCGCCTCTGCCTCACACACGACCTTCCTCCTCTGCGCTGCCTACTCGTGTTGCTACTTAATCTGCCTTGTCATTGGCCGAAGCCACTAGGCCTTGCTTGCTGCGCGCGGACCACCTGCACCAGCCATGCCAAAATGCCCTGCTCCGCCACGGCGCTCCTTCCGTTGGTTATCGCATCTTCGTTCAATCCCATAAAAATAAAATGATCACATATTCTCAATCCTCGGGTCGAGTGTTCCATTTCCATATGTCGCTCTTAAAAAGAATATTTCATTTCATGCGCTAATAAATATTTGGTCTCCTCCTTCCGCGAGCCATTGTGGATTTGTTCCATGCCAGAAAAATTAAACAATCGCATATTTGTGATCCTTGCATCGAGGGATTCACATCCATATATCATTCCTATCAAAACTCAATGTTTCGGGCACTAATTATTATTATGCATTGAAGAACGCACGAAAAATGTGCAATTAATAAGAAGAAAGAGGAGCATGGTATATGTGCAGAATGATGACCATGTTCGTTTGGCCATCATCATCGTGAATTTAGGATATGTCGAATCAAAATATCAAAATCAAACATATATCAAAACCGCTACCTCATTTTTCCATTGGAGGTGGCATGAGGAAGAAGACAAAGTCTATGAGATGGTGACGTCGACGTGCGTTGCTCCCACAAGATGTTTCCGATCTGGGCTCAAGCGTCATCCTCATTCTCCGATTTCGAAGGATGCTCTTCATTGTAGTGGATGTTCTTCATTGAAGAATGTCCTTCCAAGTTCTCCAGAGCTCTCCCTTTTGATAACAATCTTCCAACTGAATGTTGAAGTGCCAAATAAGTTTATTAAATTAACCAATTAAGATGGAACATCAAAGGGAGAAAAACCAAGAGTTATCTCCCATTAAAGGGAGAGTTCAAGGGTCGGGTGGTCCCCACCATTTAATTTAAATTGGGGGTTTTTTGTTCAGGTGGTCCCCACCACTAAACATCAGATGGGAGGTTTTAAAAATAAAATAAAAGGTGTTCTTTATTTTATTTTTATTCTTTTAACTCGCCCAAAAAATTCATGAAAACTAAATTTCACCCTCGACTAACTTCGGTCAAGGTGATGGTCTCCTTAAGATAATATCGGCGCAATGAGTTCAACGGTGCCCTCAAATTTCAATTCTGAGAACCTATTCAAAAGTTATATAACACCGCTCACGCGTTTACTGAACGTACTCGAAAAAAAGTTCGGAAAAATAATAACAGTCACCCTTGACCTGCATCGGTCGAGGTTTGGATCTACCTAAGGGGAAAACGCCCCAACGAACCCAAAACTACTCTCAGATTTCAAATCCGAGTTACTGTTTAAAAGTTATGGATTTTATAATAAAATAATTGTTACTTAATTATTTTATTTTCAGCCAAAAACTAAAATTCACTAGTGGCCAGCGTCGGGCAAAATTAGTACCCACTTTAATAAAGAATTCCCTCATGAGTATAGCGGTGGTCTTAGATTTTCAATCCGAGCTACCCTTTGTGAGTTATATGAATTTGAAAAATAAAATAATTTATTTTATTATTTTATTTACGGTTATGCCATTTTTGGGTTTTCTCACAGGTGGCCCGCACCGACTAAACTTAAGTCACACCTAGAGTAAACCGGCCATCCTGAATGCAACGGTACCTCAGATTTCTGATCCGAGGAACCGTATAATATTTATTCCACTTTTTCTAGAAAACTTCTTACACACGCTAATTAAAACTCAACCAAACTTTGATGGATTATTCCGGGCACTCCAGGCCTCAGAATCGCGCGCCGTTAGATTTCACGGTCTCAAAATAATTCCATATAATTTAAAAAAAAATTATACAGAATTTATGGGACATTACAACATAAGTTGAGGAAGATTATCTCATACACACTACATTTATTACTAAATGATGAGATCACTTTAGTGCCATAGTATCTAATCAGTGAATATTGTAAACCAATTTCAATCACCATGTCTTTCGAAATACCACTTTTCAACCACCCATGACTAAGTTGTCTCATCCAAACATGCACGCATGAGGCCTTGTACCCACCATTAGTCTTAGCCTAACTCCCACACATATGTGGATTCTTTGAATAATATATCTCTTACAATTACATAAAATAGAAATAAAATGAAAAAAATATATTATATTAAATAAAAAATCATAAAAAAACATTAACTACAATCATTTACTGTATCTCACCAACAATCTACCCAATACAATTAATAGTGTATATCCTCTTGTACACATCAAACTATGTAATATATGGATCAACTATACACAATATGAATGTTTCATATACAAATGACATTAAATTATATTATTTATAAACTCTTGATGATGTATTCTAAAAGTAAGACTCTCAACTCATTCTGAGTCATCCTTTCAGCCCCAATTCTACTAACCAAAAGATGGTAGCTTCTTGAAAGTATATTCTATCAGGTAAGTGAAAAATAAAAAGGACAATTGTGTGGGGACACCACCATAGAAACAATTTTTCATAACACCACACTTTAGGAGTGCTAAAAATGCTGATAATGGGGGTACCTTTATTAGCGCTAGAAATACGCACTGATAAAAGATACTTTTAATAATGCTAAAAGGATTTGTCAAAAGTGCCCTTTTATCAGCAGTTTTTTAGTAGCATTGATAAAGGAGGGGTATTTATTAGTGCTTTTTTACTAGCGCTGATAAAGGGTATATTTAAAAAATATATTAAAAATAAGCTATAAATATATTTATATATTTATATTGATATAAATATAATATATATTTTCAAAATATGTTTCAGATAAGTATAGATAGACATTTACAACTAATATATAATCTGTTTAGTGATAATGGATTATGAAATATCTTAAATTATATTATTAATTAATAATTGTCTAATTATTATCAATTAATAATCATTTAATAATAATTTTAAGACACAAAAAATTCAAAGAATTAATAAAAGATCTACAATATGTTAAAATGTAACTCAAACGTCAAACGACAATAAATTTTTATCCGGGCATCCATATGAGCTCTACTACGTAAAACATTGAATTCTATGATGAGATCTACACATTTGTGACATATGAGATCCCATTGTCACATTGTTTGAGGAAAAATATAGTCCCAAAAGTCCTCTAAACCGAGTTTTAAGTCGCGATACACAATTTTTTTAACATTTGATGGAATTTCAGCCCCATTTTTAGAGGGTACATATGGCCTTTTTTTAGTGGGTACTAAATTTATTCATAGGGATTACATTCATATTGAAATTATGGCTTTAAAATTGCATTATTTTTCACAATGTATTGTTGTTTATAACCAAATATATAACAATATATACATATTTTTTATATATTCACACATAAAAATTTAATTTTATATATAAATAATTAAACATATTTACAAATAAAATATATTTCTCAATATATATGCTTTATCTAAATATAAAAAATATCCATTTTATTTAAAACCCAAATATATGAATATTTATATACTTATATAATATGTGTGCATGTTCAATATATATATTAGTGTTGTTCTGTATTAAAATAGTCATTTATATATTCTATATATATTCTAACATATGAATATACATATTAATATATAATATATATGAATATATAAAAATATGTATAATTATACTTAAAGATACACATATAATATATTTATATATATGTGTGTGTGTGTGTTTATGTATGTTGTATATATGTATGTATGTATTTATTTATTTATTTATACACACACATTCATTAAACATGTTTTATAAATGTATTTAAAACTAATATTATAAATATATATTAAAATAATAATAAATATATGGATAAAAAATAACAAAATATATATATAAAGAATTAGATATAAATAAAATTATATAAATATAACTAACTATATATATATATTCATTAATAAATAAATAAATATATTCATTTATATATACATATTAATATAAATAAATATTAATATACGAATAAATATATATATATATATATATCATTAAAGGGAGAACCAAATATGATGGACAAGTGGTAAACATTTTTACCCATATGACCTTTCATAGCACGTAAAACGGCCTTTAACAATGCTAAAAAAGAATTGTTAATCATTGCGATGATAAGAGGGGGCCTTTATTAGCACTTTTTTGGAACAGATAAAGGCCTAGCCAGCTACAATGTGATGTTTATATAACAACACACCTAGAAGAAAACCTGCAATTTATAAAGTAAACCCAAAAGAAAACCTGATATATATATTTAATTGACATCATGAAAACAAAAATTTCCACCCATGGTATATAGAAACAAAATTATTTACATTTTGAACCAATTTTTTTATATAAATACATTTAAAATTATCCAACAAACATTCAAAAAAATTAATATTTCATCTTTGGACACCCATGATCCCCTCTTAGAAATTTCCCCCCATGGTATCAGTTTCTAAACAGATCATCTCAACTCGAGCAAAAAATTCCAGCTCTATAAGAAAAAAAAATTATGTTAGTAATACTTCAAAGACATAAATTAAATATTAATATGAAATAAAACATTAATAATATGTCATTATTTATCAAAAATAGCATATTTGGAGCTATATAAGTCGTACTATGAGTCTTATTGAGGTGGGATTGATTCCTACCCATTGAAAATGTGTAATGGATCACTGTCCTAAAATTGAGAAACAGTCCAAATGAATTTTCTTGGTTTTGAATATGTCACTTCTTCCATTACTAGAATTAATGTCAATTTTAAATAATGACACATTTAGAGTAAAATCGGACACACCATGCATCGTAATAAAGAGTGGCTAATTCCTCCATGTCACAAATTACTGATGGATTTCTTTCCTAAAGTATCAAAACAATATGAATGCATTTTCATAGTTTCCAGTATTTCTGTTGTGTTTTTTTAATAAAATATCATTTCAAACTTGAAACAAACATTCTGAGTCATACCAATCGTATTGTGCAATGGTTTTATATGAGACTGATTCCTAAATTTTACAAATGACTTATAAATAATTTTCCTAAATTTTCAAGATAGTCAGAGTGTGTTTTCATGTTTTATAGTGAGTGACATGTTTTGAACTAAATTTTTAATTTTAAACTAATAAGAGAAACGATTAGTCATACTAGTCACATCGTGTGATGGATTGAGGTGTGGTTGTATTCTACACATCACCAAGTACTTGTGGATTGTTTCCATAAATTTTCAAAACAATCTGAATGTATTTGGTCAGTTTTCAGTATGCCACGTGTTGTTTTTACTTAAATTAATGTCAATTTTAAATAAAAATAGACACTTTTACTTATACAGGCCACAACATGAATTTTATTGAGGTTTTTCTGATCCCTATATATAAATAAATACTAATAGATCATTTTCTTAAAAAATCAAAACAATCCGAATGCGTTTTCTCGGTTTTCATTATGTCACTTGTTGTTTTTACTTAAATTAATGTCATATTTAAGGTGTGAATGATCTTTACATGTCAGAAATGACTAATATATTGTTTTACTAAAATATCAAAACAATTTTAATGTGTTTTCTTGGTTTTCAATATGTTACTTTTCATTTTTACTTAAATTCATGTCAATTTTAAATAAAAAGTGACAGTTTGAGTTATACAGGCCACACCGTCCGTCGTATTGAGGTAAGACTGATTGCTAAATGTCCCAAATGACCCATTCATCATTTTATTTAATATAAAAATAATCTCAATGAATTTTCTTGGTATTTAGTATTTCACTTTTCTTACATAAATTAATGTCAATTTTAAATAAAAAGACACACTTAGAGTCATACCAATCATGTTATGTGTCGTATTGAGATGTGCATGAATCATACACATCAAAAATGAATCATGGATTATTTTAATAAAATATAAAAACAATAAAAACATGTTTTATAAGTTCTCAGTATGTCACTTGTTGTTTTTACTTAAATTTATGTCAATTTTAAAAAAAAGAGACACTTTGAGTTATAATGGACACACCATGTGTCGTATTATGGTGTGGATGATTCTGGTGTTATGTGGTATTATGATAAGCTTAATGAGGACTTCACATTGTGAGACATGTTGTATGGGATTATAAATGACTTTCATACTTATGGAAATTTGTTAGGATATAGCATTAAAGGAGCTAAAGGGTGTCTCATTTTCGAACAAGGTACAAAATTAATTAGGTTGAAACATTCGCCCAAGACTATGTTTCTAGGTCATTGTAGATTTCTACCCTGATGAGATAAGTACCTATTAGGATGAAATAAATCAATTAAAGTTTAGAATAACATACAACACCATCTCCAGTAATAGGTGATCAACTATTTGAGAAAGTAAAAGATGTGGAAACTACTTTTTGGTAAACCATTTTTTGAAGAACTTATGAAAATCGGTTGAAAAAAGTGATCACTTTTTTCTGAATTGTCAAAACAGAATAGTTTGTATGTCAAGAATTTTTCTTGATATTATTCATGTTAAAAACATTAATGTGATAGTTTCATCTGTACATTTCTAAATGCACTAACAAAAATGTCTTTTTAGTTGGGATACCCAAATTTTTTTAACATTCGATGGAATTTCAGCCTCTTTTAAGAGGGTATTTTTTCCCTTTTCAGTAGGGATTGAATTTATTCATAGGGATTACATTCATATTGATATTATGGATTTAAAATTTTATCATTTTTTACAATTTACTATTTTTTATAACCAAATATATAACAATATATATATTTATATTTATATATTCACACAGACAAATTTAATTTTATAAATAAATAATTATACATATATACATATAAAATAAATTTCCCAATATATAAGATTTATCTAAATAAAAATGAATATCTATTTTATTTGAAACACAAATATATGAATATTTATATACTTATATAATTTGTGTGTGTGTATATATATATATATATTAGTGTGTGTCTATATTAATAAACCGATATATAGTATCAATATATTTTAACATATTCATATACATATTAATTTATAATATATGTGAATATATTTAATTATGTATAATTATACTTACAGATACACATATAATATATATATAAATATATATGTGTGTTTGTGTATGTTGTATATATGTATGTATGTATTTATTTATTTATTTACACACACACAAAAACATATTTTATAAATGTATTTAAAAATAATCTTATATATATATTAATATACAAATAAATATACGAATAAAAAAATATAACTATATATATATAAATAAGTAGATATAAATATAACAAACTATACATATTAATATATATATATATATATATATTAATATATGAATAAATATACATATATATATTAATATAAATATATTTTCATACGTGAATAAATATTACGAAATATATATATAAATAAATAGATATATCATTAAATGGAGAACCAAACAAGATGGACAAGTAGTAAACAGAACTACACATATGGCCTTTCACAACATGCAAAATGGATTTTAACAATGCTAAAAAAGCACTGTTAATTACAACAATGATAAAGGGGGACTTTATTAGTTGTAAGAACCCGGTTTTTATCTTTGAGGTACGGGCTTCTTCTTTTCTCTTTTTCTTTAAGTGCTTCTAATAAAATAAGGAAAATGGGGGAAAATCCTAAATTTTGGAAGTACACGCCATGTACTTTTTCCACACATCGTGTACTTCTGGTTGTATAGGGATGAGTACACGTGGCATGTAGCCATGTCGGCGACAAAGGGTGTAGGAACCGACTACACACCGTGTAGTGGTCCTTTACACGCCATGTAGTCAGTCGTCAGGCCAAAATAGTAAGGTGGTGAAGTAGCCTCCAGCTAGGCGACAGTACATGCTGTGTACACAGAAGTACATGTCGTGTACTCATGTCGACAAGTGAACAGTATGGCGGTGCCTCCAGAGGAACAGTTAAATGCAGGAAGTAGACGCCATGTAATTGGAAGTAGACGCCGTGTACTTTGTTTTTTTTTTTGCTTAAATTAGGCAAGAGCCTCCCCTGTTCACAGGGAAGGCTTAGAACTAGAGGAAGGAGCGGGAGGGGATGGACGAACATTTAAAGATCTACCGGGTGTTCCTCTAGAATTTGAATCCTCCTCGGACGATCTCGTTGGAACCGCGCGGGTAAGCCCTCTCTTCTCCTAGAGTGTTTCTTACCAATTATTTCCATAGAAGGATTTATTTGAGGTTGAATTTATGTTTTCATACCTCAGATCTACGTCGTTCTTTGACGTTTCTAAAGTCGACGTTCGTGTATAGCGCTCGTTGGCGTATAAGGTAGGTGGCTTTGTGTTAATTTTTCCAACTGTTATTTGTTTTGTGCATTTTTGTGCCACGAACCCATGTTGGGTTATTGTGTGGATGAGGTCGTGGCTATATTAACTACCTAGAACTGTAAAGGTAATTGAATAATTTGTAAAACTACTGTTTGGGATCGTTGCTTGGATCTGAAACCACTTGGGGGGTGTGTTCCACTATTTATTTGTTTGGCCAGGATACCCGATGGTATGCCATGAAAGTAGTAACTATAGAATTTCCATGAGAGGAATTTCTTGTTTACTGCTTGTTTACATGTTGGGAATGGCCCGGTTACCAGTTTAGACTGAGGGAATTGTTGTGATTAGCCAGTGGGCACTGCACTGTTTAGCCCGAGGGCAATAGTTATTTCCGCATGAGGGAAAGTTCTTCCGTGCCTGTGGGAAACTGATTCTATGTTGTAGGGCGACACTAACTATGCATGAGGGAAAGATTTATTATGCATTAGGGGAAATTATTGTGTTGGATACTCTTTACTTGAGGGTAGGGGTTTACGCATCTGCGGAATTTTAGTGGTTACTTAGAATATTCACTGTGGAGATATTTTAAAATTAAATGATTAAAATGGATATTAAAATTGAAATATAACTGGTTAAGTTTGATACTTTCAGTACTTCTTACTTTAATGATTTTTATTACTTCACACTATTGTTGCATGCATTCACGCAGTTGGGCCTGGGCCTTTGGTGGGTGCCTACTGGGAATTTATTTCTCACACCCTTTTTGGGTCATGATTTTTGGTCCAAACTGATTATGTTTCTGTAGGTGTGGATAGGGGCAAGAGTTCGTATACAGGTACATGATTGCTGCTCAGGATTAGGAGGGCATGGGACCGAGCCTAGGCTCATGATGTTGCTACCATCTATTTTGCTTTGCTTCCCTGTACTCTGTTTTTGTTGTACTGTATTCATGTATATCATGTTTTTGCTGTTTTCTTAGAACTTGAGACATGTAGCATAATTATTTATATATTGTTGGTTATATCCACTGCTGTTTTTTATTCAGTTGTGTATGGTTTATTGTTTCCGCTGTTATTGTATGTTTTACTTTATTCTCATGCGCTACACTTTGTCAAATGAGGGCATTTTTTCCCCACTATCAGACTTGGGTCCTCGCTGCTAGTCGGCGGCCTCTTGCGTTTGGGGAAATACACTTGAGGTCACGTGGCGAACCGGGTTCGGTGAACCCATTGAGTGGCACCCAGAACCGGGACGTTACAAAGTGGTATCAGAGGGGTTCTTTTCATTGACATAGTATTTGGTGCCTTATTCAGGGATAGGACAGGAACGGTAGTTGGTAATAACATGTGCACGGGCGTAGCTAACCTGTGTATAGGGAAAATCCAATTTACCTCATTCTGCAATTTAACTGTTGATATAATTTCACCATTTTGTGATGAACTTGTGATTGTGCTATTATGTTTTATCAATGGGTTCTATTTATTTGCAACCCGTTGAGATGAGGGTATGCCATCTCATGCATCATATAGAAACATGATATATATCACATGCCATGCATAGTTTCCATGCCATGTAGGAGCATTAAAAATTGCATGTTGTTGTGATAGTTGTTGTGCTAGTAAAGCATGTTGTTGTGATAGCTTCTTGACAATTACCTGCTATGTGATAGGGTAGTTCAGTATGAGTCGGTTTATTGAATGAACGCCATAATTAGGTTTTTGGGGAGTATGGGCCCCCATTTACCAGAATTTGGTGGATCATTGACTGTTTATTTTGTTATCACACAAATAATATGTCAAACATTGTTTCGTGGGGAGTATGGGCCCTCACGGGTTGGAATTTGACACTTAGGTGTTCTTTTTTGGTATTTTATGGGTTTCGGAGAAGTTTATGAGGCATATTGTCCGGAAACCCAGTATACACACCGTGCAGAACTTTAAAAACACTGTGTATGGCCTTCTGTTCGAGAATAAAAACGAATTTTTTTAGTACACGCTGTGTACCCAGAGTACACGCCATGATGTTTCTTCCATTGTCAGAAACCGTGTTAGCGGCGACAAAGAGAAGGGAAGACCTTGGGGTGAACACACCATGTAGCTTATGTACACGCCATGTAGGGTTGACTCGGAGTCCAGTCGTGTAACTAAAAACACAGGTCGGTGAACTCCTGTACAGAACACGCCATGTCAATGATGAACACACCCAGTAGAGTGACTTGGGGATTCGGCCGTGTAACTAATAATACAGGTAGATGTCACCGTTCCTTGACCATGCTATGTTACTTTGGGACACACCGTGTAGTCTTGTATGCAGACGGACCGTGTGGGATTAGCCATGTGACTGGAAAACAGAGTGGTGTACACGCTGTGTGTGGGTGTAACATGCCATGTAGTGTCAAGCCGAGTAGACGGCCGTGTCACAGACGACGCGGGCAGTTGGAAATAACACCATACACATCGTGTATATGAAATACACGCCGTGTAGTTTTTGTTCAAATGAGGGTCGTGTGGATTAGCCATGCAGAAGGACCCTGGTAGGGGAAGGGAAGTCAAGTACACATTGTGTAGTCAGCATACACAGTGTGTAGTTTTGTTTTGAAAATTTTGAATGCCTTATTCCTCATGTTCCCTTTTGGGATTCTTCGTCTTCGGTCTTTGATAATCTTGTTCTAAGGCGTGTTTTTGACCTTGTAGTGTCATGCCCCCTAGACGACCACGCTTTGTTCGCCAGGAAAGAGGCAACGAGTATAATCTAGAAATAGTGGGCCATGGGATACTAGGGGATCCTCCAGCAAATCCAGATGCGGCGCCAGCAGTTATACCAGACACAGGTGCGGAGGTACAGTTCCGTGAAGGATTTATGCTGTTCACGCAGACCTTTCATGGAGCCCCGCCGGCTGCCACATCTATGGCAGAGCTAACACATATCTTCCAGTAGCTTCATCTGCCTACGTTTTCAGGGGATGGCGGACCACATGCTTTGGAGTCTTGGTTGGGGTCGATGTTGACTATTTTCGAGCATCTTGAGATACCTCCAAGGTGGTGGGTCCAGCTCGCGACATATATGCTATGTGATTCCTCCAATAGATGTTGGGATGTTACCTCCCCATCAGAGCATCACAGTGACATGGCGTGGGAGGATTATCAGGCAGTCTCTTATAACTTATTCTTTCCTGAGATGCTGAGGGCCGACAGATCTTGAGATTTCATGAATCTGCAGCAGGGCGCTATGTCAGTGATGGAATCTTCTGGTCGTTTCACTAAGCTTCAGCGCTTTGGACCTGTGATGGTGGGTGATGAGATGTTAAGAGCCAGATGTTTTTAGGATGGTCTTCAGTATGACATCTGAGCTCTGGAGAATGTTTTCAGGTTTCCTACTATACACTCTACTGTGAACCAGGCGCTGATCACAGAGAGGAACCTTCGAGAATCTAGTGGTGTGGACCAGGGTGGTTCTTCACTAGTTACTGGTACTTTTTCTATTGGCAATAGGAAGAGATAGGTGGACTTCTCTTAGGGTGATAGTACCAGCCATAAGAATGTTTTAGGTGGCCAAGACATTTTCTACTAGTGTGGTAGAGAGGGTCACAAGAGGCCACAGTGTCCATGTGATCTAGTGGAGTTCTGAGCTTGCGGCAGGATGGGTCATCATTAGCGATTTTTCAAGGCGTTTTCAGCTGTGGCTAGTGAGAGGGTTTCTGTGTAGACTCTGCGTGTGGGAGCAGGACTAGCAGCTTCTTACCAGTTGGGGAATTAGAATACGTTAGGGCATAAAGGCAGGGATGGTGGTCATGGTTGTGGTAGCCAGACACCAGGATCTAAGAGGCAGCAGGGCAGGACATCTCAGGGTAGCCAGGCTATGTCGTAGGGACGCGACACTGGGCAGACATATGCGGTGCAATAGACCCATCATGAGCATGATTTCGGACCTTCTACAGTCAGAGGTACTAATTTTGTATCTTCTGTCTTATCTTCATTGCTTTTTTATACAGGTGTTATGCATAGTTTTATATCTGTACCCATTGTAGAGAGCCTTGGGCTCTGTGTTTCTTCATCTTCTGATATTATGACGCTAGACACTACGTTGGGAACTAGAACGGCTGGTGTGAATCAGTTCAAGGAGTGACCCCTTGAGGTTTGTGGGTGCCACTTCCTTTGGGACCACTATGTACTAGAGATGACGAGCTATGACATAATTCTTGGGATGAACTGGCTGGTTCCCTTCCAAGAATTTATAGAATGATATCATCGTTTGGTGAGTTTCACGTCACCAGAGGGCGGAGTGTTTTTATACAATGGTGATTAGGATGTTCAGGTGAGTCGAGCTGGACCAGAGCATCGTGGGCGAGGTGGAGTCACAACCCAAATTGCGATCATATATCTGGATGATCAGGGGACCTGTCAAGCGGATTTCCCTCCAGTTCTTGATCTTTTCAGGGTTGTCTTCCCGGATGACTTTTCGGGTCTACATCCAGAGCGAGAGGTGGATTTCTCCATTTAGCTTGTGCCAAGAGCAGCACTGGTGTCCATTACTCCATATACGATGGCTACACCTGAGTTTTAGGAACTCAAGAGGCAGTTGGATGAGTTGTAGGAAAAGGGATTTATCCGACCGAATACTTATCTTTGGGGTTCTCCGGTACTTTTTGCGAAGAAGGTGGACGATACCCTCAGACATTGCATGGATTATTGGAAGCAGAACCAGTTGACAGTTATGAAATGATATCCCTTACCGAGGATTGATGATGTTTTTGATTAGCTTCGTGGAGCACGAGTGTTCTCAAAGATTTACCTGAGATCAAGATATCATCAGCTGTGCATGAGACCATCAGATATACCTCTCATGACTTTCAGGAGTAGGTATGGTCTATATGAGTATACGGTTATGCCGTTCGGACTCAATAACGCGCCAGTAGTCTTCATGGCTCTGATCAATCGTGTGTTCCATCTGTATCTTAATTATTTTGTGGTAGTATTTGTGGACGAAATCTTGGGGTACTCTCACACTTGACATGACCATGCCACCCATCTTGAGATCGTATTGAGTACACTGAGGGAGCATCGACTATATGCTAAGCTCTCAAAGTGCCAATTTTGGATGGACCAGATTCACTTCCTGGGTCATATCATCTCTAAGGCAGGGGTTTTAATAGGCCTAGTGAAGGTGAGAGCAGTGGTTTCTTGGGAGAATCCTAAGAATGCGTTCAAGATACGAAGTTTCTTAGGGCTGGCTAGTTACTACAGATGTTTCATACAAGACTTATCCCACTTAGCATCACCATTGTCATGTATGACTAAGAAGGGTGTGATGTTCGTTTGGTCGGAAGCTTACAAGACAAATTTTCAGGACATGAAGGGAAGGATAACATCATCACCGATCCTGATACTCCCAGAGTCGGGGAAGAGATATACATTTTACTCTGATGCATCATGTATTGAGTTGGGAGTAGTGTTAATGTAGGTCGACTGAGTTGTGGCGTACGGGTCTCGGCAGTTGAGGCCACATCATAGGAATTAACCGACGCATGATCTCGAGTTGGCTGCAGTTGTGCATGAGTTGTGCTATTGGAGCCATTATCTTATGGGAGAACATTTTGTGGTTTTCACTGACCACAAAGGTCTCATGTATATCTTTACTCCGCGTGACATGAATCTGGGGTAGTGAAGGTGGGTCAAATTCCTACAGTCCTTCGATTTTGAGCATGCATATACATCTGGTAAAGGTAATGTAGTAGCTGATGCACTGAGCAGGAAGACTCAGATACAGGTAGTGCAGGAGGCCAGTGGTGAGTGGCAGCTCATGGGTTTGTTCTCTGAGATGCATCTGAAGGTGCACGACAGTCGGGGGCAGACTTACCTTTCCACTTTATCTGTGACTTCTACCCTCCTGGATAGAGTGTGAATGAGACAACTATCTGATTCAGAAGGCCTAGTTAGATGGGAGTGTGTGGCAAGTGAGGGCCCTCCTCCTGGTTGGACGATAGGGGATGATGAGGTTTTGCATTTCCATGGACGTGTGTGGGTTCTAGGGGATATACGCGAAGAGCATATGTGAGAGTTTCATGCTTCAGCTTGGGCAGTTCATCCTGCGGTTACCCAGATGTATCGTGACCTGAGACGTTAGTACTAGTGGCCGGTCATGAAGAGAGATGTAGCTAGATTGGTTACGCGGTGTTCCACCTATCAGCAGGTGATGGCAGAGCATCAAAGGACAGCCAGACTGTTACAGCAGTTACCCATTCTAGAGTGGAAATGGGATGATGCCGCAATGGATTTCATGACTAGATTGTCGAGGTCACCTGATGGAAATGATGTCGTGTGGGTTGTTGTGGACAGACTCACGAAGGTAGATCATTTGTTATCGATCAAGGAGACCTTCAATGTTGATGAGCTCGGGAAATTGTATATCCGCGAGATCGTACGTCTTCATGGGGTCCCTCGTTCTATCTTTTCAGATAGGGATGCTCACTTTAAATTTTTTTTCTGGCAGAGTTTTCAGAGGGCACTGAGTACACAGGTGATTCTGAGAACAGCATACCACCCTCAGACAGATGGCCAATCAGAGCGTATGATACAGGTGCTAGAGGACATGTTGCGTGCATGCGTCCTAGACTTTGGGGGATTTTGGGAGAAGCATATAACCTTATTCGAGTTTTCCTCTAACAATAGCTTTCTGTAGAATATTGGGATGGCACCAAATGAGGCTTTATATGGTAGGCCATGTCGGTTATCATTGTGCTGGTTAGAGGCAGGTGAGGCGGATTTACTGGGAACACAGCTCGTGCAGGAGACATCTGAGCAGGTCCAGTTGATTCAGAAGCGGATGGATACCAAACAGTCTCATCAGAAGTCTTATGATGATCGCTGAAGACGACCTTTGGAGTTCTTGGCCGGGGAGTAGGTTTTTCTACGTGTTTCGCCGAGGCTAGGACATAAGAAGATCAGGAGACATGGTAAAATTTCACCGTGGTATGTGGGACCATTTCAGATTCTGGAGAGAATTCAGGCTGGTTTCTTATCGGTTGTGGTTACCGCAGCGGTACCAAGCCATGCATGACCCCTTCCACATATCTCAGTTGCATCGCTATCATTCAGACTCATCTCAGGTCTTTCATCCTGAGGTGGTTGAGCTAGAGGAAGATGCATCCTTTGAGGATCACTTGATTCATATCGTTAACAGGAGCACAATGGTTCTATGAGGCCAATCAGTTCTTATCGTACGGGTGCTATAGAAGCATGGTGGTGTGCAGAATGAGACCTGGGAGCAGGAGGCCGACCTACGTGCTCATTGGACGGAATTTTTCACAGCAATATCTTCTCGACCCTTGGAAGGGCAATTCAAGGAAGAATTTCTATAAGGGGGGAAGTTTGTAAGAACCTAGTTCTTATCTTTGAGGTATCTGTTTCTTCTATTCTCTTTTCCTTAAGTTTTTTTAATAAAATTTGGAAAATGGGGAAAAATCGTATATTTTGGAAGTACACGCCGTGTACTTTTTCCACACGCCGTGTACTTCTGGCCGTGTAGGGATCAGTACATGGGGCGTGTAACCATGTCGGCGAAAAAGGGTTTAGGAACTGACTACATGTCGTGTAGTGGTTCTTTACACGCTGTGTAGTTAGTCGGCACGCCGAAATAGTAAGGCGGTGGAGCAGCCGCCAGCTGGGTGACAGTACACATCATGTACTCAGAAGTACATGCCGTGTACTCATGTCGACGAGTGAATAGTATGGAGGTGCCGCCAGAGGAAAAGTTAAATGAAGTAAGTACACGCCGTGTACTTGGAAGTACACGCCATGTAATTTTTTCTCTCTTAAATCAGGCAGTAGCCTCCCTTGTTCATAAGGAAGGCTTAGAACCGGAGGAAGGAGCAGGAGGGGACATCCGAACCTTTGATGATCCGTCGGGTGTATGTTTGGAATCTGATTCCACCTTGGACGATCTCCTTGGAACCGCACGGGTAAGCCCTCTCTTCTCCTATAGTGTTTTTACCAATTCTTTAGTTGGAGTTATTTGTGGTTGAATGAATGTTTTCATAACTCAGATCTACATCGTTCATGGGAGTTTCTGAAGTCGACGTTCATATATAGAGCTCTTTGGCGTATAAGGTAGGTGGCTTTGTATTACTTTTTCCAACTGTCATGTGTTTTGTGTGTTTTTGTGCCCCGGACCCATGTTGGGGTGTCATGTGGCTGAGGCCGTGACTATATTAACTTTCTAGAACTGTAAAGGAAATTGAATAATTTGTAAAACTGCTGTTTGGATCAATGCTTGGATCCGGAACCACCCCAGGGGTGTGTTCCACTGTTTAGCCGTTTGGCCAGGATACCTAGGGTACACCATTAAAGTAGTAATTGTAGAATTTGCTTGAGAGGAATTGCTTGTTTACTGCTTGTTTACATGTTTGGAATAGCCCGGTTACCTGTTTAGCCTGAGGGCATTTTTGTGATTAGCCCATGGGCAATGCACTGTTTAGGCCGAGGGCAGTAGTTATTTCCGTGCCTGTGGGCAACTGATTCTGTGCCTGAGGGCGACACTAACTACACCTGAGGGAAAAATCTGTTATTCCTGAGGGAAGATTATTGTGTTGGATACTATTTACCAGAGGTTAGGGGTTTACGCGTCTGCGGACTTTTAGCGGTTACTGAAAATATTCAATGTGGTGATATTTTAAAATTTAATGATTAAAATGGATATTAAAATGGAAATATAACTAGTTTAGTTAGTTACTTTCAGTACTGGTTAATTTATTTCATTTTATTATTGCACACTGTTGTTGCATGCTTTCCCAATGTTGGGCACATGCCTTGGGTGGGTGCCTACTGAGAATTTATTTCTCACACCCTGTTTTGGTCATTCTATTCAGACCAAACAGATTACGTTTCTGCAGGTGTGGATTGGGGAAAGAGTCCATATACAGGTACATGATTGCTTCTGAGGAGTATGAGGTCATGAGACCGATCCTAGTCTCACGATGTCACAGCTAGATATTTTTCTTTGTTTCAATGTACTCTGTTGTTGTTGTATTGTATTCATGTATAATATGTTCTGGCTGTTTTCTTAGAACTTGAGACATGTAGCATCATTATTTGTATACTGTTAGTTATATCCACTGTTGTTTTTTATTCAGATGTGTATGGTATATTTCTACCGCTGTTTTTGTATGTTATACTTCGTTCCGCTGCACTACACTTTCACAGTTGAGGGTATAGTTTCCCCACTATCAGACTTGGGCCCTTGCTGGTAGTCGGCAGCCTATGGCATTTGGGGAAATGCGCTTGAGGTCACGTGGTGAACTAGGTTCGGGGCACCCGTTGAGTAGCACCCGGAACCGGGACGTTACATCAGTGTTTTTAGTGTTGATAAAGGCCTAGTTGCCAACGGTGTGTTGTTTATATGACAACACACCATAAAAAAACCAACGATTTAAACAACATAATCATAAGAAAACCTTCTATATACATTTAATTGACATCATTAATATAAAAATTTCCACCCATGATAAATATAAAAAATAAAATTCTATTCAGATTTTAATAATTTTTTATATAATTACATTTACAAATGTCCAACAAACATTAAAAAACATTATTATTTCCTCTTTGACACCCATGATACCCTCTCAAAAATTTCCTCCCATGGTATTAGTTACTGAACAAATCATCTCAACATGAGAAAAGGGTTCCACATATATAATAAAACAAATATTATGTTAGTTATAATATAAATAAATAAATTAAACATTAATATAAAATTACATGTTAATAAAATGTCAATATTTAATAAGAATAAAACATTTGGAGTTATACCGGTCATATAGTGCATCCTATTGAGGTGGGGTTGATTCTTACATGTTACAAATGAGTTATGAGTTGTTGTCCTCAAATTTCAATATAATCCGAATGTGTTGGATTAATTTTTATTATGTCACTTTTTCTTTTACTAAAATTAATTTCAATTTTAAATAATCACACATTTGGAGTTATACTTCCCAAACCATGCATCGTATTGAGGTGCGGATGATTCTTACCTATCAAAAATTATTAATTGATTGTTTTCCTAAGCTATCAAAATAATATGATTGTGTTTTCTTGGTTTTTAGTATGTTTGTTGTGCTTTTTTACTAAAATATCATTTCAAACTGGAAACATGCATTTTGAGTCATACCGGTCCTATCATGTGTCAGTTTGATGTGAGATAGCTTCATATGCATCAAAAATGACTTATGAATTGATGTACTATGTTATTAATACAATTGGAGTGTATTTTCTTGGATTCTAGTGAGTGAAACGTTATGAACTAAAATGTCAATTTTAAACTGATAACAAACTCTTTTAGTCATTCCGGTCACACCATGCATTGGATTGAGGTATGGTTGACGACTACACGTCACAAATGACTCATTGATCGTTTTCCTAAAGTATAAAAAAAATCCGAATGTGTTTTCTTAGTTTTCAGTATGTCACTTTTTTTACTTAAATTAATGTCAATTTAAAATATAAATAGACACATTGAGTTATACCGACCAGACCATGATTCATATTGAGGTTTGGATGATCCATACATATTTCAAATCACTAATAGATCATTTTCCTAAAAAATAAACATAATACAAATGTGTTTTCTCCATTTTTAGTATGTCAATTTTTTATTTAAATTAATGTCAATTTTAAATAAAAAAGCGACACTTTGAGTGATACTAGACACACTATGTGTCGTATTGATGTCAGGATTATCCCTACACGTCAAAAATTACTACTATATTGTTTTCAAAAAATATCAAAACAATCCAAATGTGTTTTATCGGATTTTAGTATGTCACTTGTTGTTTTTAATTAAATTCATCTCTATTTTAAATTAAAAGAGCCACTTTGAGTTATAACAGCCACACTGTGCATTATATTTAGTTACATTAACAAATGACTCATGGATCATTTTCCTAAAGTGTAAAATTAATATCAATGTTTTTTCTCAGTTTTTAGTATTTCGCTCATTTTTTTTACAAAAATTAATGTTAATTTTATATAAAAAGACACAGTTGGTGTCATACCGGTCACTCCGTGTGTCATATTGAAGTGTGGTTGAATCTTACACATAAAAAATTCTTCATGGATAATTTTCCTAAAATAAAAAAATAATGAAAATACATTTTATCAGTTCTCAATATGATACTTGTTGTTTTTACTTAAATCAATGTCAATTTAAAATTAAAAAGAGACACTTTCAGTTAGACCATCCAAACTGTAAATTGTATTGAGGTGAAGATGATTCAGGTGTTACGATGTATGATGATTACACAAATTAATATTTCTAATTGAGAGACATGTTTTATGGGATGATAAATGACTTTCCTACTTATGGAAAAATTTTAGAATATAACATTAAAATAACTAAAGGGTGTCTCGTTTGTGAATAAGGTACATAGTTAATTTGGATGAAACATTCACCAAAGGCGTTTATTTTAAGACATTTTAGATATCTACCCCGATGGGATAAGTACCTATCTTGGACGACATCATTTAATGGAAGTTCAGAAGAACGTAAAAAAATGCCTCCACTAATAGGTGATCAACTGTTTGAGAAAATAAAAGATGTGGAAACTACTTTTGGAAAATAGTTTTTGAAAATCCTTACTAAAACCAATTGGAAAAAGTGACTAGTTTTTTTTGAATTATCATACTATAATTCTATGTATGTTAGGAAATTTATTGATGTTAGGCATGTTGAAAAAATGTATGTGATAGTTCCATCAGATCATTCCTTAATGCACCTGAAAAAGTGAAGGATGATATTAAGGATAGGTTGGACATAGATCACATTGGAATATAAGAAGAGTTGGTGCCAGTGAAGTGTGAAAAATAAAATTTTCTTCCTCCAGCTGCATACACTCTTTACGTCGGTTATTTTTAATTTTTTACGTCGGTTTCTAGCCGACGTTAATACGTGCGACGTTATAATAAGTTTTTTGACGTCAGTTATTTAAAAACCTACGTCAAAAACATAAAATCGTGATGTTTATCACGTCGGTTATTTTAGAACTGATGTGATAAAGGTCCTGGAGAATGGTTTATCACGTCGGTTATTTTAGAACCGACGTAATAAAGGGCCTGGAGAATGGTTTATCACGTCGGTTATTGAATAACCGACATGATAAACAGCCTGGAAAATGGTTTATCACGTCAGTTATTAAACAACCGATGCGATAAACAGGGGAGAGGGGGTTTATCATGTCGGTTCATATAGAACCGACATGATAAACTGGGGTGAGGGCGGTTTATCACGTCTGTTCTAAATGAACCGACGTGATAAACCGGGTTGAGCGTGGTTTATCACGTCGGTTCATATAAAACCGACGTGGAAAACTGGGGGATGGGGGTTTATCACGTCGGTTATTATATAACCGCCAGATAAAACAGAGGGAGGCGGTTTATCACGTCGGTTATTGAATAACCGACGTGATAAACCATTATCCAGGCTGTTTAGCACGTCAGTTATTCAATAATTGACGTGATAAACCATTCTCCAGGCCCTTTATCACATCGGTTATTTAATAACCGACGTGATAAACCATTCTTTAGGCCCTTTATCACGTCGGTTCTAAAATAACCGACCTGATAAACCATTCTGCAGACCTTTTATCACATCAGTTATTAAATAACTGACGTGATAAACTATTTTCCAGGCATTTTATCACGTCAGTTATTAAATAACCGACGTGGTAAACCCAATTTTTTTAACAGAATACAGTGATCTTCTCCCCACCAGAATCAACAAGAAAACAAATCAAGAAATCGTACCAAAAAAACATAAGTACATCAAAATTAATCTAGTACTTAGATAACATATACAACTTACCCACTAGACAACATCCACCCTCATTTATACCCCATGGACAGCCCTCCCCCACCCCATTGGAGCCCTCACCCTCATGTATACCCCCTGGACAGCCCTCCCGCACCCCATTGGAGCTCCCACCCTCATGTATACCCCTTGGACAATCCTCCCCCACCCCATTGGAGCCCCCACCACACTCTTGGACTGCCCCCGACCCCCGGACACCCCAAACACCCTTCGACAACCCCCCACCCGCCTGAACAACACCTCCTCACCCCCTCACCCCACTTGACAGCCCCCACCACACCCCTGGACAGCCCCAAACACTCCTGGACAACCCCCGGACAACCCCCCACCCCTGGACAGCACTCCCACACCCATGGACCGGCTTCCCACACCCCTGGACATTCCTGCCACCCCCCAGGACTGTCCTCCCACCCCACCGGACAGCCCTCCCAGACCGCTGGCCACCCCCAACCCCACTGAAAAAACCCCCACACCCTTGGAACCCCTCCCCCACAGACCCAAATCCATACCAGAAGAACCATCAAAAGTAGAACAAAACTAGTAGTAGAGAAAAATTAAACATTCTGTTATATAACATTCAAAACCTACATTGTCAACTTCAAAAAAAAAAATCAAACCTAAACTACTACCAAATACACAATTAAAACGACAATATTCAAAATTACATTTTACATTACAAACAACTAAAATTCAATCAAACCTGTAAAATAATTTGACCACTCCACTTGTACGTGTTTGATGTCTTCAGCAGTATAGGGATGAGGGTCATCAAAAAGCTACAAATGAAAAAGAATATAGTTAACGTGTATAATGAATAAATCAAATTGAAATATTATGGAAAAGTTTAAGAGGAAATCATACAAGTTCAAAATTCACAACTATCCCAGTTATTATTATTTCATACATAAATATTAACATATAATATCCGCATTCGATGAGGCCTTGTTGTTCATGACAATTCTGTTTTGAATGAGTGTAAATTCAATATATTATTTTTATGTAATAAATCAAAAGGTAGAAATTATAAAGGGAAATTTACCTTCGCATTTACATATTTGACCTTTTCATTTCTTTTCTTTGTGTTTTTTTGAAAGTAGACCCATGCACTGTTAGAAAATAATACGAATGGGGTAAATTTAAAATCCATTACAATATATAAAACTATTGAGAAATTGAAACTTACTTTTCTAATATATTCTTAAAACTTTCCCGCACATCACCATGAACAGAGCATATCCAATAAAGAGATTTCTCCCTTGGGAAAAAAAATCCCTACCATCCAATGATCACTAATAAAAGGAAATTTAATGTTAGTGGTTTTTTATGTTAAAAGATAATTAACTCTTTGAGAGAAATGTGTTTCATACCTCTCACAAAAAGGTATCATCCAACATTGTCTGATTATATTCTTTTCAAATCATTCATCAATATAAACCATTCTTTGTTACTCAGTCAATGCACATGCTTCAGGGGAAATCAATTGCGGGTCCATGAATCCATATACATCTACCAGTTCATTCCTCTCACAAATTTTATAAAGATACCTAATAAAAAAAAATATAAGTATACATTTTTAATAAATATAACGCAGAGAAAAGGTGTTAAGACTTACATTGAAAAAATTTGCACCACATTGATGCCCAACTTATATCCAGTAACAAGCTCCATAATATCAGATTTTGTAATCCCCACACTTATTTCACGTCCACAAACATGAGATTCTATTGGAAACTCATAAAAACCCAACAACAAATGTGAATATCTTGACAATCTGTCAAGACCACTGGAATCTGTATCTGATGTCATAGCATGTTGACATTATTGTTGTCTATACAGTATTTCTTTACCTTTGAAGTATTCCTGTGAAAACAAAATTGAGAAATATAGTAGTTTTCAAATGATAAAACAACATTAATAATAAAATAAAATAAAAGATATAACATTCAAACCTCTATGTCAATGAGTCGAAGAAGTCTGGATGGCCAAACTAAAAAATGGCCGACACTCTGTCCAACTGTCGCCACCTCATATGTAGGTATTGGTACCCTAGCTAATCTATCTATAATATCCTGTACAGTGACCCTCTGATTCTCTACCTCTAATTGTTGATGATGAACTGTATCTCCTATACAATATACCAAACTGTATTCTACTATATGATGTTGAGAATCATCAACATACAACTCGCAATATGTAGGAAGGTGCGGCGGAGGCGTAGGATAAAAAATGGGGTCCGCAGGCAGAGGTGGGGGAGTGGGAGCTACTGGCGGAGGTGGAGGATAAATAATGGGGTCTGCAGGGGGAGGTGGAGGAGTGGGAGCTGCAGTCTGAAATTGTCTTTGCATTTCTGCAAACATACACTGCACCGACTCTCTAATCTTGTCTTCCATCGTCACATTAATATTTTGAACTTCAGCCTCCAAGGATTCTATTTTTTTTATAAACCCCCTCAATGTTAGAAGTTGAAGAATGTGGAAACACTTTTCTTACCGATACACCTGCCAGATATCCTCTTACATGACCAGGATGTTCGGGCCTTCCCAATGCTGCATATAAAATATCTTCCCTCCCAGTAGCTGTAAATGTCCCCTCTGAACTCTGTACCTCAAGAGAGTCATGTATTAATTAATTGAACATTTCTGTAATGATTGAAACTTATATGAAGAAAAAAGTTAACTTAAATAAATTAAATAGATATCTTACAATCCTCTCAGCTACGATTCTCGATTCTTCAGAAAGATATTTCCCTTTTTTCCCTTCCAAACTCTCTTCCATTTTTCATGTCTAGATGGAGGGGATGGAGGGGCCACCTCTCCAGATCTTGAAGACTCATCTCTTAGTTGTTGAAATTTTTCCGCCATCATTTTTTCTTCCAATAATGTATACCCTCCTCGAGATAAACTATGAGGGTAAACATTTTTAGATTGGATCTCCTGATGAGCTTTCCTTGTTTTCTGTAATTTAAGAATAGGAAATTATTAACAAAACATTAATAAAATAATTTATATAAGAAAGTTTATAAAAGTTTACATTTCCCTTACCAGAAATGACTCTTTTTTCTACTTTCAAAAAATTGTCTCCATGTGTCTTCATCTATAAAAGGATATATACCACATGGATTGTCTTGACTCCTATGACCATAAATGAAATCAGATGAGAGGGTTGATTTGAAATCCCTCCATCTCCTAGCAGCCAACGATAAGCATTTCTTCTTGACTCCTCCAGTGTCAGGAATATCAAATGTCATCTGATAAAGAAGAGGTTAAACATATTAAATATACTAGAAACATTAAAATAATGGTTAAACAATGACAAAAGATCTTACCAAAATCGTCTCCCACAACTGAGAAATAATCGCTTTATCCACACCTCTCCAATCATCATACAGAATGCTTACTTTGGTCTTATCCTGAGTTGCAACAAAACTCTTAAAATATTTGGCATTCGGACCTCTAGGAATATCATCATCATCAAACTCAACTACTATCCTCTGATCCTGCGTACAGGCAAGTGATAATTTTGGTAAACGTGTGCACCCACGTTTACCAACCTTTGAACTCTTTGTTTTAATAGGAGCATGTGAATGTTCATCCCCAGAGGTATGACCAGCAATATGATCCTCTCCAGAATCATGTGGTTGATCATCTGAATGATCTGTCATTATCCTTCAAATCAAAAAAACAAACGTCAGTTCACAAATATACAAATTCAAATATTTTAATACTACTGCAATCAGAAAATAGAAAAGTGTACTAAGTTACATAATAGTAAACATTGGTAATATGGTAAGCATGTTAAACAATGGTAAAGATGGAAAAGATGGTCAAGATGGTCAAGATGGTAAAAATGGAAAAAATGGTAAACCTGGTAAACATTGTAAACATGGTAATGTAATTGTCAGTGAACAAATATACAAATTCAAATATTTTTATACTACTGTAATTAGAAAATAGAAAAGTGTACTAAGTTACAAAATAGTAAACATTGGTAATATGGTAAGCATGTTAAACAATGGTAAAGATGGCAAAGATGGTCAAGATGGTCATGATGGTAAAAATGGTAAAAATGGTAAACCTGGTAAACATTTTAAAAATGTTAAAGTAATTGTCAGTGAACAAAAATAAGCATTTTAAAATTCATGTAATTGTTATAAACATGATAAAGTAAACTAAACAAACTTAAAACAAACAAAAGCATATACTTATTTTATTTTAAAACATGTTTTAATAAATAAAAAACTTACAATATCTAACATTTATAGAAAAAATAAATGTAAACAAGAAATAAACATATGTTAACTGTAATTTTAGGAATGTACAGATGGATTGTTTTTCCAAATTCCTTCGTCGTGATCGTTCCTTATGGCACAAACTATGTCTTCAACATGATCGTCATTATGTTCTGTTAATATTTCCATGGAAGTAGGGATCTCACATAAATCAGCATATTCATCATGTTCATCCTCACCAACATATTGTTTTTTCCCTTGTAAAACAACAGCCCACTGTATATCTGATTGATCTACTACATAAAAAATTTGTTTTTCATGTGTTTCCATTATAAAAGAATCAGATGTGTCTTCCAATCTATTCAGATTAACAAGTGTCATTCCAAATTCATCGTGTCTGACACTGTTGTTACCGTTAAACCATTTACAGTTAAAAACAGGAACTTTAATTTTAATGTAATCAACCTCCCATATGTCTTTAATCACTCCATAATATGAATTTGATGCAGAAATTGGGTTTTTGTCCTTAGCACTAGAAAAATGCATTGCTTCTGCAAACACCAATACACAACTATTCTGAACTGCACTTCTGTTGTCCTGAGCTTTTGTATGAAATGTATAACCATTAATGTCATAACCAGACCATGTTATCACATTTAAACATGGACCACCCACTATCCATTTTAATGTCTCTGATACATCTGATCTACCAAGCAATGTATTTTTAATCCATGACAAAAAAAAATATTTGTGCTCATTCAAAATCCACATTTCTTTCTTCTTTGGATGACATTGTTTCAACTCATTAATATGCAATGTGATATACGGTTGAGCATCAACTATGTTATTCAAGATGTATGATTCTAACTTCTTCATCTGTTCAGCTAACAATGATTTCACTTTCAAGTCGAGAATCCCCTTTCCCTCATTATTAACTCATTAATGGCGAGATGGAGGAAAACCTATGTGTTGCGCCGCAGCCAAGTAGCTCGTACAAAACTCTGCTACCTCCTCAGTAATATACTTTTCAATAATGGAGGCTTCAGGTCGATATAGATTTTTAACATACCCCTTTAATATTTTCATATACCTTTCAAAAGGATACATCCAACAGAGATATACAGGTCCACAAAGCTTTATTTCTCGAACTAGATGAATCATTAAATGCACCATTATATCAAAAAAAGTTGGAGGAAAATACATTTCCAATTGACAAAGTATAAAAATTGCATCCTTTTCCAAAATTTTCAAAGCATTCACATCAATCGCCTTGTTACAAATTGAATTGAAAAAATAACACAACTTCATTATAGTCTTTCTGACACGAATGGCCAATATTCCACGCAATGCAACTGGTAGAATTTGTTGCATCATGACGTGACAATCATGTGATTTCATACCTATCAACTTCAAGTCCTTCAATGAGAAAAAATTTTTTACATTAGAAGAATAACCTTGAGGCACTTTGGTATCATGAAGACACTGACAGAAGCTAATTTTCTCCATCATTGATAATGTATGACAAGCAAGGGGAACAAATGTTCGTCTTCCTTTAGGAGTGGGAGCTAACTCCAAACGTATTCCCATTGATAGTAAGTCTAATCTTGCATTCAACCCATCTTTAGTCTTTCCTTTAATATATAACAATGGTCTAATCAAATAATCACATATATTCTTCTCCACGTGCATGACATCAATATTATGTTTAACTTCATGATACCTCCAATATGGTAGCTCAAAAAAAATTGACCTTTTCTTCTAAATATGTCTATCATTACCAGATTTCTGTTTCTTTCCCAATGTCACGTCACGGTTTTTTACCCTCTCAAAATAAAGATCAGGGGATAAAGGTTTTGGAGCAGTATCAAATTCTTGTGGGCCATTTAATGCCTTTTTTATTCTTCTATAAGGGTGTTCCATAGGCAAAAACTTTCGTTGACCCATGTACACTGTTTTCCTCCCATGATGCAATTGACAATAGGACGTCTGTTGTTCGCAAATTGGACATGCTTTATGCCCTTTAACACTGTATCCAGAACCATAAAATCTGTACAGCCGGGATATAATGGGTTTTCAGCATCACCATATAGACGCGCAACTGTCGGTTCTATCTCAATTTGTTCTTCTACAATATCGCGAATCATTTCTTCAATTCCATCGAAGTTACCATCTTGCGAATCATCATCATCAGTGACATTCCATCCAGTTTCACCATGCCAAATCCAAGGGCTGTAACTCGGATTAAAACCATGACATATTAGATGATCTTTTATCTCTCTACTTTTCAACTTCTTCATATTCAAACATTTCAGGCATGGACAGAAAAAAATGTCACTACTTGGAACTTTTCGTATTGAAAATTCCAAAAAGGCATCAACACCTTCCTCAAATTCATTTCTCATTCGATGTTCCGTAATCCAACTTCGACTCATTATTACCTATAATAAATATCAACAAAAAATATATATTTTTAAGATAATACAAATACATGGTTATATGAAAAAAATCATAATTTGAATGTAAAACAATTAAAAATATAAAACAAATCTCTAGGTATTTAAAAAAATATGCTTGAATATTATTTTTAAAACAAAATATAGTTAGATATAACAGTTTTAAATTTAATTGAATCAAAGAAAACCATGACGCCTACATATATTAATATTGATTGAGGTTTTGATGTTTTAATATATTAGATAAACAACCTATTTTAAATGGCATGCAGACCTTGATATTGGTCTTAATCACCCTTCAGTGTTACTGGCAAAAAGAGGTCTACCAGCATGTTATTATTTTATCAGCAATTCACTCATTCTTGTTTCTGATGATTGTTAATTGCATTGGCAGGCTGAGAGGGCCGCCCAGCGCGTCCAACACTGGTCTGCTCAGAATAACAATAGTCCCACTGATTCGGTTTAATCCTTTATTTAGGCTTTTTAATCACACGTAACATATCTTGTGGGGATTTGATTTTGTACTTGGCCTTCAGCTTTAACGGTTATCAATCAAAATAAAACTCGACTAAAAACTCTGTTTATTTTATGTTTTCAAAATCAAAAAACGAAAACAAAACAACCGTGGACAAAAACTGAATTCCAATTACAGGAAACATGTTCAGAAATTCTAAACACCAAGAGTTAACAAATATCAACAACAATAGTGAACAGCCTGGAAATTACAAGGCTAAATATGTATATGTATATGATTAACAATAATAATGTGTTTTATATTCTCAAGTGAATGTTCTAAATGATATGGTAATTCATATGGTTTAATATCATTGGTAACATGTTTTCGATTCCAATGAGACATAGGTGTGAGAGCCATTGATAATGGAGTAGTGGCCTAATCTCAATCTAGGTCCAACATCCTCAACATATTCTTCTAGGGGTAGAATTTAGTATGGTATGTGTTATTTTAACACCTCTATATTTATTATTGGTTATTAAATCAAATTAATTTGATTAAATTTTTTTTATTCATCCTTGTATTATAATTTTTTGACTTTTTAGGATATTATAGTTTTATATTCTTATTCATGGTTGGAACATGGTTAGTGAATACCATGAGGTTCTACATAGGAAACATTTTACATTTGTTTAAAAATATAATGGAGGAAATATATTTTGTACAAACCATATTTATTTATCATGAAATCACATAGCATGATGTATATGCATTTTTTAGGGTTGGTTCTTGGTTTTCCATACTGTGTGGTTAAACCATGGTACTCATCCAATATCATATAATGGGGATCACATTTATTGTTTAATTTATAAAAAAACTGATCCAAAATATGATATAAAAAGTAATTATTATTTATTTTCCTTTAAAGTAATGATGCACGTATTTTTTATCTCATTATTCATCTAGTTTAATGTTCCCTCAACATAGTCTGTTATATCAACAAAATAGTCTGTTATATCAACAAAAAAATTCCACGAGATTCAAATAACCATTTGCAATAACAAATACAAATAACCATTTGAAATACAAATAACCATTTGTAATAACAAAATACAAATAAAAATTTGCAAATAACCATTTTCAATACAAATAACCATTTGAAATAACAAAATACAAATAACCATTTGCAAATAACCATTTGCAATAACAAAAAATTCTACGAGATTCAAAAACGAACGAAAAGCACATCAAGAATCGAAACAAAAACGAATGAAATAAATTCGTGGAAGGCTTACTTGAATGTTGCGAGTTGAGATGATAGATCCGAGAGTAGTGAAGAAGATAAAAAATGAAGCCAAATTGAGTTTAACGCAGGTTGATTGACGAGCCGATTAGGGTTTACCGTGCGAGAGAGACGAGCTGGCGGACTGTCAATCGAAAAATCGTAAATGACAGTCCACGGGATTTAATTTTTTTAAAAGTTTTATAACGTCGGTTATTATATAACCGACGTTATAAACTATTTTTTAAATTTATAATGTCGGTTATTTTAAAACCGACGTAAAAAAGCTCCTGCGCTTTGGTTTTTTACGTCAGTTATTTTATAACCGACGTAAAAAACGAGATATCTTTGCGTTTTTTACGTCGGTTATTTGGAAACTGATGTAAAAAAACCAGATATCTACGCGTTTTTTACGTCGGTTATAAAATAACCGACTTATAAAACCAAATCATGGTGGGGTTTTTACATCGGTTATTTGGAAACCGACGTAAAAAACCCGATATGGACCCGTTTTTTACGTCGGTTATTTTATAACCGACGTAAAAAACCCCGCGCTTTGCTTTTTTACGTCGGTAATTTGATAACCGACGTAAAAAACGCTTCGAAATCGGGTTTTTTACGTCGGTTTCCAAATAACCAACGTAAAAAACCCCATGCGTATTGGTTTTTTACGTCGGTTATAAGATAACCGACGTAAAAACCCAACATGTGCGATTTGTAACGTCGGTTATTAAAATAACCGACGTTAAAAATCTACTCGCCGCATTTTTACGTCGGTTATATATAACCGACGTAAAAAATGGTGACGTAAAAAACGATTTCTGCACTAGTGGTGTTTGAGATGGGTACTCATCAAATATCAATAATCTCATGTCAAAAACTAATTTAAAGTTAAAGGGTCTTAAATCACATGTTTGTCATGTTTTGATGCAAGATCTAATTCCTATAGCTTTACGTTTCATTTTTTCCAAGAATTTCCTTCATTCGTTCACCATGTTTTGTTTCATCTTCAAAGCTATATGTGGTAAAAGTTATCGATTCGGCCAAATTTATGGCTATGTAAAGAGTAATTTTCATCATATTATATAAATTGGAAATGTTATTTCTTCTGTAATTCATTGATATAATGGTTCACTTTATGGTTCTCTTATTTAGAGTTTTTAGACTATGTGGTCCTATACACTATAGATGGATGTACCCTAGTGAACGGTATATGAATATTTTGAAACGGTATGTCAAAAATAAAATTTTATCGAAGGGTTCTATTATATAGAAATATATTTCTTAGAAAGACATTGAATTCTATATCAAGTACCAATTAGGTGTAGAAATCATTATTTTACCGAAATCTCGTCATAATGGGATTCTTGTGGGTGAAATAATTTCTGGAAGAGATATTGTCAAAATCAATATTTTAGATTAGAAATAGGACCTCATTTAAAATTTTCAGAATAGTTTGGAGGTTTCCACTTATGTTGAAACCAAAAAATAAATTATTAGGCATTTTAATCCATCACGGGATGAAAGATAGATATCAAATATGCATAATCAACAATTTATAAAATGGTTTCAGGACTATATTATTAACGAGTCAGATAAAAATTCGGATTGAATTTCAGCACAACTTAGTTGGTTAGATAGAGGACTAAGTGTGCATGTATTATCTTATAATGGTAATGTTATTATGGGTTATAAATTATATACAAATATATATGATGAAGACAATACCGTGAAAAATAGTGGAGTTACACTTGTGTCTGAAGAAATGCATGTATTCGGTACTGAGGAATGAAATATATTTTATGTGAATATGTCATACATTGGAATCATCAAGAAAATATGAGGGTTGGATTATAAAACATCACAAGTGCCTCTTTTTCAATGCTAGTGGGTTTATAAGAAGAGTGATGTAAAAATAAATGAATTGGGATTCGTGAATGTTGATTTCAGTAAGGAAGGGTACAATGATGAACCATTTACAATGGAATCATTGGTAGTGCAATTATTTTATGTTCCACATACCACAAACTAAAAGTGGTCATTTGTTATGTTATCGACCAAAAAACTGAAGGGGAAGACGAAAATTTAACTGAGGGTGACACTTTCATTGGGACTCCACAATCATTTAACAGTGGTCCCAATGTAGATGGTGTTCTGAATTTCAGAGGAGACCATTATGAAAGGATTTGGATAGTTGATAGAGTAGTGAAATATCTTTAGCTATTAAGAAATGGGATTTCAATAACCATGTTATATAATTTTTGTAATATATTATGTGTTACCGCATGTTATTATTTATTCGCTGTTGTATTTATGTAATCTAAATAAAATGTTAAACCAGTTATATATATAATGAATTATAAACACTTTAGGGCTGCAAATACTATGTAACAACATGTCTTTCAACCTAATAGTGCTCGCAGTGAAGAGGAACAATTTTCTTCTACCTGTGTTGGTAATCCCAATCTTACAGAATAATATGTTTCTCAACCTATGTCTTCTCTCGGTGTAGAAGTTCAAAGACCATCCACACATGATGATGCTACCGCTCTAGAGAAACAACATATTGGAAGTGTCAAATCCAAGGAAATTTTAGGTGATTAAGGACCTAAGAAGAAGAAAAAATATTAATGCCATAGTTTTAGGGTGTTAGAAAAAATCGTTAAGGTGAAAATCAAAGGCATAAAATATGTGGTCGTATAGAATGAAAGGTCCCAACATGTTAAACACAACAAGGACTTGTTCAACATTTACATTGGAATAATCACTTAGTAATGCGTGTTGATTAATGTAGATTCATGGCACCATGTTGTGATCACACTTAATACACTGATGTGGTAAGAGATTACAATAACATTACAATATCATTTATTTGTTTTAATAAAAAAATAAAATAACAAAACATTGAATTAGTCTTCACCATCCCAAGTAGATTGTATTTATAGTATGTTAATCCCCTAAGAAATGTGTATTAATTCTTATTGGAAGGATTCACAAATATTTTCACACAATTATAATGAGGCCTCATCATAAAGATGCCGAAGGAAAAATAAACACACACCCACCTCTTACGTATGAAAACTTGAGAACCCATGAAGCATGGGATGTATTTACTTGACATCATGCAGATATGACTTTTCAAGTACTCGTTGTATAGTAATATGTGGTTTTAAAATACATATATTCATCACATTGATCGACAATTTTTTATTTATGAAATAGAAACTGAGTGCTGCAAATAAGGGACGGGCAACAAAACCAACGTACCCCTACCGTAAAGCAAGGATGGGGTATGCTTCACTTGAAAAATGGAACTTATTTTAAATCTACCATAAAACTTTTATATGATATGAGACAACAACATAATTATGTTCCTTTATTTATATATAGATTAATTAATCCAAATCTAAATCTACTTCCATCCCTCACCATGTTTTGTGGAAAGAGGCATGTGAAAATAAACATGGGATACTAATAGACTAAAACACATAATAAGGGTTGGAAATATGTGTAAGTATGACATAATCATTTTTGTTTATTTAAATCACTATTACTTAACAATGATTAATTATTTTCTTATATTCTCTATATGACATTTTCACAGGAATCATCAATGCCAGTACCAGATGAACACCTACTATCAGTGTCCTTGAAGTGGCTAGAATAATATGGTCAGGTTAGAGGTGTCGGTTTTGGGGTGACACCCCAAATATATTTTGATAAAAAAACAATTGGAGGATAAATATAATGAAATGAAACAAATGAAAGAAAGGATATCTACCCTTGTAGAACAATTAAATTGGCATAGAGAGTTACTAGAAACAATTATGTGGGGAGGGAAAGAAAAAAATAACCCAAGAACAACCATGATGTGAATATCCCACCCCACCCCCACCAGCTTTGATTTGAGCCATTCCCCATAAAGAGATACTTGGAAAAGTTAATAAATGTTCTAATAATTGTTTCAATATAATGTGAATTATACGTATAGGGATACCTTTCCTATACTGATATTCTATAGGGTGATAATGACTATGATTGATAACTATCAACACCCACTCATTGCCTTGTATAGAGGGTTACAATGTTCAATATCCAAAATAATGTGATACATAATAGAACACTTCCAACATATCTTGTGATAGTGTCTAATAGCATAGCCCATGATCCACGTTCTGATCTACTTATTCTAATTGATGAGGAAGATATTCATATGGTTAACCAAGTAGTTAAAACATTCATCACATGGCTGCCACATCTTGTAAAAAAATATGTCGACAAGGAGGTATTCATTTCCAATTTATTTTTCATGCTAAACCTTTAAAACTTAATGAAAAATGTCTGAACTGACAAATGATAATATAGTCGTACAATGGTTAGAGGTTGAAATGATATTTAAACTCAAAACCATCTAAAAGATCAACCAACCAATCAAAAATAACTTCCAAAATCACATTTACCCCGCCCATTGAATATCTTTATTTACAAACATTGAAGGTTCATGTGGATATAAAGTTACAATGTTTTCGTAGTCACATAGTTTATTTTTAATAAATAAATATATGGAGAGGAAGTTACTGAGTATATTTATTCTAAGAATGTAGATGAAATCCTCAACTATGAATTTCTTGGAGCCTCAGTTGTAAATGTATACATGAGTTCTATTTTTTTAATTTAATTTTCCAAAAGATGATATAGTGCGTTAATAATGACTAAATAAATTTCATATTTTTTTTCAGGAATATATATCAAAACCAATTCAATGGATTTTACACTAAAAAAAGACTCTTTAGTCCTTATTTCACCTCTACAGAAAAAAAATTTAATCCAAACAAATGGATGAAATAGTAGAAAACTTAGGAATATCATTTGAAATAAAACATGGGGATGAAATAATCATCTTAATCCCAATGATGCAAGAGTAAAATGATACAATTTAATCATATAAAATATTTTTTTCATTTCATTCATTACTTATTCCTTTTTCTATTTTTATGAAACACTATATGCTCATTACAATCAATTTGGATACTCTAAATATTTATTTCGTGGATTCACTGCATGGATTTTCAACAAACTAACCACACATGGTGATGTTTTTCAATTTCTAATTCACTACATCCAAAACTTTAGAAATAGAAATAGATTTTTATAATTTATATTATGTTTTAATTAGGATTCTATTATTATAGGGCAGTGTGTAAATATCATTTAAATCAGGGCATGAGGACCAGTATTGCGTACGAGGAACCTGAAAAGTTCTAAAAATGGATAATTATCATGGTATATATTATAAGATTTCTCTATCCAAACACATATCAAAAAAAATTACTTATATTCCATAATGTTTATATAGTGTATGAAACAAAAAAATGGAAAATATTTTGGTTATTATGTTGGTAAATTTATGAGATAGATCATATTCCATCAAAAAACACACATCCCCAAAGAGGTATTTTTAAAGTTAATTAGTACCTCATTCAAAATATTTATTAATCCTTTGTGTATTTATAATTTTCCAATACTTTTATGACTATTGACAAAAATCATATTCATAAGACGATATACATTTTCTTAGAAAGAAATGGGCATCATACCTGATCGTAGAATGTAAAAAATAGCATGAAGATAATAATTATATATACGTAATGGATTATTTCATATTTATGTTTAAATTTTTTAATTTTAGTATTACTCATATGAGAATAGTTTTCTTATACTAGAGGATTCCTTGGATGTTAGGATTGTTTTCAGACTTTGGGACAGGTAGGAATCAACAACACCTCAATCTGACATATGATGTGATAGATATGAATTCAGGCGTGTCGTTTTTATTTAATATTGACATTATTTTTTGTAAAATATACAAATAACATACTCAAAACCCAAAAAAAATTCAAATTGTTTTGATACTTTAGTTCAATGATCCATAAGTCATTTACAATGTTTAGAAATCAAATGCACCTCAATCCAAAAAATGGTGTGACTAGTATGACTCAATGTGTCTGTTATAAGTTTAAAATCGAAATTTCACTTCAAAATATTTCACTCATTAAAATTCGAGAAAACATGGTCATATTTTCTTGATAATTTGGTAAATAAATATATAAATCACTTATGATGTGAAGGAATTGGCCTCATGTCAAACCAATAAATGTTGTGACCGGTATGAGTTAAAGTGTGTGTTTCTAGTTTAAAATGAAATATTAAAAAAAAAAGAGAAGTGACATACTAAAAACCATGAAAAAATATTTTGATTATTATAATAAATTAAGAAAAAGATCCTTGATTCATTTGGGATGTGTAGACATCAGTCAATCCTTAATCTGACACATGGTGTGACTAGTAAAACTCAATGTACGTATTTTTATTTATAATTGACATCAATTTTAGTTAAAAGGAACAAGTGGTGTACTAAAAAATGTGCAAACAAATTCAGGTTGTATATATACTTTAGGAAAAAATCCATGAGTCATTTGGGACATATAGGAATCTTCCACACCACAATATAATGCACAATGTGACTAGTATGACTACAATTGCATCTTTTTTATTTAAAATATACATCAATTTTAGTAAAAAGTAAAATAGAACTATTCAAAACTATGAAAACACATTTGGATTGTTTTTATATTGTAGGAAAATGATCTATGAGTTAGTTGAGATGTGTATGAATTAGCTGCACCATAATTTGACCCTCAACAGCTCCCAAAAGTAGCTATAAAATGAGCCACATCATTGTCCTCTCTCCTAACGAAGGAAAAACGACAAGAATAGAATAAAACAACTAATGATATGATGATGTCGATAATAGAACCAAAGGACGGGTGGCCACCTTCCTCCTCCTCCAGTGCATCAATAATAAATTGATAATTAAATTCAACCATAATATCCATTGAGACAAGAGACAAAATGAACTACATACCCTTCTATATAGTCATGGACTCTACTATCGGAGGAGACAATATTATTTTTTTTGAGGAATGATATGCCAAAAAAATAGAGCCTCCCTGGTCCTAGAGAACTGACACAAGGCCTGTAGATCCACCACCTGGAATTTTTGCATCATTATTAAATTTAAAATCACCTTGAGGGGGAGTAAATCATCTAATAGGAGGGGATGAAGAGTTATTTAATAACTAATGTAAAAAAACACATTTTGACGTCAGTTATTGCATAACCTATGTTAAAACTCACACTAACATTGTTTTAACATCGGTTATCCATTAACGGATGTTAAAACTCTATCCGTGTGAGTTTTAACTTTTATAATGTTGAAATGAACAATCATGATGAATACATAACATATATGTACGTAAATTATAATCACATATCAATATATTTATTGACCCAATTCATTGGAAACATATATTTATTTAAATATTTATTTATTTATTTATAATTATAAATATAAATATATATATTTTAAAAGTATTTATATACATTAATAAATATGATAAATATAAAAAATATATTTATTATTTAAAATTTAAATATATTATTATAATTATTTAAATATATATTTATATAATTATAATCTTATAAATAATTTTTTTAAACATTATATATATATTTGAATTATTAAAAAATATATGTTAATCGCACACATTCATTTTTTAATTAATGTATAAAAATAAAAATTATTTTTGGATATAAATATAATAATTTTATATAAATAATTGTTATTTTTTATTAAAAACATTTATCTGTGCTATTAATAGTGTTGTGCCTGGTTTATATGGTTTTTCCACAACACTTTCATTTTTGAAGACATTTTTAAAGACAATAGGGTTTGGATTTCCATGATTCATAACTAGGGCTCTCAGTGGATAGATATTGAGGATGCTCGTCCACCTTCACGAGTTCATTCCCCTCCTGTTAGATGCCTCCCCCTTTGGGTGTTCTCTAAATTAATACATATGCAGCCACCCATGAGGATGGTTTTTTTGGCCTTGGGTTAGTCCTCTGGGATCACGTTGACTCTCTTATTTTGGATCATCATTCCTAAAACAATGTGGGTTGGTCTCCTCCTCTAGAAAAGGCTATGGATATTTGGAAGGGTATACATTTCATCTTGACTATTGGCTGGAGGGATGTTGTGCGTGAATCTAATTTCAATGTTATTATCAATGCACTGAAGGATGATGAAGGTGTCCTCAAATACTATGGGTCCATTATCAACATCATCAGATCATTGGTGCCTTTATTCTCTTCCTGTTGTTTTTTATTTATTAGGAGAGAGGAAAATTGAGCAGTTAATGTTTTTAGCTGCTTTAGGGAATCATCAGGGGATCTAATTGATGGCTTTCATCTTTTCCTCCAAAATTATTTACATTGTAATTGGATGATATCTTAGGTTGGAGGATTATATTTTTGAAAAAAATAAATACCCCCATTTATCAGTGATAAAGAAAGCACTGATAAAGGGTACACATTTATCACCTTTTTTAGTGTTGATTAAGAATTGATTTATTAACGCTTTTATCCAGCACTGATAAAGGCCCCCCTTTTATGAAAACTTTTTTCTTAGCGCCGATAAAACCAAATGCATCGCATGATTGGATCTGTGGTATTGAATGGGAGGGACAACCGCATGTTTTTTACAGATATCAACTATAGCGGTAGTTTAAATCGCTTCCAAATCAAAAAATAACCGCCACTAAATGACACTTTTCTTTTAATGGATACATAACTCATTTATGATGTGTAGGAATCGACTACATGTCAATCCAAAATATGATGTGACTAGTATGACTCAATGTTTTTGTGTTCAATATAAAAGTGTCATTTTATTTTGATGATATAATTATTAACAATAATTTATGTATGTAAGAAAATTAATAACTGATAATATCATTAGTATATTTAGTAATAGCCAATATAATTTATAGATATAATTAATTAACAATTGCCTTAATAATTTATAATATAATTATTAATAAAAATAAATAATAATAATTAAAAACTAATTTAAAATTTACAGTATAACCATTAATAATAAAATTAGTACTATAACTGATAATATAATTAATATATATTGTAACTAACAATATAAATAATCATTTGTGAATTATATAACATTTAAATTATAATTTGTTTATTGGGTTATCCTACATCGATTATGAAGGGATCCAGTTTGTTAAATATATGTATGAGGGAAACCCTTGCCTCATGTGCTAGGTTTAAGAAGTCCCAATTACATTTACATAAGCCTACAATTGTGCTTGATGATGCCAGACCAACACACCAAGACCTATGGTTTAGATATGTATTCATATTCCCATATGTGACATAGAGAAACCTCATAACCATAGATATAGAAATTAGTTATTATTTTTACATTAGACATGTAATTAAAACTAATATATGAATGCAATTTATTAGTGTGATTTTTATTTTTAGCATCATTTTAGTTAGAAAATGGCCACTAATTTTTTTTAATTCTTTCAAAAACATAATATTAATTTCATATTATATACGACATCTTTAATCTATAGAAAATAATTTAAATAAGTATCAATAATCAAACTATTATTCTTTTTAAATAAAATTAATAATGTTAAAATATTTATGCAATAACTTATTGATTATTTTTAGACTATCACTATCGCTTCTATGAACATCGTTCATGCATTCCAGGACGCAGTTTTGTAAAAATATTTTGACCTATCCCATATCAAGAAATCAACTGCATTATTTCCTTTTAAAAAATTCAATGAAGACACATTTAATTAAAAATAAAATAAATTAAATGAAAATAAATTCCATTACTATGTTTTAAAAAAATAATAATAAATTACTTCCTTCGAAAAAGCGTAGAAAAAAACTATTGTTTATTAAAAAAATAATATCAACCATTCACTTAAATATTAGAGTTTTTGTATTTTCTGTTAAAAACAAAATTCCATTCCTATAAAATAAAAAAATTTACCATATAAAAAAATCTACTTCAATTTAAAATAATTTTAAAAAAATTAAAAAATAACATTTGTTAAAAAATAAATAGATAACATTTATTTTAATGTATTTTTAAAGGTAAAATAAAGAAGTTTCCCTTTTAACTTTAAGTTTTTTAATTTTAATTTATAATTTTTTTGAAAGGATAAGGTGGATTTTTTTGGTATTTTAAATTTAAAACGTGATCATTTAGAAAAAAAGTAAATATTTTATTTATCTTAATATAAAAGACTAAAATTAATTTTTATTTTCCAAATAAATAATAAAAAATGTATATATATATATATATATTTAAATAAAATATTTTGTAATTAATTTTTTAATATGAAAATTGGGATATTTTTTAAAATTTTATAGGGGACAAATATTTTTTTTAGATAATAATTTTTTAATTTGGAATATATAATTGATTATTATTTCATATGGAAAAGGGATTTTTTGTTAATTTTCTCAAATAAAATTTTGTTTTTTAATTTATTTTTATGAATAATAAAAAAGAAATTTAATTTTTTATGTTAATGTATTCTTTATTTTAAATTATTTATTTGAATTTAATTAATGAAAAATGAGATTTTATATTTTTTTTAAAAAAATTATATTTTTTAATTTGAGATAGAATTTTGGTTTAAAATATCATTATGAAAAATATTTTTGTTCTTATTTTTTACTCTTTAAATTATTAATGGAGAATATGAATTTTGTTTTTAATTTTCAATATTTTGAAAATAATGTTTTTATTTTTTAAAAAACTGATCATCACTCCTTCATGAAATCTATGGTGATATATATTGTAATCCCATTATATCATGAATTTACCTACTTCCTCATCTAGCGATGCAACACGTACTAATTGGATTTATGACCGCAATGTCTTCAAGTCCTTTTCATTTTATATCTGCAAATAGATATCATTGTCACTACAAAAAAATTGAATTTCCACAACAACAGCTATACATTTTTTCACCATGAAAAGATATCTAACTACGCTAAAAAACATTGTTGTCGTCCACATCATTAAAATGAAGACCCATTTATCAATGTTTTCATTAATGTTGATAAATGCCCTACTGCTGCAACATGTTGTTTGAATAACAGTACACTGCACCAAATACACCTGTATGAATATGCACCAACATGAAAATTATTAATTTATTTGAAATACAAGTTACATTGGAAATAGTAAAAAATCATATTATATACATTTAAAACAATATTTTTTATAATTAAACTTGCATTTACTGTCCACAAACATCTAAAAAGACCAATGTTTAAATTTCTTTGGCACCTGCGACCCCCTTTAAAAAGAAAAATCATTGTATCAGTTTCCAAACAAACCACCCCAACCTCAGAAAAATAATTCACTTAAATAATAAAACAATTCTGATACAAATAATAATATAAAGAAATAAATTAAACATAAATATAAAAGAATATATTTTCAATATGTCAGTATTAAATAAAATGATACACATGGTTCACTACGAGAGAAGCAAAATTATGCAGTGCGACCCTTTAACAATGCTAAAAAAATGCCTTTATAATGGGGGTAGCTATATCCACGATAAAAAACCACTGATAAAAGGTTATTTTAATAGTTCTAAAAATGATGTTAAAAGTACCCCATTATCAGTGTTTTTTCCACTAACAAAGGTACCCCTTTATCACCAATTTTTTAGCACTGTTAGAGGGACTCCATCTATCCGCACATTTTTAGTAGTGGTAATAAAGGGGGATTAATCAATATTATCTTACTAGCGTTGATAAATGATATATTACAAAAAATATATCATATCTCATTATAAATAAAATATATTTTATATAAGGATAACTAGACATTTACACTTAAAATATAACATATTTAGTGAAAATGGATTATAAAATAGTTAATAAAAATTATTAATTTATAAATTTCAAATTATTATTGAGTAATAGTCATTTATTAACAATTTTATGACATAAAAAATAAAAAACATAATAAAATATTTATATAAATTGAAAATGTAACTCGAATTTTAAATAGTTATAACTTTTGATTGGAGTGTCCGTTTGGGCTTTGCCATATATAAAATGAAACCTTGTGAAAATATCTACACACTAATGATAGAGAGGATTCCCCTATTACATTTTCCAAGGCCCTTAATATCATGTAATACCATTAAAACTGCGTTTTTAGTTGGTGTATCCTATATTTTTATCATTCAATGGACTTTCAGCCTCGTTTAAGTGTTTCTTTTTCCTTTTTTAAGAACGTGTTTTGTGTTGGTAGGTAGGGTCATGTAGTGTGTCTTTGTCTTATTTTGAAGGAAGTTTTTAGGTATTAAAATCTCAAAATACTCAAGTAACCACATTGCTGTTATGTTTGAAGCCCTGAGTTCCCCTTCTTAGTTATTCATTGAGTTCTATGGGTGGCCTTCCTTTAATGATAAGGGAAAATCATGGAACATGTAATATAGGATTTGTGAGTACTTTTATGGTTCTCTCATCATTAGGGGTGATTTCAATGATATTTTTTTCATATCAGAAAAAATAAAGTGGCCTCTTAAGGAGTGATGAAGCTATAAAGTATTTTAAGAAATCCCTACTTTTGAACTCCCTCCATGATCTAGTATTTTCAGGCTCTCCTTTCACTTGGAAAATGGGTACCTCAATAGAGGGATGCATGCTGAAAGACTGGACAAATTTTTTGGGACAAATGAGTATAAATCTATCTTCAGTGAATACTCTATTGAACACTTGGCCCCGGTTTCAACTGACCACTCTCTGATCCTTCTTTCAACATCCCCCCAAAGGAATCAGTGTAGTGGTGGGTGTACATTTAGGTTTGAGAGTATAAGGTTCTACGATGGGAGTTGTGAGGAGGCCATTTATGCTATTGGTGGGGGGGGGGGTAATAAAAGAATGCTTTAGCTCTCAAACCTAGAATGATAGTATCAGGCTGGAGAATTAGAGTTCAACTAGGTTTAGGCCCATATAAAGACACATTAATAGGGCATAACGGTGGTTAAAATTTTACTATGCCCATAATTTTTCTGACTCTGTGGTTAAAGATATCTCAATCCTTGAGAGGTATTTGAATGTTGTGCTTAAGGAAAATGAAATATACTCATTCAAATAGGTAAGATAATCTAAAATTAACTAACGTGACCATAACACTACTTTCTTCCACCAAAGAGATACAAATAGAAGGATAAAAACCCACATCTCCCACCTTGAAGATTTGCATGGTAGAGTGATGCAGGATGCTGCTAGAATTCATTAATTTATTCTAGAATTTTTTGGAAATATTTTCAAGGCAGACTACATTAACATCCCTCTTAGTCTAACCAGCTAAATCCCAATAATTTTTTCTGATGATATGAATTGTTCTCTAGATATGGACAATCTTGATGAAGCAATGTGAAGGGATCATCACCATTTTAATTCTATGAATTTGTTTTGGTCATGATGGGTTTCATGCCCTTTTATTCAAATGTTTTTGGCACATTTTCAGTCTAGACATGATCAGGAAGATGAAGTATTTCTTGGAAGGTATTAATTACTTTGAAAATATTAATGAGATTGTTATTACCCTCATCCCAAAATCTAAATTCCCCCAAAAGATAATGGAGTTCCATCCAATCATCCTCTGCAATTTTATTTACAAAATTTTCTCTATGATTTCAGGGCCTAGGTTGAGTGTTTTTCTCCCTCTTCTATTGTTTTATGATATGAGTTATTTTTCCCCATGGAGGACCATTAATGATAGTGCATCCATTTCCTATGAGATATCCCACTACATGATGACCCTCTCTATAGAAAAAAGGAGTCCTGGCCTGGAAATTAAATATTATGAAAGACTATGACATTTCCAAATGTCCTTTTCTCGATCTTGTACTATCAAAACTGAGGTCTGGAGCTAAATTTATGCTAAACATTATGAACTATGTTAATTCAGTTTCATATTGAATCAACATCAATGGGGAGTAGTTGTCTAGTTTCACACCCTCGAGAGGTTTAGGATAAGGGGACCTAATCTCTCCCTACATTTTCATTCTTATAGAGAATGTTTTTTCTCATATCCTCTTAAAGGTGATGGAGCATAGTGCTATTCATGGATCCAAGGTATGTTGCAATGTTTCTCATCTTTTCATTTCAGAGGATTTCCATCAGTCTGCTTAGGCTACTACCCTTGAGTGTTACTCAATCAGGAAGATTTTCAACCTTTTTTATAAGGATTCTAGTAAATGGATTAATGCCTCTAAATTTTAACTATCCTTCAACAAAGGTGTTCCAATGATTTTGAAACAAGAGAATCAGAGATTATTTAGGTTTCTTATAGTCAAGAAACATTAGAAATACATGCGGCTCCAAACTTCTATCAGAATATCAAAGAAACATGATTCATGTCAAACATGGACAAAGTTGATAATTTGATCAGTGTTTGGTCTAGTAGAAAATATCCAAATAGGGGAATGAACTGCTAGTTAAATATGTGTCCCAAGTTGCCTTCTTATACTCCATTTCTTTTTTCATGTTCCCAGTTACCCCTGTTGATGAGATTCATTCTCGGATGGAAAACTTATGGTGGGGTTCTGCTAATGGAAAAAAACACCCACTGGATCTTGTGGGATAAGATGTTTGATTCAAAGTCACATGGTGAACTTAGGATTAATAACATTAAATGGTTCAATGATGCTCTTTTGAAAAAAAAGGGTGGCGCCTCATTCCTATACTAATTACATTTTCCCTACGGTCTTTCGAGCAATGTATATCCCAAATTCTGACTTTATACATGCTTCTATTGGACCCAATACTAGATTTATGCAGAGAATTTTATATGGTGCTATCCTTCTAATCAACTGTGGCAGTTTTTAGAGGACTGCTGATGGGAAGAACGTGAATGTATGGGGATACCAGTGGTTGGTCAAGGGGGTCAACATTATAGTCTCTTCGCCTGTCATTCCAGTGTTCAAATTTTCAAAAGTTCAAGACCTCATTGATGATTATTTAGAAGAGTACGATTGGGATAGAGTTTTTGGTTGGTTCAATGAAACATATCGATGTCTTATCTTTAGCATCCTAATTACATTTGGAGTGGGAGGTGATCAAATCTGCTGGGTTGGGGTTGAATCTATGAAGTACACTTTTAGGTCGGGGTACATCAATTTGTTGCATGGGTCTACTCAAGCTTATCCAGATGATCAGTGGAGGAATATTTGGGAACTCTCCACCCCCCCCAATTCATGTTTTCATGGTTGTAGGTTTTATTGGGTGTCCTACTGATGTGCAGAATTCTTAACCTATGACACATGTGGGAGGATGATGTGTTCCCCCTATGATATCAATAGATTGAAACTCCTTTTCATATTATTATTCTCTTCCTGGGAGTGGTGGGAATGTGGAATGAATGGTCCATAGGGTGTAAGGAGTCCCTAGTCCCATCATGGGAGTTGGCCAATGTTTTCAATGATTGGGGTTCCTCTTTGGAACCAAAGGCTGTGGGGTTAGAGTGTACTTTTTCATGACTTGTTTGGTCTCATAATAATGAATGGGTTTTCTAAGAGAAGTCCTAACTTGATCGAATTTGGGTGGATAAGGCTATGAATGGAAGAACTGGTGGATGCCGAACAAGGAGTGGCCATCAGTGCTGTAATCACAGAAATCTCAAATTTGATGGATTCCCCCTTTTGAACGATTCATTCAAACCAATACAGATGTGGTTGTCTCGATAGTATCTCTTATTATGGTGGTGCTCATGGCCCAACAACATAATGTCCATGTGATTGATGCTCGGTTCATGGTTTTCCATGAATGTTGGATCCCGGTTTTCATGGAAGAATCATCAATTCATCAAGGGATCCTCCTTTCCCAGGATAAAGGATGGAATTAGGTGGTTTTGGAGTTTGATTGTCTTGAATCCGTTAATGATTTGTCAAATGAAGGATCGAAATCAACTTTGGGATTGGTCTAAGGAAAATATGGTCTCTTTCTAATTCATTATCAATATGAAAATTCTTCTTTATCTTGTGTGGGGTTAATCGTAAAGCCCACCGGCTGGTGAGCTATAGGCAGTCTTGGGATAACCATTTTTTGGGTTGATCATTTTCCTGATTGGATTTTCTTGTATAGTTAAATTGATCAATAATATATCCAGTATTTATTTAAAAAAATATTGATATTAATTTTTTGAAATTTTATCATTTTTCATAATGTCATTTTATTTATAATCAAATATATAAAAATATATGCATATTTCATATATAATAACACATAAAAATTTAATTTTATAATATATATATGTAAACATATTTATATGTCAAGTATATTTCTAAATATATAAACTTCATCTAAATAAAAAATAATATCCATTTTATTTAAAAAAAATGAATAAATATTTATATACTTATAAAAATTCTTGTATATATAATGTTTATATATATAAATATATTTATTTTTTCATTGACAAACTGATATATATTTATCTATATATTCTAATATATGTATATACATGTTAATATATAATATATGTAAATAAATATAAATATATATACATATAATTATAGATGAACATACATATATAAATATATATATATATATATGTGTGTGTGTGTATTTATAAACACACATACACACACAAAAAATATATTTTATATTTGAATTTAAATATACATATATATATAAGGATACAAAAATAAAACAAAATGAAATAAATATAAATATATAGATATATCCTAAAATACAGAAGAAAATGATATAGGGTAGTGGAAAAGGAGTGAGAATATGAGGGATGTCTTAGTTTTGAAACCCAGCAGAGATAGGGGCGCCTGCAGGAGGGTGATGCATGTCCGTAGTGCTGTTAAAACGTGGGGGAATCCTAGAACTATTAAAGGGATGGGAAGGATAGAATATCACTGTTAAAAGTGGGGTCGAGCATAGATAAAAGGGGGAAGGTCCCACCCTTGAATTTGGAGATTTTTTTAAATTATTTTTTGACTTTTATCAGTGCTGAAAAATCATCAATAAAGGTCCCTTTTATCATCAATTTTTATCTTTGATAAAGGCCCCCTTTTTTCAATGATGTCAAAGGGGCCTTTGTTAGTGAATTTTTTAGCATTGATAAAAGGGACCCCCTTTTAATAGCGCCAAATATAATAACACCTTTTAACACAGTAAATGGCCATTTTGTGCGCTGTTAAATGTCATATCTATAGTAGTGAAGTCATAAAAATCACCCCATGACTAAGATTGAGGTGGTTATGATTCCTACAGATCAAAAATGACTAATGGAACATTGTAATAATGTTTCAAAAAATCACAATATATATTCATTTCAAATAAATATAGATAATAATTAAATTAAGCTAAACATAGGGGTCAATGGCGAGATCTGATATGCTAATCGATGGTGGGGGTTGGAAGGAAAGAACATGGGCTAGTGGAAAATGAAGGCCTCTTATCATCAAGGCGGCCAAAGGCAAGACTCAAACCCAGGCGTGATGGTGAGGGATAACAATGAGGGTCAATCCTTACTCGAGGAAGGGGTCCATGACATTATGGGAAGAACCCTCTTTAGTAGGGTATGGTGATTTTCCAGGCAGGTCACTGACATTATTGGCAGATCTGTCCACCCTTATGATCTTCCCAATAGTTCCCAAATGAAGGTATGGTTTGGGTGTCTGGGTTGGCAGTTAAATGGATTGATGGCTACCTTGGAGGTTTTCAATCAAATCCTAATTCTAGGTTTCTCTACCATAGTATTTCAGGCTATATGCATTATACATTTAGCTATTTAGATTTTCTACCTTTTATATTTTCTTTGTCTTTATTTGGGGCATGTTGTGTTTGGGGATTAATTCATGAAATGGGTTCTATCTTGAACCAACATAAAAGGGATAATAATTTTCTTAATACAGGGGTTTCCCAAATTATTCTAAAAATACTCTTCACTAAAAAATAAAATACCAAAAACAAAATATTACTATAAAATATAAACATTTATAGTATAAAAAAAGTTCACAAGAAAGAACATAATAATAGTGTCACTAAGAGGTTGGGGGGTTAACTCCATTAGATGGAGGTAAATCCGTACCTAAACATTGTGTAAGTTACCACATATAATCCATCATCTGATCATGTTGTTAACGCTGCTACTGACGTTTCTACTCCTGATGTTGTCGCTACTCTTCCTGCTCTATAAATAATCTCTGAACAGTTTCATCCTGAGCTCAAAGCCTTGCGTCGTACTCTACAGATGTGAAATATTATGATCTCATACAAAATACATTTTGTGATAAATTATGAAATCACATCAATTCCATAGTAACTAGTTTGAGTTGATCATAAACCAATGTCAATCACCATGCCTTTCTGAATACAACTTTTCACTACCAACAACAAATTTGTCTCATCAAAACATGCCCACAAGAGGCTTTTTCCCCACCATCAGTATTACCCAAACTCATAAACATATGACAAATATTTTTCTAATATATCTAATATATTTATAAAACTATAAATAAAATTATAAAAAAATTAAATTATATTAAGCTAAAAAACATAAAAAAACACTAACCATAATCTGTTATTGTCTCTCACCAGCAATCTTTCCAATACTACTATCATTGTACATTCTCTTGTACACATCAAACTATGTAATAGATTGATAGAACATAAAAAATATGAATGTATCGTATACATATCATATTAAATAATATTATTTACCAAATTTTGATGATGTATTCTAAATGTACGATTCTCAACTCTATGTGTGACATTTTACCCGCCACAATTCTATTAACTATAAGATGGTAGCCTCTTGAATGTATCATATATCCAGTAAGTTAAAAATACCAATGAAGCTTAGGTGGGGACACTACCATTGAAATATTGTTTCACATCACCACCCTATATCATCCCTAAAAAACATTGATAAATGGGGAACCTTTATCAGCGGTAAAAAAGAACTGATAAAAGTTACTGTTAACAGTGCTAAAAATGTGTTGTTAAAATTACCCTTTTATCAGTGATTTTTTACCACTTTTAAAGGGACCCCATTTATGAGTGCTTTTTTAGTGGTGCTAATAAAGGGGGGTCTTTATCAGTGTTTTTTTACTAGTTCTCATAAAGGGTATATTTCAAAAAAAAGCATTAAAAATTATATATATTAATATATAAATATATTATTATAAATAAAATATATATATATTAAATATGTTTTAGATAAGTATAGATAAAATTTACACCTAATATAGAAGATGTTTAGTGAAATATACTATAAAATATATAAAAAATATTATTAATTAATAATTTTCTAATTATTATGAAGTAATAATCATTAAATAACAATTTTAAGACACAAAAAAATCATAATATAAAAAAAAGATTTAAATAAGTTGAAAATTTAACTCATATCTCAAATGACAATAACTTTTGATCTGATTGTTTGTTTTAGCTAAACAACATATCAAATCGAATCCTAAAATGAGCTCTATGCACTACTACCATTTGAGAAACCTCTATCACATTTGACAAGGCCAAAAAAGGCTCAAAAGGCCTCCAAAACTGAGTTTTTATTCGGGATACCCAAATATTTTAACATTCGATGGAATTTTAGCATCGTTTAAGAGGGTCCTTTTGCCCTTTTTCTATGGGGATTGAATTTATTCCTAGTGATTACATTCATATTGATATTATGGATTTAAAATGTTATCATTTTCACAATTTAATTTTATTTATAACTAAATACATAACAATATATACATATTTTTCATATATTCACAAAAAAAAAATTAGTTTTATAAATAAATAATTAAACATATTTATATATAGAATATATTTCTCAACATATAATCATTATCTAAATAAAAACTAATATACATTTTATTTAAAACACAAATATATGAATATTTATATATTTATATAGTGTGTGTGTGTGTATATATATATTAGTGTGTGTCTGTATTAACAAACAGATATAGATTATTTATATATTCTATCATATGAATATTCATATTAATATATAATATATGTAAATATATATGAACATGTATAACTATACTTACAAATAATCATATAATATATGTGTGTGTGTGTGTGTGTGTCTATTGTATATATGTATTTATTTATTTATTTTTACAAACACAAAAAACAAATTTTAAAAAAAAATTAAAAAATAATCTTATAAATATATATTAATATACAAATAAATTTACAGATATAAAAATATAACTATATATATATACAAATAGATGTAAATATAAATATATAAATATAAGTATATATATCTATATTAATATTTATATATATTAATATATGAATATATATTAATATTAATATATATTAATATACGAATAAATATAACTAAATATTTATATAAATAAATAGATATATCATTAAAGGGAGAACCAATCAAGATGAACGAGTGGTAAAAACTACTACACATATGGCCTTTCACAATGCACAAATTTTCCTTTACCAGGGCTAAAAAAGTAATGTTTATCACAACGATGATAAGTGGAGCCCTTTGTCTGTGATTTTTTAGTGCTGATAATGGCCTAGCCCCATGCAGTGTTTTGTTTACATAATAACACACCGAAAAACAAACGTGCAATTAAAACTGTACACCCAGAATCAAACCAGCTTTATATATTTGATTGACATCATCAATACAAAAATTCCCACCCACAATATATAGAAAACAAAGATGATATATACATTTCAAATAAAATGTTTTATAAAATTACATTTACAATGGTCCAACAATCATTCTAAAACATTTATATTTCATAATTTGATGATCGTGATCCCCTCTCAATAATGTCCTACCATGGTATTAGTTGTCGAACATATAATCTCAACCTGAGAAAAATATTCCACCTATATAAGAATAAAATATAATTTTAGTAACACTATAAAGAATTTAAATAAATATTAAAATGAAATAAAGCAATAATAAAAGGTCAATATTTAAAAAAAATGACATATTTGGAGTTATAATAATCATAAAATGTGTCCTATTGATGTGGGGTAGATTCCTGTACATTAAAAATGAGTTATGGATCATTTTTTTAAATATTAAAACAATCAGAATGCGTTTTCTCAGTTTTAAGTATGTCACTAGTTCTTTTACTAAAAATAATGTAAATTTTAAATAATGAAATATTTGGAGTTATATCGGCCACACCATGTGTCGTATTGGGGTACAGATGATTCATAACTATCAAAATTTTCTGATGGATCATTTTCATAATGTAACAAAACAATTCGAATTCTTTATTTTTTTCATTATGTTCGTTGTGTTTTTTTTACTAAAATATCATTTTAGACTAGAAACACACATTTTTTGTCATAATCGTCATATCGTGCGTCGGTTTGACGTAATACTGCTTCATACACATCATGAATGATTTATGATTTTACATCCTATATTATCAAGACAATCAGAGTGTGTTTTATGGGTTTTCAATGAATGAAAAATTTTGAACTAAAATTTCCATTTTAAACTAACAACATAATCATTTGGTCATTGTAGAGACCCGAAGCCTGACGTACATGGACATTACATTACTTTTTCAGAATACTTAGTACATAACAAAAACACACCCACAAGTATCGTAATAGTATTGTGTCTTTGGAAACTCGGAATATAATCTTCTAATCGTGGTGAAAGATCTTCAACATCTCCCATAAAGATCTTCCCTTTTTTTACATAAAACCTTTCTTTATATACTTGGGAAAGGAAAACATAAAAGGGTGATCTCAAATGCTCAGTAAGGGTAAACAAAAGAAATATCAATCACATCATATTCATAAGAACATAACATTTTTGAAATCTGAACCTGCAAAAGAGAGCATAATTTTATAACATGGGATAAATCATAGTAGTGAAATGAAATCCAAATAATCATAACATAAAACATGAAACTTTGTGTCATACACACATAATCATATATAATCATATCTTATTAGTCAAGAATCATTGCCAAGACTATCTTAGTGGACAAAGTCCATTTCTGAACCGAGTCACCCTCGTTTCAGTCCTGTTTCACTGAACCTGTATAACCTACTGTTCCAGCCATGTCTATCTCATGAGATATAAAATCTTTACTCAATTCATTGGAGGGAGATATAGCTCCCACCCATCTCATAATGATACCATTCTTATGTGTGCCACAAAATCATAAATCATACATCATTTCATAACCCATGTAATACAAATGGGATTCTTAAACATCATGTCATCATAAAACAATTCATATAAGATAAAGGAATTCATAAAAATAATTCCATCACAACATAATAAAATCAATGTAATAATAGGGATAAAAATATAACCCTTTATTATCTTAGATGGAAAATAATTTTTATAAAACACTTGAACTCCATTCTTGAGGAAAATATCCTTTCTTCTTCAAAAACATTTTTTCCTTTCTTAACATGTCATACAACTTTAAACTAAAAGAATTTGATTAATGATAAACATGAAAACTTGGAAATTAATATTTTTAGAAATAATGTCTTAAAAATCCATTCATTCCGTATAAGTTAAAAAAACATTCTTCTCGTACTTTTGTCGGAAAAGTCAAAAAGTACCTCGTATTAAAAATGACAAAAGATTCCTTTCAAATCTTTTACTAAAAACTCACCGAAGGGTAAAACTGGATTTAAACAATAGTAGGTGGATGGAAACAATATTAAATATTGAGGAAACATGGATGTGGATGATAAAATACACCCCAGTAAATACCAAAGTATAAATAATCTCAGATAAAATGAGATTGTGATATTTTCCCTTACCTTAGGTCCGATTTGCTTCGTAAGTGTCCGAAACTCCTGTATAATGATTTAAATAATGTCATTGACTTATTCCAGAATCATACTCATAGTTATTATATCATATATGGTTCACTTATCACTTTATTTTAGCCGTTCTTTTGTAAATTCATGTTAAAATAGCGTTTTGGGTAAAATCGTTTCATTTATCGTAGGTGTTTGGACTTGTTGTTCTTGACATTATTATTACTTATATCATGATTTACATACTTCCAGAATATAAAACATGATTTATATATCATATATATTCAGTATATATATATATATTATAGATAGATAAATGAAATGAAACACACCGTTCATGGAGACGGTAGTCCGTATGTACGCATGAACGCTGTTTTCCTTTCCTTATTGTCTTGAATGGATGTAAGTAGATGATATATATATATATACATAAATCCAGTAGATTTAACATGTCATATATTTCATTATTATTCATTATATATACTTTATAATCATTCTTGAATGGTTAATGTGGAGAATGAATCTCATCGTGTCGTGGAGACGATATTCCATACGTACGCACGCGCGGTGATTTTCATTTTTTCCGTAGGATGGATAGAAGGTTAATTAGAGTTGTTTCATATTTATAATCAAATACATGTATATAAGAAATACTGATGTTATTACTTTATCATGAAACAACTAAAGAAGAATAAGTTGAAGAATAAAAAAATTGAAAAAGATCGGTAATGGATATTACGTCTTTTTGACGCGCCTTCACTTAACCTCCACTTAAAGAACCAAGGATGGTCTTTGAAGAAGACCAAGACCTCTAGGATGATACTAGGGAAGTGGAGAAGAGATTTTGTCAGGGGTTGGCCAAGCTTGAATGCTCAAATTAGTGTGAGGAGGAGAGGGAGGAGGTTCCCTTTTATAAGGGAGGAGAGGGGCACCTTTGGAATTCTTAAAAATATTAATTTATAAAAAATCTAACCCCACTTAAAAACCTCCAAAAATAACTCATATTCGAAGATTAGATGAGATATGGTTGTAATATCATCAACCAATCAAATTTAGACAGGTTTGGATCTTATTTTAAACCTTATCATTTTGATTTATCCTTATTTAATCTATTTATGTTTATTTGTGGTAATAAAATTATAAATTTTAAATTATAAAAAATAATTACTTATTAGTTGTGAATTTTCCATAATTGATTACTTTGTTAAATTTATGGACCATATAAATTTGAATTTATAATTTTTAAATATTTTTGTGATTTTTAAACAATTTTATAATATGTTATTTTTATAAAATAACAATAGTGTCAATTTTGACACTATTCATTAATTTGAATTTAAATAAAATATATACAGATGATATGTTCGAAATAAAAGCTTTACTAGATTCATAAAAGGTAATAAGTATCTATAAAATTATTGGATCACATTAAATAGTTTATATAATATTTATTTTATTAATTTTAAAACCATTTATTTGGTTTATCTATTAATAAAATAATTACTACAAAATTTTTGTATAATTATTTAATATACTGATTTGTTGCATAAAAATTTAAAATAAATTTCAATGATGAAGATAAATCTATTACTTTTAACAATAATACTTTTACTCGAATTTATCATCTTAAAATCACAATATTTAAATTGATATATTTATTAAATTATGAAGCTGACAACTTTGGCACCATTTAAAATAAAATAATATAAGTGTCATAATTGCTTGTATAAGACTCAAATGGTCAAATATTCTACCATTGGATTATTATAGTTTAACGTTTCATGACAAATAAGTTTTGGTCAGGGTTTTGTGCCTTTTATGGTCAATATTTGTTTAATAAAAACTATATTCTTGATTTTTCACAAGATAAATAATTTCTGCATCACTATTGTGTCACAATTAATGATAATTATTTAATCCCAAAAAATTCTAAATAAATTCTCATGATTTAGATAATTTAGTTAACTTTCTATAGACTATTAATTTTCGAAGTTTCATGAAGTTTATCACTAACTTAAAATTATTATACTTATAAGATTTAAGAGAGTGACATGTTGTCACTTTCTTTGGTTTTAATAATAATTAAATTATTTTCATGGTCAAAAGTCCATAAAATGAATCTAATCTGACCCTTAGTTGATATGGGTTTACTTTTAGTCATCCAATAGAATTTTGGCATGTGTTAGGATAATTTTATAATATTATATTTACCCTTAATTACCCGATTTACCTTTAACTATGGTAATTAAAATTTATCGTAGTTACTATTCATAATTCCCAAAAATAAAAAGTAGCTTATTAAAATAATTTGGACCCACTGATTCAAAATATGGAATCCATTTTTCAAAATTCAATACACAAAAGTTTCAGAAATTAAATTAAAATTAATCCCATTGTCGAAAGAAAACAGGTTTTTCTTTAAAACATTGCAAAAGATTGAATTGATTTAACCTACGAATTCAAGGTAAAATCAATGCTAATGACATACATTATATTAAATGGTAAAAATATATTCTATTTATACTTTAAAACTATGCAATATTATAATTTAACCACATAAGATATTATGATGAAAAAAGTTTTTTTAAATTAAAATATAGCGTGTTTTTACTATTCATTAAAATATGAAAGATATCAGAAAAATATCAAAACTTTATCAATGTAAATTTTTATATCCTGATTCAAAAGAAGAATTTAATTTTGTCAAATTGAACTTATAAACATGTCAAAAACTAGATTTAAATTGGGTGCGCCATCAAAAGGTGGCAAAACTGCATTTTTTTAAAAATACTTATTTTACCCGATTTTTTTTTCGTATACCATGTTTTAGAAAATGTGTAAGACGAATAATAATGTTATAAGATTCAAAATTTAGTTAATAATATTCATAATGGCTAGTTCATAATAATATTGTAATAATATATCATTGTTTAGTAAAACCCGGTATTGCGTACAACACACACTATCGAGGAAGGTCGTGATTGTGTGTAATGCAAGCCATGTTAGAGTTGCGTACTGTGCAAGAATCCTTCGTTCATTATTATATCATAATCCAACCATATTTAATTTATACATTGAATATATATATATATATATACTCAATGTTGCGTAGAATAACTATTATCAAAATTGTGTGTAACACGATCCAAGAATAGTGTTGCGTATACTACAAGCTAATACGGTGTTGCGTATAGCGCAAGGTAATCTTGGTGTAGCATAAAACACAAGAAATTAATGAAATTAAAAGAATATTTTTCATAAAATCTCGGGGTGTTACATTCTATCGCCCTTAAAATGAATTTCGCCCTCGAAATTCGTCAGGGTTATAAATGGTTTACTATTCGAAAGTTTGTTTAATAGAAAACCACATCTTAAAAAGGAATACCAAATCATGGCTTTAAAAACTAAAGTATGAAGTGTAATGGTTTCCCAAATAAACTAATCACTGGGTTTCCACATAGGTGAAAATATGGATATGGAAGAGAAATATAATCATCATGTTCTAATGGAGAGTGGTAGAGAACATGGCTATGGAAAAACCAGAAATCACAAAGCCATAAATTTGTGACGATCTAAGGTATCATCTGATTCATCAGATATAGGAGCACTAGGAAAATATTTTTGGTTTTCAAGATCTTTTCCCTAAAGTTGATGAATTAATATAAATACTTACATGATTTTGGTACAATTTCACTGTTGTTTGTGCTTTGAACAATTTCCATCTATGGTGAGGTTAATCGTATACGATTCCAAAAATGAACTTATACATCATATATCATATAGCATAATTAAATAAAACTAGTTTCTACTAACCAGGGACATCCTGTAGGCCAGTGGTAGGCGATAAAGGCCAGTCTCACTTCGGTTGTGGGTTCGATTCCCACAGCCTTGTCCGACGCGATGGGCTGTCGCCCGTCCTGTAGGTTGTCCTTTTTCTAAAACTACATTACTATAAAATCCCATCAGTAATATCGAAAAAAGTTCTATCCTTAAACAATACTTAGAATATGTCCATCATAATCCATTCCAATATTTAGCCTTATCTAAAATACTTCGGTCCAAGCTCATAGTATAAAGAATACGATTACATGAAATGTCATCCACCAAGAATGTGAATACCATCATTTATCCCCCATATAACTTGTTGGTCACATTCCAATCATGTGAATACCTTAATCATGTATTCTCTTGAAAAAATGAATACCTATTAAACCTTAGTGAAAACATGAATGCTGTCAAAAGTTAACTCTTACCACATACCAAAATCCAAAAATTCTATATACTCAAACCCTGATATAACCTTCTCCTTATATCAGTCATGAGCTCATGAATACTATCAAACATTTAATTATCTCCTTATCCCTTCATTATGTGCATATCATCTCCATTCCAAAAATATATGAATAACATTTCATGGATACTGGTAGCATTAATCACACACTTTCAAAACTCAAGGAACGACAACAATTTAAGAATCCTTAGATGTCTCTTTATTCCATAGTACCATGAGATTATTTATACAACATTACACTTGATAAACATGTAATCATTCCACTACCATCTTAAACCATGGACTGAGCTTCAATAATTCTTTCAACTCACATATCATTTGTAGTCTCTTCATCATCATCAACATAAATACTACTCAAACGGCCGTACTGATTCTCTTCATGATACTTTCCCTTAGGGAATTGGTTTTCATAATGCCCGTACATTCCACATTTAAAACATTTAACCATTGTTGATGTCGTAGCAATACCATTATCCTCATCCCTGGTGTTAACTCCTTTGAAACATTCTCCTTGATGCCTCTTCCCACATGATTTGCATAGGGGAAATTGAACTTTCTTCTCTTTATGATCATCACGAAACACCATCATTCTCTTATTAGACGAGTCAAGAAACTTACCAAATTTAACTTTATTGATCATATTATGATATTGCTGATTCGGTATAATAATGATGTTTGGACTTCCAAATCCCATTTCATTTGGTTTCTCATGAAGAATATCATTCTATTGTCCATCATATCCTCCATTATCGTGAATCATCTTGTTTCCGGCCATTTTCTAAAACCCAAAAAGAATAGTTTGAGAGGAAAAAATCATAATAAAGGGAGAGTAACTTAAATATCTAACATATTTGGTTTTATCTAATATCGTTACCATAGTTCTAGGACTATATCCTATACGTATACTTATCCTTAGATACATCCCTAGAAATACCTTAGAAATATCTCTAGGGATCTCACTAACGTTCACGCATCCTAGTTTCCAAAGGTTGACTAAACCTTTCCTCTGATACCAACTGCAGAGACCCGAAGCCTAACGTACATGGACATTACATTACTTTTGAGGAATACTTAGTACATAACAAAAATACACCCACAAGGATCTTAATAGTTTAGTGTCTTTGGAATCTTGAAATATAATCTTCTAATCGTGGTGAAATATCTTCAACATCTCCCATAAAGATTTTCCCTTTTTTTTACCTAAAACCTTTCTTTATATCCTGTGGAAAAGAAAACATAAAAGGGTGAGCTCAAATTCTATGTAAGGGTAAACAAAAGAAATATCAATCACATCATATTCATAAGAACATAACATTTTGGAAATCTTAACCTGCAAAAGAGAGAATAATTTCATAACATGAGATAAATCATAGTAGTGAAATGAAATCCCAATAATCATAACATAAAAATGAAACTTTGTGGCATACACACATAATCAGAGAGAATAATATCTTATTAGTCAAGACTCATTTCCAAGACTATCTTAGTGGACAAAGTCCATTTCTGAACCGAGCCACCCTCGTTTCAGTCCTGTTTCACTGAACCGGTATAACCTACCATTCCAGCCATGTCTATCTCATGAGATATAAAATCTTTACCCAATGCATTGGAGGTAGATATAGGTCCCACCCATCTCATAATGATACCATTATTATGTGTTCCACAAAATCATAAATCATACATCATTTCATAACCCATGTAATAAAAATGGGAATCTTAAACATCATGACATCATAAAACAATTCATATAAGATAAAAGAATTCATAAAAATAATTCCATCGCAACATAATAAAATAAATTTAATAATAGGGATAAAAAAATAACCCTTTATTATCTTATATGGAAAATAATTTTTATAAAACACTTGAACTCCATTCTTGAGGAAAATATCCTTTCTTCTTCAAAAACATTTTTTCCTTTCTTAACATGTCATACAACTTTAAACTAAAATAAGTTGATTAAAAATAAACTTGAAAATTTGTAAAGTAATATTTTTAGAAATAATGTTTTGAAAATCCATTCATGCCGTATAAGTTAAAAAAACATTCTTCTAGTACTTTTGTCGGAAAAGACAAAAAGTACCTCGTATGAAAAACGACAAAAGATTCCTTTCATATATTTTACTAAAAATTCACCGAAGGGTAAAATTGGATTTAAACAATAGTAGGCAGATGGAAAAAATATTTCATATCTAGGAAACATGGATTTGGATGATAAAATACACCCCAGTAAATACCAAAGTATAAACAATCTCGGATAAAATGAGATTGTGATATTTTCCCTTACCTTAGGTCTGATTTGCTTCGTAAGTGTCCGAACCTCCTGTATAATGATTTAAATAATGTCATTGACTTATTCCTGAATCATAATCATTGTTATTATATCATATATGGTTCATGTATGACTTTATTTTACCCATTCTTTTGTAAATTCATGTTAAAATAGCGTTTTGGGTAAAATCGTTTCATTTATCGTAGGTGTTTGGACTTGTTGTTCTTGACATTATTATTACTTATATCATGATTTACTTACTTAAAGAATATAAAACATGATTTATATATCATATATATTCAGTATATATATATATATATTATAGATAGATAAATGAAATGAAACACACCGTTCATGGAGACGGTAGTCCGTACGTACGCATGAACGTTGTTTTCCTTTCCATATTGTCCTGAATGGAAGTAAGTAGATGACATAAATATATATATACATAAATCTAGTAGATTTAACATGTCATATATTTCATTATTATTAATTATATATACTTTATAATCATTCATGAATGGTTAATGTGGAGAATGAATCTCATCGTATCGTGGAGACGGTATTCCGTACGTACGCACGCGCGGTGATTTTCTTTTTTTTCGTAGGATGGATAAAAGGTTAATTAGATTTGATTCATATTTATAATAACATATAAGTATATAATAAATACTTATGTTATTACTTTATCATGAAACAACTAAAGAAGAATAAGTTGAAGAAGAAAGAAATTGAAAAAGATCGGTAATGGATATTACCTCTTTTTGACGCGCCTTCACTTAACCTCCACTTAAAGAACTAAGGATGGTCTTTGAAGAAGACCAGGACCTCTAGGATGATACTAGGGAAGTGGGGAAGAGATTTTGGAAGGGGTTTTCCGAGCTTGAATGCTCAAATTGGTGTGAGGAGGAGAGGGAGGAGGTTCCCTTTTATAAGGGAGGAGAGGGGCACCTTGGGAATTCTTATTAATATTAATTTATAATAAATCTAACCCCACTTAAAAACCTCCAAAAATGACTCCTATTCTAAGATTAGATGATATAGGGTTTTAATATCATCAACCAATCAAATTTAGACAGGTTTGGATCTTATTTTAAACCTTATCATTTTGATTTATCCTTAATTAATCTATTTATATTTATTTGTGGTAACAAAATTCTAAATTTTAAATTATAACAAATAATTAATTATTAGTTTTGAATTTTCCATAATTGTTTACTTAATAACATTATAGGACATATAAATTTTAATTTATAATTTTTAAATATTTTTGTGATTTTTAATCAATTTTATAATATGTTCTTTTTTTAAAATAACATAGTGTCAATTTCGACACTATTCATTTATTTGAATATAAATAAAATATATACAGAAGATATGTCGAACTAAAAGATTTAATAGATTAATAAAAGGTCATAAGTATCTATAAAATTAGTGGATCACATTAAATAGTTCATATAATATTTATTTTATTATTTTTAAAACCATTTATTTGGTTTATCTATTTATAAAATAATTACTGCAACATTTTTGTATAATTATTTAATATACTGATTTGTTGCATAAAAATTTAAAATAAAATCCTATGATGAATATAAATCTATTACCTTTCACAATAATACATTTACTGTAATTTATCATCATAAAATCACAATATTTAAATTGTTATATTTATTAAATTATGAAGGTGACAACTTTGGCACCATTTAAAATAAAATAATATAAGTGTCATAATTTCTTGTATAAGACTCCAAATGGTCAAATATTCGACCATTGGATTATTATAGTTTATATTTTCATGACCAATAAGTTTTGGTCAGGGTTGTGTGCCTTTTATTGTCACTATTAGATTAATAAAAACTATATTCTTGATTTTTCACTAGATCAATAATTTCTCCATCACTATTGTGTCAGAATTAATGATAATTATTTAATCCCAAAAAATTCTAAATAAATTCTCATGATGTAGATAATTTGTTTAGCTTTCTATATACAATTAATGTTTGAAGTTTCATGAATTTTATCACTAACTTAAAATTATTATACTTATAAGATTTAAGAGAGTGACATGTTGTCACTTTCTTTGGTTTTAATAATAATTAAATTATTTTCATGGTCAAAAGTCCATAAAATGAATCTAATCCGACCCTTAGTTGATATGGGTTTACTTTTAGCCATCCAATAGAATTTTGGCATGTGTTAGGATAATTTTATAATATTATATTTACCCTTAATTACCCGATTTACCTTTAACTATGGTAAATAAAATTTACCATAGTTACTATTCATAATTACCAAAAATAAGAAGTAGCTTATTAAAATAATTTGGATCCACTGATTCCAAATATGGAATCCATTTTTCCAAATTAAATACACAGAAGTTCCAGAAATTAAATTAAAATTAATCCCATTATCGAAAGAAAATGGGTTTTTCTTTAAAACATTGCAAAAGATTGAATTGATTTAACCTACGAATTCAAGTTAAAATCAATGCAAATTACATACATTATATTAAATGGTAAAAATATATTCTATTTATACTTTAAAACCATTCAATATTATAATTTATCCACATAAGATATTACGATGAAAAAAGTTGTTTTTAATTGAAATATAGCGTGTTTTTTACTATTCATTAAAATATGAAAGTTATCGGAAAAATATAAAAACATTATCTAATGTAAATTTTTATATCCTTATTAAAAAGAAGAATTTTATTTTGTCAAATTGAACTTATAAACATGTCAAAAACTAGATTTAAAGTGGGTGCGCCATCAAAAGGCGGCAAAACAACATTTTTTGAAAATTACTTATTTTACCATAAAAATTTATTTTGTTCGTATACCATGTTTTAGAAAATGTGTAAGATGAATAATAATGTTATAATATTCAAAATTTAGTTAATACTATTCATAATGTCTAGTTCATAATAATATTATAATAATATATCGTTGTTTAGTAAAACCCGGTATTGCGTACAACACACGCTATCGAGGAAGGTCGTGATTGCGTGTAATGCAAGCCAAGTCAGAGTTGCGTGCTGTGAAAGAATCATTTGTTGTTTCATATATCATAATCCAACCATATTTCATTTATACATTGAATATATATATATATATATACTCAATGTTGCGTAGAATAACTATTATCAAAATTGTTTGTAACACGATCCAAGAATAGAGTTGCGTATACTGCAAGCTAAGACGGTGTAGCGTATAGCGCAATGTAATCTTGGTGTAGCATACAACACAAGACATTAATGAAATTAAAAGAATATTTTTCATAAAATCTCGGGGTGTTACAGTCATACCGGTAACACCATGCATCATATTGAGGTTAAATTGACTCATACACATCACAAATGACCCATTGATCATTTTCTTAAAAGATAAAAACACTCTGAATGCATTTTTTGGTTTTGAGTATGTCACATGTTGTTTTTATTTAAACTAATGTCAATTTTAAATAAAATGAGACAGCTAGAGTTATACCAGCCACACCATGTGTCGTATTGAGGTTCGAATGATCCCTACTCATCATAAATCACTAGTATATTGTTTTCCTAAAATAAAAAACAATATGAATGAATTTTATCAGTTTTTAGTATGTCACATGTTGTTTTTACTTAAATAAATGTCAATTTAATACAAGAAGAGACACTTGGAGTGATACCAGCCACACCGAAAGTCGTATTCAGGTGCGGATGATTCCTATATGTCACAAATTTATAATAGATCATTTTCATAAAATATAAAAATAATCTGAATGCATTTTCTTTGTGGTTAGTAGGTCACTTTTTTTTTTGTTAAATTCATGTCAATTTTAAATAAAAAGATACAATTTGAGTTATACCGGATACACCATGCATTTTAATGAGGTACTATTGAGTCTTACATGTCAAAAATGAATCATGGATACTTTTACTAAAGTATCAAAATAATATAAATGTGTTTTATCTGTTTTTAGTATGTCACTTGTTTTTTTACATAAATTAATGTCAATTTTAAATAAAAATACAGACTTGGAATCATACCAGTCACACCATGTATCATATTGATGTTCAGTTTACTCCTACACATCAAAAATGACAAATGGATCATTTTATTAAAATATAAAAACAATTAAAATACTTTTTCTCAATTCACAGTATGCCCCTTATTATTTTAACATAAATTGATGTCCATTTTAAATAAAAAGAGACAATTTGACTTATACCGGACAGACCGTGCATCGTAATGAGGTGAGGCTGATTCCAACCTTTCAAAAATAAACTATAGATCAATTTTCTAGAGTATAAAAACTATATGAATATTTTTTTTTGATTTTATCTATATCAGTTATTTTTTTTACTAAAATTTCATTTCAAACTGGAAGCATAGATTTTGAGTCCTACCGTTGCATCATTCATTAGTTTGATGTGAGACTACTTCATACACGTCAAAAATGACTTATGAATCACTTTCCTAAATTATAAATATAATCATAGTGTGTTTTCTTGGTTTTTAGTGAGTGACACAATTTGAACTAAAATGTAAATTTTAAACTGATAACGGAAACTTTTAGTCATATTATTCACATTGTGCATCTAATTGAGGTTTTTTTGATTCCTACACATAAAATATGACTCATGGATAGTTTTCTTAATGTATCAAAACAATACGAATTAATTTTATTGGTTTTCAGTATGTCACATTTTCGTTTTGCAATTTAATGTAAATTTAATATAAAAATACACACTCAATGTCATATCGGCCACAATGCGCATCATATTGTGGTGTAGTTAATTTTTTCATGTCACAAATGACTCAATAATTATTGTCCAAAAATATCAAAACAATCTGAATGTGTTTACTCAGTTTTTAGTATGTCACTTATTCTTTTTAATAAAATTAACACTACTAGAAATGTTGTTTTAACCCACAATTCTTTACCAATAGTTTGCATAAACCGTTGGTAAATAAGGGCTACGAAACCCTTTCCCAACTGTTCACTTGAACTGTTGGGAAAGGGTATCGATTTGCCAATGGTGCCATTAAACCGTTGGCAAAGGGGTCTTCATGTTACCCTTTCCCAACGGTTTCATAAAACAGTTGGGAAAGGGAACCCCTTTTCCAATGGTTCTGATGAACTATTTGGGAAAGGGTAACCTAAACACCCCTTTCCCAAGGGTTTTTAAAAACCGTTAGTAATTCTTTTCCCCAAATACAATCGGGCTACTTCTCTCCCCCAGTTGCGACATAACCCAAAAATCAATCTGGTGCTCGGCTCCTCTCTCAAACTCCCCCATCCGAACAGGTGAAAATCCATATGAATCATCTCAAATCAGGTATTTTTTTCTTTATACACATATGTTTCCTTGTTTTTATTGTTATGATCTAATATCTTAGTTTTAAATTTTGATTTTGATGTGATTTCAACCTGAAAAATAGTTAAATGAACGAATATTTTGTTAATTAATTAGTTTCCCATGGAATATCATTTGTGTTATAATGTTTATACTAAATAAAGGGTTAATGTAATAGAAGACCTTGACTAAATTGTGGAAGTTGGGGTATGTTTCTTCTATGAGATGTTTTTTGTTTTGTTTGATTTTATATTATAGGCTGTTGTATGGTGATTGAGGTGACCAGTTGGGATTTGTGATCTCTGGGTTGTAATGTGATGGTTAGTTGGCATGTATGTGACATGTAATGTTGTGTGATAGTGATGATGTGTGGTGGTGTTGTGCCGTGTGGAGGTGTTGTGTGATAAGTTTGTGGTGTATGATGTGGTGAGGTGGTTTTGGTTGTGCGGTGGTTTGTGATGTGTAGTATTTTTGTTGTGATATGTGGTTGTTTTGGTGAGATGGTTGGCCGATGTGACATGGAGACGATGGTTATTGTGAGATGGGGAGTTGTTGTGTGGTGGTTTTATTAGATTCCTGGTTATTTATGGAATAAATTATGCTGTTAAAACCAAAAAAAAAAAGATAGTAAATAATTGAGATGGAATAGAAATTGATGTGTGGTAAATGGATTTAATTAATTTAACATTAAATGAATGGACAATGTAAGGGTGAATGATGTGGCATACAAATGAAAGTGGGAAATGCTATGTGTCTTGTGTATTCGTGGTGTGGTGTGTTTCATATAGTGGTGAAAGTGGTTTTGTTGGTTTATGTGTTATATGGTAGTAGTGATGTGTGTTATTATGTAGTTAATGTGAACCCATAGGTTGGGTATTTTGTGCTACCTATATATCATGTATTTTATGTTATTTCAACACATTCTCAACCAGAGTTGGATAAACATACCAACGATCAGAGTTTTTGAGTTATGGGCATTTTTTCTAATATCTAGGATGGTGGTTATATGGTTGGATAGATACCATGTCTTCCCTACTCCTCCTTCATAAGTGATTGACCATGTGTTTGAAGTCAAGATGTGATGTGATTTTCCATGTGTCTTTAGGTGATATTTACAATGATTTCCCTAGTGTTTTCAGGTGAGGTGAGATGTGATAAGGAAATAATAAGATGTGGCATGTGGATGGGGTCACGTAGTGTAAGAGGATGGAACAAGTTTGATGTTATTCATGTTCATGATACCATACTAATATGGTTATGGGATGAGGCATGCTGTGATGTGATAACACATTAAGTTCTTGTTGGTTTTACATTATTTCCATAACACATTAGTATGTTTTTTTTCACATGTGTAGTTGATAACATGATTATTTTCGTCTTTTATTGATTACTTAAATTTATTTTCTATTAAAGTTCAATCCTATTTAATTGTTTATGAAAAAATGAATTATATAAATTCTTTTAAAAGAATGGTCAGAAGTTGGATGTATGAAACCGATCGGATCTCAAGAAATTATCAAAATAATTTGGAGAGCATTATAGATTTTGCATTTCATAATGCATTAGATAGTGGTCGCATACACTGCACATGTTCCAATTGTGTTTGTAGACCTTGGATGAGCTTTGAAGAAGTCAGATTCCACGTAACCAAAAATGGGTTTCAAGGAAACTACTTTGTGTCATATCACAATGGGGAGAAAATGAAATATCAAATTGGTGATGATTGAAATGAATGGACCGGAATGGATAATTTGTTAGATGATCGGTTTCCTTTTATTATTCATCACAAAAAAGAAAGGATTTCAACTCAAGAAGACTTTGATATGACAATATCAGATGCTTCTAGTGAAAATGATGATATTGATAGGATGAAAAAATTGAATGATGCTGTCGAGGCTCCATTATATCGACAATGCGATAAAATGAAAAGGCTGGAATTTTTAATCCGATTGTTTCATGGGAAAACTATGTATGGGATTTATAATACAGAAATCGATTACATTCTTACCTTCTTGAAGGATTCACATCCAGATGATGCAGATATTCCCTCAAACTACTATATGGCATGGAAGTTAGTTGAGGAACTTGGATTTTCAAGAAACAAAATTCATGCCTTCCCGAAAGATTGTGGTTTATTCTGGGAGGAAACCACTGAACGAAATGATTGTATAAAATGTGGCACATCCCGCTGGAAGTCAAAATCTAATTGAACACCATCCTTCATTCCACAGAAAGTAATGTGTCACTTTCCATTGATCTTTAGACTCCAGAATCTTTTTATGTATGATGACATATCAATAAAAATGAGATGGCATAATACCGAGAGAAAGAAGACTAATGATGAGTTGGTTCATCCTGTAGATGGATTTTCGTGGTATATATTTGATTCTTGACATCATGATTTTCCAGCTGACGTGCTTAAAGTGAGGTTGGGTCTTTCATGCGATAGATTTAATCCTTTTGGGCATATTCTTACTTCACATAGCACATGGCTAGTTTTTGTAAACATTTATAATCTTCCCCCATGGTTTTGTATGAAAAAACCTTTCACTTTCATGAGTATACTCATATCTGGTCCTTCTAATCCTGGGATTTATATGTATGTGTACATGAAACCTTTAATAAAAGAGTTGAATCTTCTTTAGGATGTGGGTGTGCACACATACGAAGCATGTTCGAAAGGAATATTTCAGATGCGTGCTGCGCTGATGTGGATGATTAATAATTTTCCGGCTTATGCAATGATGTTAGGATGGAGCACGAAGGGAAAACTGTCGTGTCCAGTTTGTAAGAAGAATACACGATCTAGAAGACTGAAACATCGTTGTAGTTTCAGTTTTATGGGTCATAGAAAATTCTTGCCAAAGGATCATCCATATAGAATGAATCGTCGAAGATTTGATAATACCATAGAGACCGATGATCCACCTTAGCATATGTCTGGAACTGATGTGATTAATGAATTGAAAGATTTCAATTTTTTTTTCGAGAAGGGTCAAATGATATCTGGAAGGAGAAAGAATGTTTCCACTGAAACATATTACAATTGGAAGAAGAGGAGTATCTTCTTTGATTTGACTTATTAGTCAACCAATTTGTTACGTCATTGCTTAGACGTAATTCATATTGAAAAGAATAAATGCGAAATTTTGCTTTCGGTTCTTCTAAATGTCAAGGGGAAGACAAAATATGATTTACGATCTCAGCGTGACCTGGTGGATTGGGGCATCAGACCAGAATTGCATCATGTGCGTATTAGTGAAAAAAAATGGAAACATCCATGTGCTTCTTCTGTGATGACACATACGGAAAATAACAATTTCTGGAATTATTAGAGACTATTAGAGTTCCTGATGGCTATTCAGGCAATATATCTAAATGGGTCAACAGAATAGAGTTTAAGCTAAAATCTTTGAAGACTCATGATTATCACGTTCTACTACATGAGTTCCTTCCAATAGCAATCCATCATATTTTTTCCAATAATGTAAGGGTGGCTATTATTTGGTTGTGCCACTTGTTTAGAGATCTTATTGCCAGGATGTTTTCCAAGCCTTTATTGCAAAAAATGTTGATATATGACCCATTAATTTTGTTTGAGTTGGAGAAAATATTTCCTCCATCATTTTTCACATGCATGCTACATCTGACTATCCATATTCCCACTGAAATACTTCTCGGAGGACCTGTTTCATTTCTTTGGATGTATCCAACTGAAAGAAATATGTTCACATTAATGTCTTATGTCCGAAACAGAAATCATCCCAAAGGTTCTATCCTGAACGGTAACATGGCTCAAGAATGTATGGATTTCATCTCAATGTATTTGTCTGATATTTCTACAAGATTGAACAGACCAATGAGAAATGAAGAAGAAAAATATGAGAAAATTGAACCCAGTTTTCCATCACTTACTCAAATAGGAGGAATTCCTTGATCATATATATTGAAGACATTAAGACATGAAGAGCAGGAGATGGAACATCACATAGTTTTGTTCAATTGTGATTTGTTCGATGACTATATCAGGTAACTAAATTGATTATGAATATCGTACCTATATATCTGTTAAACTATTCACATTTTTTATCTATAGGGAACATAAAACAATTATAAATAGGAAGCATCGTTCTTTATCTTTGAGAAGGAGAGAGACTTTTCATAGCTAAAAGTTTTCAGCTTGGTTAAAATTGAAGGTAAAAATATTACTATTTAAAATTGGTTAAAATTGAAGGTAAAGATATTACTGTTTAAAATAATTCTATCAATATTTAATTAAGTTTAATAGTCATTTATATTGCAGGTATTGAGTTTGTCTACTGAATCTGTCTCTGGGGAAATAAGAGCTTGGGCTTTTGGTCCTAAAACCGTGGTTCGTGATTATAAATCAATTTTTATCAATGGGTACAAGTTTATTGTCACTGAACGAGCAAAGAACATGAGAACACAACCTGGTAGTGTTATGGTTACTTCCACAACATATTTTTATGCCAGTGCATCAGATAGTATACCGCGATTTTAAAATGTGGGTTATTATGGAGTTGTTGAGATAAAAATAATATTGGATTATTACTCTCATGGACGAGTCACAATGATGAAATGCCATTAGTTTGATTCGATGACGAGACATGGCGCATTTATTGATGATTGTGTATTTTATTAACTAATATGACTCGCACTCTTTCTACCGCATAACCATATGTGTTGGCATCAATGGATAAAAATGTTTTTTATGTCAAAGACCAACTTCGACCTGAATTTGGTGTCAGAGTTGATGTAATTCCAAGAAATATTTTTGATCATGGTGATGATGGAATTGACACTATCCCTAGTTCCATTGGAACCAATCCATTTATTTCTTTTGATGACTCTAATAGCTCAATGGTTAGAGTTGATTGTGAACCTAAAGTTGTGGTTGGAAATATATATAATCATTTATCCATGTTCTCAATTCTTTTAGTTTACCTCGAGTTTGGTTGTTAAGGTTAGTAATATTCAAATTGATTAAGTATTGTTCACAAATATGGTTTTGCTGACATGACCGTTATGTGAATTTTCAATATTTATTGGTTTCAGTTTTATTTGAATTGCATTTTCTAATTTGGAATTGAACTGTATTCAAACCTAGTCAATCAATATTTCTAACTTGGTGAACATTACAACTTGTATGATTTATTAAATCCATTCAAGCTCTACAAAAAAATGATATTAAAATTACCAATGAATCCCCCTATTCCCTCATATATTTAGTTTTTTTGGGTTACACATTAGTTTCCTTTTTCTAATTAATTACATATTTGTTTTCAAAAGCAGGAAATACAGCCAATTGAAGAGAGATGAAGGAAAAAATGATGGAGAACAATCGTCGAATGGCGGTGTTGGGAATTCCATCATTAGTGCCTGTTGTGGGTACCTTATTTCAAATTGATATATTTAAATAATATATAATGTCATGTGATTAAATTTTTTGTAAACATTTTTCTAGGATCCACCTATACGTCGACAGTTATTCGACGAGGATCCTAGTACTGGTCCTATGTCTCATGTCGGTGGTACGAGGAGGGTTCGTACCAGAGGTGGATGAGTAGTTGCGCGTACCCGACTAGACCATGCCCCTCCCACTGACATGTCATTCTGGTGTGTCTTTAGGAACACACATGATATTTAGGCCTCCCATGTTTTCGCTACCTTCTGCATCTTCTGGCCTATCATTTTCATATCCCATGATGATTCCCACTTCCCAGTCATAATCCAGTTAGACAGGTGTCCCATCTTATTTTCCTTCTACTTCTGTCTCTCCGAGCTTCTATATTCCATCGTCTTCGACTCCTGTTCCACCACAGTGTGTTCCATCAGTTTTTGTGGATCCAGCGGCGCTCAACGATCAGACCGACGCTGGTATTTTTATAGAACCCTAACAAATTTTTATAACAATATTTATTTTCATTATAAAATATTTTGATAAAATATTTGTTTTTATTTCATGATAGATACATCTACTGACAGGAGGCATGGGCGGCGGCGTACACACATGCGTTCGGTGTGGAACCTCCGCACACATGTTATGGTGGATTATAATGAAGACAACCAAATGGTTGAAAATTCCGGGCATAAATGTCGGTGTTTTTTGGTGATGCTTTCCAAATACTCCGACATCATTCCCGTCAGCCCGCTATCATGGAGACATTTGCCACATGAGGTCAAGGATAGAGCATGGGTAGAGATATAGGTAAAAAATCTGTTCTATTTAATGCCATGAATTATTTTTGTTTTTATATAAATTTATATTTTGATGTCAGCTTCGATTTAATTTTCCCGATGGTGAGGGTGCATGACCAGAACATAGAGAATACAATCATGAGTTGTATATTGGCTAGGTTTCTAGAGTTGGCACTGAGTTAGAGGCGGTACCAGTGGTGGATGATTGTCTTATAGAGCAGTATCGTCAGATGATTACTCATTGGACGAGTACCCAGTTTAAGGTATTAATTAAATTTTAGGTATTTAAGTAATAACATTCTTGTTTTTAATTAATACTATCTATTTCATTTTCGAATTTTATTTAGGAATCATCTGAAAAAAATAAAAAGAACATTGATGTAAAAAAATACCTCCACACACTAGGATGCACTACGATGCATGATCATGAGAGGAAGCAGGTATGACAATTGTTTATAAGTTTTCATTATGACTTACAATTTCTTCTATTTCCTAAATTATTTAATATTTTTCTAATGTTTTTATATAACTTTAGTTTTCAATGTCATTGTAGAGGAAAATACAAAATATTAAAGGACATTTTCCTCGAGCAAAACTGTTTTGCTCGAGTAACCGGAAAAAGGATGGAAGTGTCACAAATGAAGCGAGTCAGCAACAGATTGTAAGTTTTAATATGTTGATTTTATATTTTAATATCTATTTTGTAACTTAATAATATATTTATATTTGTAATAGGATAATTTAGAGGCCCTCGATGCCCAAGAACAAGACAATTTTTGGCCAACTGATCACTTACATCTGGTTTTGGGAGAGGAGCATCCTAGTAGAGTACGCTTCCGACCTAGGATAGCCCCGACGAGGTATTGTCCCTCCTCATGTATGAGTTGTACTGCCACCGAGCTACAGCAAGTTAGGGTACAGGAAGAATATGCCGACAGAAGGGCCACAAAGATGGCCGAGTAGTCTGCTAGGGAAAATAGTGCATTTATCAAATTTATTGAAGTTCTACGTCTGAAACATCCACCAGAGGCCAGCCCAACTTGTGATGAATATATGTCGTCGATAAGTTCTATATATGGATCACCAGGTGGTAGTTCTAGTGGTGGTCGAGATGATGTCCAGGCTAACGATGATGATGGTGAGGATTTTGATGCGGACGAGGAGGGAGAGGAGGAGGGTGAGGTGGATAGAGTGGGCAATGAGGAGGGTCAGGGCGAGGAGGAGGGCGAGGAGGGAGAGGACAATTATGGAGACAAGGAAGAGGGTGATGATGATGGTGATGATGGTGATGGTGATGATGGTGATTGTGATGTGGGACAAGTTGATTTGTTACATTTTTTACTAATATTACTGAGATTTGATGTTTAATATATTCTAGTTGTTCGTTTTATCCAGACCTGTAGTATAGTATTATAGTTGAGTTATTTTTATATATTGCATGTTTTCATTGATGTTGATGTCTTTGTGTGGATATGTGTTCGTGAACTCCCTAGACAACCCCCTTCCTGCTTGGACCCTGGACAACCCCCACCATCCTCCTTGGACCCCGGACAGCCCCCAGGATAGCCCCCCCACCATCCTCTTTGGTCCCCAGGCCCCCCGGACAGCCCCCCAGACCCCCCAGACAGCCCCCCCACCCTCCTCCCTGGACCACGGACAGCCCCCCCGGACAGCCCCCCAAATAACCCCCACCATCCTCCTTGGACCCCAGATAGCCCCCAGGACAGCCCTCCGGACAGCCCGCCCACCATCCTCCTCGGTTCTTTGACAGCTCCCCGAACAGCCCTTCAGACACCCCCCCCTGGACAGCCCCACCCTCCTCCCTGGACCCCAGACAGCCCCCTGGATATCCCCTCAGACATCCCCCCACCCTCCTCCTTGGACCCCGGACAACCCCCCGAACACCCCCAGACAGTCCCCCGCACAGCCCCCCACCCTCATCCTTGGTCTCAGAACAGCCCCCCGGACACCCACCAGATAGCCCCCCATACATCCTCCTAGACAGCCCCCGGACATCCCCCTAGACATCCCCCACCCTCCTTGATTTCATTTACTACTAGAAAATCTATAATATATATTTTATTTATTTTCATCACGATAATTAACGTAAATCACATTTACACAACTAATCAATATCATTGATTCTTGGTATGTTATAAAAGAGATGTATTCATTGGGCATGGTATTGTTAGCTCTGAAATGTTTCATAGCATGATAAAATAAAATCAAATCCATAAAAAGAATTATATAAAAATATTCTATATGAATTTCCACCAGATTTTATGTAAATACCATTCCACTAATATACACATGAGGATTCTCATAAATCATGTTTACCTTAATATTTCAACAAGGATTTTTAGTAAAAGTTTTATCTTCTAGTAATTTTATGATATTATCATTTTAAATGTAAATTTTTCAAAAATAAATTAATTTAAAGACCCATAGTCAAATATTTTATTTGAATAATGTTAATAAATAACTAACATACCACTCTAACTGTGTCTCTTTTGTTTAAAATGGACAGGATTATAAGTGAAAAGAAAAACTGACATATGGAAAACTGGCCAAACGCATTCGTATTCTATTGATAATTTATCACAAAGATCCATGGGTCATATGTGACGTGTATGAGCCAACCCGGGCTCAATACGAGTCGTGATGTGGCCGGGATCAGTCTAAGTGTCTCTCTTTTGTATAAAATGGACAACATTTTATGTACATACGGAAATACAACCAAATGCATTTGAAATGTGTTTATGATTTAGGACAAAGATCCATGGGTCATATGTGACGTGTACGAGTCAACCCCGCCTCAATCCGAGACGTTGTGTGGCCGACACCATTCATAGTGTCTCTCTTTTTTTTAAATGGACTAGATTATAAGTGAAAAGAAAAACTGGCATACGGAAAACTGACATAACGCATTTGGAATCTATTTATAATTTATCACAACGACCCATGGGTCATATGTTATGTGTACGAGCCATCCCGGGCTCAATCTGAGTCGCGGTGTGGCCGAGATTAGTCTAAGTGGCACTCTTTTGTTTAAAATAGACAACATTTTAAGTGAAAACATCAATTTGCATACAAAAAACTGAACAAACACATTCGGAATGTGTCGATACATTATCACAATGATCCATGGGTCATATGTGACGTGTACAAGTCATCCCCGCCTCAATACGAGGCGTGGTGTGGTCGAAACCACTCTAACTGTGTCTCTTTTGTTTAAAATGGACATGATTATAAATGAAAAAACAACTGGAATATGGAAAACCGAACAAACAGATTTTTATTGTGTTGATACTTTAGCACAATGATCCATGTGTCATATGTGACGTGTACGAGCCAACCTAGGCTCAATCTGAGTCGTGGTGTGGCCGGGATCAGTCTAAGTGTCGATCTTTTGTTTAAAATGGACAACATTTTAAGTACATACGGAAAACTTACCAAACGCATTTGGTTTCCATTGAAACATTAAGAGAAAAATCCATGGGTCATATGTGACGTGTATGAATCAAACTCGCCTCAATCTGAGGCGCAGTGTGGCCGTCACCACTCAAAGTGTATGTCTTTGGTTTCAAAAGGAAATCATTGTAACTAAAAAACATATACTGGCATACGGAAAACCAACCAAACGCATTCGGAGTGTGTCGATACATTAGAAAAATGATACATGGGTCATATGTGACGTGTACAAGTAAAACCCGCCTCAATATGAGACACGGTGTTGCCGACACCACTCTAATTCTGTCTATTTTGATTAAAATGGAAAGAATTATAAGTGAAAAGAACAACTGGCATACAGAAAACCGACCAAATTCATTCGGAATCTGTTGATAATTTATCAAAACAATCCATGGGTCTTATGTGACGTGATGGATCCAACCCGGGCTCCATCCGAGTCGCGGTGTGGTTGGGATCAGTCTAAGTGTCTATCTTTTGTTTAAAATGGATGACATTTTAAGTACTTATTGAAAACTGAACAAATTCTTTTTATTTCCATTGAATATTTCGGAGAATGATCCATGGGACATATGTGACGCGTACAAATCAACCCCGCCTCAATCTGAGACGCGGTGTGGCCGGAAGCACTCAAAGTGTCTATATTTTGTTTCAAAAGGACATCATTTAAGTGAAAAACATCAACTGGAATATAGAAAACTTATCAAAAGCATTCGGATTACATTGATACTTTAGAAAAATGATCCATTGGTCATATGTGACGTGTACGAGTCAAACCCGCCTCAATACGAGGCGCGGTGTGGCTGACACCACTCTAACTGCGTCTCTTTAGTTTAAAATGGACAGGATTCTAATTGAAAAGAGCAACTGGCATACAGAAAACTGACCAAACGCATTTTGAATATGTTGATAATTTATCAAAATGATCCATGGGTCATATGTGACACATATGAGCCAACCTGCGTTCAATCCAAGTCGTGGTGTGGATGGGATCAGTCTAAGTGTCTCTCTTTTGTTTAAAATGGACAACACTTTAGGTACATATAGAAAACCGACCAAACACATTAGGTTTCCATTGAAACTCTTGGAGAACGATCCTTGGGTCATATGTGACGTGTACAAATCAACCCCCCCCCCCCTCAATCTGAAATGTGGTGTGGCTGGCACCACTCAAAGAGTATGTCTTTTGTTTCAAAAGGACATCATTTTAAGTGAAAAACATCAACTGAAATATGGAAAACCGACCAAATGCATTAGGATTGTATTGATACTTTAGGAGAATGATCAATGGGTCCTTTGAGATGTGTACGAAGTCAACCCCATCTAAATCTGAGACGCGGTGTGGCCGTCACCACTCTAACTGTGTCTATTTTGTTTAAAATGGACATGATTATATGTGAAAAGAACAATTGGCCTACCGAAAACTGACCAAACGCATTTGGAATCTGTTGATAATTTATCAAAATGATCCACTGGTCATATGTGATGTGTACTAGTCAACACTGCCTCAACCCGAGGCCCGGTGTGGCCAGGATCACTCTAAGTGGCTCTGTTTTGTTTAAAATGGAAAACATTTTAAGTACATACGGAAAACTGACCAAACAGATTCTGATTTTGTTGATACTTTAGCACAATGATCCATGGGTCATATGTGACCTGTACGAGCCAACCCGGGCTCAATCCGTGTCATGGTGTTTCCATGATCAGTTTAAGTTTCTCTCTTTTGTTTAAAATGGACAACATTTTATGTACATAAGGAAAACCTACGAAACGCATTCGGTTTCCATTGAAACATTAGGAGAAGTATCCATGGGTCATATGTGACATGTACGAATCAATCCCTCATCAATCTGAGATGCGGTGTTTCCAGAACCACTCCAAGTGTATGTCTTTTGTTTCAAAAGGACATCATTTTAAGTGAAAAACATCAACTGGCATACGGAAAACTGACAAAATGCATTCAGATTGTGTTGATACTTTAGAATAATGATCCATGGGACATATGTGATGTGTACAAGTCAACCCCGTATAAATTCGAGATGCGGTGTGGCTGGAACCACTCTAACTATGTCTCTTTTGTTTAAAATTGACATGATTATAAGTGAAAAGAACAACTTGAATATAGAAAACCCACCAAACGCATTCAAAATGTGTTGATGCTTTAGGAAAATGATCCATGGGTCATATGTGACGTGTAAGAGTCAACCCCGCCTAAATCCGAGGCACGGTGTGGCCGAGATCACTCTATGTGGCTCTCTTTTGTTTAAAATGGACAACATTTTATGTACATACAGAAAACCGACCAAACGCAATTAGTTTCCGTTGAAACCTTAGTAGAACGATCCATGGGTCATATGTGACGTGTACGAATAAACCCCGCTTCAATATGAGATGTGGTGTGGCTGACACCACTCAAAGTGTTTGTCTTTTGTTTCAAAAGGACATCATTTTAAGTGAAAAACATCAACTGGCATACGGAAAACCGACCAAACTCATTCATATTGTGTTGATATGTTAGGAAAATGATTCATGGGTAATTTTAGAGGTGTATGAGTCAATCCTATTTAAACCCGAGACGCGGTGTGGCCGGCACCATTCAAACTGTGTCTTTTTTGTTTAAAATGGACAGGATTATAAGTGAAAAGAACAACTGGCATACGGGAAACTAACCAAACGCATTTGGAATCTGTTGATAATTTATCACAACGATCCATGGGTCATATGTGATGTGTACGGGCTAACCCGGGCTCAATCCGAGTCACGGTGTGGCCGAGATCAGTCTAAGTGTCTCTCTTTTGTTTAAAATGGACAACATTTTAAGTATATATGGAAAACCGACCAAATGAATCTGGTTTCCATTGAAACATTAGGAGAATGAAACATGGGACATATGTGACGTGTGCGAGTCAACTTCGCCTCAGACCGAGGATTGGTGTGGCTAAAACCACTCAATGTGTATCTCTTTTGTTTAAAATTTACTTCATTTTAAGTGAAAACAACAACTAGAAAATGGAAAACCAACCAAACGGATTTTGATTGTGTCGTTACTCTATCAAAACAATCCATGGGTCATATGTGACGTGTACGAGTCAATCCCGCCTCAATCTGAGACGCGGTGTGGCTGAAACCATTCATTGTGTCTCTCTTTTGTTTAAAATGGACATCATTTTAATTGAAAACAAAAACTGACATACGAAGAACTAACCAAATGCATTCGAAATGTGTTGATTCTTTAGGAAAATGATCCATGGGTCATGTGTGATGTGTATGAGTCAACCTCGACTTAATCCGAGGTACGCTGTGGCCAGGATCACTCTAAGTGGATCTCTTTTGTTTAAAATGGACAACATTTTAAGTACATACGTAAAACTGACCTAAAGGTTTCTGATAGTGTTGATACTTTTGCACAACAATCCATGGGTGATATGTGATGTGTACGAATCAACCCCGCCTCAATATAAGACGCGGTGTGGCCGACACCACTCAAAGTGTCTGTCTTTTGTTTCAAAAGGACATCATTTTAAGTGAATAACATCTTCGGGTATACGAAAAACCGATCAAATTTTTTTTGAATATGTTAATTCTTTAGGACAATGATCAATGGGTCATTTGTGTCATGTAAGAGTTAACCTAACCTCAATCCAAGTCACGGTGTGGCCGGTATCACTCCAGGTGTATGTATTTTGTTTAAAATGGACATCATTTTAGATAAAAATATATGGGATACAAAAAACCGATCAAATTAGAAATTGAATTCCGAATTCGACATATAATTGTCATCTAAATTTTAAATTGAATTCTAAATCAATTATGTATGTTTATAATTATGTTATGATTTCAAATTTAATTATGGATGTGTATAGTTCCAGGATGCATTATATGTTAAAGGTGTATGAATTTTTTCTCTATATGTATGTTTTAGTTGGTTATTACAGGTACAATAATTGTATATGTAAGTGTTAGTTTATTACAGGTACAGTAATTGGATTGAAAATGAGAGGGAATGCACAAAATGAGGCATGCTGTGAAAAATGCAGATCTTCTGTGCAAATTGAAGGCTGTTGTGCAATTTACACTGCATAAGCTATGCCAATGGTTTCAAACCGTTGGCATAGCATCTCTGATTATTTTCTTACAAATGGTTCAATGAATCGTTGGTAAAAAACCTTTCCCAATGGTTTAGAAACCGTTGGGAAAGAGGAGAGTCCTTGGGATTTCCCTACCGTTCAAGCCAAACGGATTACTTCCCTACAGTTTGAAGAACCGTTGGTATAACAAATATCAACGGTTCTACATCCTTTCCCAATGGTTCAGAACCATTGGGAAAGACTGTATTTCTAGTAGTGTAATGTCAATTTTAAATAAAAAGACACACTATGAGTGGAACCAGTCAGTTGTTATTTTTTCTCAATTTTCAGTAGGTTAGTTTCAATAATACCAACTATATTGACCCAGATATTCATACATATATATCAAATCATAGTAGATTAATATTCCTTACATAACATAATTATCTATTCCAAAATAGTTTAGGTCTATTGCTTTTGGAAATATGAAAACATAAAGAACAAGTTCATAAGAGTCTCTCATTAATTTTTTATTTACTAGAAACCTTCTTAGACATAACATTTCTAAAACCAATCTTAATAAGCTAAGGATACAAAACGTAATAAATGGTGATCATAGATGTTCAATAACTGTAAAAAAGGAGATATCAATTATAATATAAGGATAACATGAGAATAAAGATGTTAGAAGTTGATATTAGCGTTATAAATCCATACATTTGAACTAGTGCAAACAAAGTTTTTTTATGTCAGTTTTTTTATGTTATTTTACATCAGTTTTTAGCTGACATTATTAAAATAGACATTAATAATATTGTTTTTTATGTCGGTTATTTTAAAACTGACGTAAAAAGCATAAATCAGAATAGTTTTTCACGCCGGTTCCTAAATAACCGATGTGAAAAACCCTTCCGAGGCTCCATTTATCACATCAGTTATTTAATAACAGGCATGGTATATAGTTTCTCATGTCAGTTTTTAAATTAATGACGTGATAAATCGAACCTCTAAAGAGTTTTTCACATCAGTTTCTAAATAACTAATGTGAAAAATGATATACGATGTGGGTTATGTAATAACCAATGTAATAAAATATACCCATTCATTTATTACGTCAGTTATAAAATAACTAATGTAAAAACCATTTTTTTAATAAAACTTATGACAACCCTGCTTTTTATTACAACTTAAACATGCTTTATTACATAAAACTTCACTTGATACAACAAAGAAGATCGAGAGGTTTAGTGTCTTTGGGGTTTAGGATAATTACATAAAAACTTTAAACTTGAAATACAACATCCTTATTGAAAACTTCCTTTACATGACCACTACATTCCTTCGTACTTAGCATTGCATGGGATAACCTGAGGACATGCATAAGAAAAGGGTGAGCTATAAAGCCCAGTAAGGGAGTAAACAATGAATAACATGAGGAGTGAAATACATGTTAGGCAATAGGCATATCAATAGAGCATAATAGAAACATGAACATAAAGGCATGATAAATCATGATAATCATAACATGGAAATGTGGCAACAACACTTAACATTGAATTAGCATGAGCCAAGGCTCATTGCACATGGAGCATGAGTAAACCCTCATTGCACTTGAAGCACGAGTAAACCCTCGTTGCACTTGAATTAGCATGAGTCAACACTCATTGCACATGACGTATCATGATACTATACTTTACCCAATGCATTGGAGCGCTATCATGGCGCACCCTTCTTAAACATTTCATTTCATGCATAAGTGTGCCACATGGATCATAAAACATGGATTCATAAAACATAATCATTTATTCCACGATAAAGGAATGTGCAATTCATACATGAAAATTTACAATCAATATGTAAATGTGCATAAAGGTGAATACCCTTGATGGAGAAATGGGCATGGTATTCACTACACAAAGACATTGGCTTAGAAAATCGGTGCGATTTCGGCAGCATAACGGCGTGACATAAGAATTCATAAAAAAAGTTGATGAGAGAGAATGGGGTTCCTCATCATATTTACATGTAATGGACAGTAAGGAGGTCATATATATATACATGTCCCAACAATTGAAATGGAATTTAGATTCATGATACAAAAGTATTGCTTGAATGTAAAAGAAGAGAGAGAAGTTCCTTTCGGAATTTCGGCATAGTAACGGGTGTACATGGGAGGCATTTAATGAGAGAGAAAGGGGTCTCCCATCATTCAAACAATAAGAGGGCATTATGGGGGAGGTGCGAAACCACACCCCAATATTCATAATTGAAAAAAAAAGGGCAATACAACTTAAAGAAAATTGACAAAAAATGAGAAAGGAAGAAAAAACCCTTACTTGGAAGTGTGCTTCCAAAGGCTAGAGAGAGGCTTGTGAGAGGCTTCTTGGGAGCTTGGGGCACCTTGGGAGGATTCTAGAGAGAGTAGGGCAGAGTTTGGACGAACTTCAAGGGCTTTGAGTGAGGAGGAAGTGGGAGCTTGGGTGGGTTTATATAGGAAAGGTGAGAGAATTCTTTATTATTTAGGTTTGGGACCCCTTATATTAAAATAATCCAAACCACAAACCATCACATGGTATTTGCCCATGGTTTCTGGAAAAGGAAAGAGGAAAACAATATTTTACAAGTCCAAGGTCCGAACTTATTAAAAATTAGGGTTGCTTATGTGGAGGTGAGTCACACTCCCATGGAAATTAATTTAAAAAGGCAAAGTGTTGAATAAGTCTTGAGGGCTCCATTAATGCTTTGAAAAGTGAGTCAAACAAACCCAAAACCTCGTTATTTTAATTATAAAACATATATTGGCCGAACATAGGGATTATGGTATTTTATTACATCACCATTGGGTCATTATGATGTCATAAAACACATTATATATATAAATGGTATTTAATTTTTACCCAAAAATTTGACCGTCTCAGAAAATTATGAAAAATTCACCATTGGATAATTTCGACGTCCTGATTCCAAAAATAATATTTATTTTATCTAAATAATTTTCTAAATATGTGAATTTTCACTTTTAAAATAAAAACCGACATTTATAAAAAAAATTCACGGGTTTTGACAGAAATGGCTTTCAAACCTAAATAAAAATTTTAATTGCATTCATAAAATTATAAGATCATTTATATTTAATAAAAATTAATTTAATATTAATAATATTATTTTATTAAAATAATATTTAATTCAAAAATCCTTTAATTTAATAAAATATAATTCTTAATTAAATAATAACTAAAAAACACCATTTGTACATTAAAAACAAATTACAATGTATCAAAAATACCTAGAAATTATATTCATTATTATATACAAAAATAATGTACATGAACATGGTGCTACTTATTTGTTACATAACCCCTGAAAATAGCCGCATAAGACCTAAGGGTAAGGTGTGCGATGGTGACAGACTCTTGGGGTTGCTCGGATAACATTGCTCGAGTGGTAATCTCAATCAACTTCCATTTTTCCCGTAGACGATCACGTTCGAGCTTGACTTGACGAAGCTCAGCTTGGGCTTGGTCAAGGGCAAAGCCCAAAGACGCCACCTCCTTTCCGAGCTCCGACAAATGGGCTTCGTAAGGGGCAATTCTACTGGATGAGGCCATCGCTTCCTTTGTCTGAGTAGAAAATTGGTTCGTTAAAGCCTTGTATTTAAACTACCCAGATGATCATTGTTCAACGGCCATAAAAGTAACGGTCACAAATCTTAACGTAAAACTAAAGAAGTTGAAATCTTATAAAAACATTTTTTTTTCATAATGAAACCTTTAACTGGATCAAGAGGGATTTTCCATTAATGAAATTTTGGGTCGTTACAACATTCCCCCCTTAAGAAATTTCGCCCTCGAAATTTTCCTTTTCCCACACTAAAACAAATGTGGGTAACTTAGCTTCATCATATCCTCCGACTCCCATGTTTCTTCTTCAAACTTGTGGTTTCTCCACAACACCTTGACGAGGGGCATTGTCTTATTTCGTAGAACTTTTTCTCTACGATCTAAGATCTTCACTGGTTGCTCCTCATAAGAAAGATCGTCTTCTAATTGTACCACCTCGGAAGAGAGTACATGTGAAGGGTCTGGTATGTACTTCCTTAAGAGGGATACATGGAAGACATCATGCACCTTGGCCATAGTAGGTGGAAGTGCTAGTCGATAGGCCACAGCCCCAACACGATCAAGAATCTCGAAGGGGCCGATGTAACTTGGACTTAACTTCCCTTTCTTTCCAAACCTCATGACCTTCTTCCACGGAGATATGCGTAAAAACACCATGTCTCCGACTTTAAACTCAAGGTCTCGTCGACGATTGTCTGCATAACTCTTCTGTCGACTTTGGGCTACCTTGATATGCTGCTGAATGGTTTTCACCTTCTCCACCATTTCTTCGACCATCTCTGGTCCAAGCAGCTTACATTCACCGACCTCATCCCAACATGCCGGTGTTCTACACCTTTTCCAAATATAGGGCTTCATATGGTGCCATTTGGATGCTTGAGTAGAAACTATTATTACAAGAGAACTCAACCAGAGGAAGATGTTGATCCCATCCTCCTTTAAAGTCCATTGAGCACGCTCTCAACATATCCTCAAGTGTTTGGATAGTCCGCTCGGATTGGCCATCAGTTTGAGGATGATAGGCCGTACTAAAGTTCAGTTCAGTATTCAGAGCATGTTGAAGACTCTTCCAAAACTTAGAGGTAAATCTTGGATCTCGGTCAGACACAATAGATAGTGGTACTCCATGCAACCGTACCACTTCCCTGATATATATTCGTGCCAGTTGATCCAAAGAGAAATCCTCTCGAATAGAAATGAAGTGTGCAGTCTTTGTAAGACGATCCACAATAACCCAGATTGCATTGTTGCTTTTGGATGTCCTTGGAAGTCCAGTGACGAAGTCCATGGTGATGTTCTCCCATTTCCATTCTGGTATGGGCAATGGTTGCATCATCCCCTTAGACTTCTGCCTCTCTGCCTTCACTTGCTGACACACCAGGCACTTTGATGTATATTCGGAGATCTCCTTCTTTATATTATCCCACCAAAAGTTTTCTCGGAGATCTCGATACATCTTTGTGCTCCCTGGGTGAATAGAGAAATTTGAACTATGTGCATCATCCAAAAGTTCCTTCATCAGCTCCGAACTTGGTGGGACACATAGTCTTTTCCCAAACCGCACAATTCCTTCTTCATTAACATTAAACTCTGAGGATTTTCCCTTTTTGATAGCTTCCACTTTTTCTTGGATTCTCGCATCATCCTTTTGAGCATCCTTTAACCTTTCCAAAAGAGATGGTTGAGAAATCATTTGTGAAAGGATTGATGATGTTCCCTTCTTTATGATTCCCACGTCCATCTTCATGAAGTCTAAGAAAATTGGATCCTTCTCAATTCTCATCATTGATAGAATTGCTGGATCCTTTCTACTTAGGGCATCCGCCACCTTGTTCGCCTTCCCAGGGTGGTAATGTATTGAACAGTCATAATCCTTTATGAGCTCTATCCATCTTCTCTGGCGCATATTAAGCTCTTTCTGTGTGAATATATATTTAAGACTCTTGTGGTCAGTATATATCTCACATTTCTCTCCATAGAGATAATGCCGCCATATTTTCAAGGCAAAGATCACCGCCGCCAACTCCAGATCATGCGTTGGATAGTTTCGCTCATGGATTTTCAACTGTCTTGAGGCATAGGATATCACTTTATCATTCTGCATCATCACACATCCTAAGCCCTTCTTCGAAGCATTACTGAATACCACAAAAAGCTCCCCACTTGTGGGTAAAGTGAGCACAGGTGCAGTGATAAGCCTCCTTTTCAACTCCTTGAAGCTTTCTTCGCATTCATCACTCCAAGAAAACTTTACTCCCTTTTGAGTTAGCTTGGTAAGAGGGTTGGACAATCATGAGAAGTTTCTCACAAATCGTCGATAATATCCAGCTAACCCTAAGAAGCTACGGATATCAGTTACCGATGTTGGCCTCGGCCATCCCTCAATTGCATCTGTTTTGGAGGGGTCCATAGATATCCCATTGCTTGTGATGATATGTTCCAAGAATGAGACCTCCTTCAACCAGAACTCACACTTGATGTACTTGGCATAGAGCTTCTCCTTGCGCAAAGTCTCCAGTACAGTTCTTAAATGCTCCTCATGGTCCTCCTTGGTTTTGGAGTATATTAGAATATCATCTATAAAGACTACCAAAAATTTATCTAGGTAATCTCTAAAGACTCTATTCATCAAGATCATGAATATTTCTGGAGCATTGGTGAGTCCAAAAGGCATTACTATGAATTCATAGAGCCCGTACCTTGTACGAAAAGCAGTCTTGGGGATATCTTCCTTCTTCACCCTTACTTGATAATATCCCGACCGCAAGTCGACCTTGGAGAAGTATTGTGCTCCACGCAGCTGATCAAACAAGTCATCGATTCTTGGGAGAGGATACTTGTTCTTTATCGTGATTTTGTTAAGTTCACGATAATCGATGCAAAGCCGCATTGACCCATCCTTGTTCTTGACGAAGAGGACTGGTGCACCCCATGGTGATGCACTTGGGCGTATAAACCCTTTATCCAGATTCTCCTGTAGTTGTTTCTTCAGTTCTTCAAGCTCAACCACCGCCATTCTATATGGAGTCTTGGATATTGGTAGCGCCCCAGGTATAAGTTCAATTGAGAACTCAACATCTTTTCTTGGAGGAAGACCAGGAAGTTCCTCGGGAAATACTTCAGCGAATTCCCTCACAATAGGCATTTCTTCAAGGGTGGTTTCTTCCATGGACTTAATCATCTGAGCCAGATATGTGTGCTCATAAGGCAGTAATATCCATGCTTGAGATGATGGAGCTAAAGGAGATTCATCTTCCTCCTGACACTTGTAAAGAATCGGGGGTCGATTCTCCATATGGAGTGTGATTTCCCTCTCCCGACAATTTATGTTGGCTCTATATAAGGAAAGCCAATCCATGCCAAGAATTGCATCAAATTCCACCAAAAGGAGTATGACGAGGTTCGCCAGGAAATTCAATCCACAGATTATAACAGGGGAGGACTTATACTCATGGGATGCAATGATTGCCCCATTTTCCGTACTCACCGACATCTTTACTTCCATGATTTGTGGTGGTGCAGGGATTGTTCAACTAAACTTTTGAGATATAAAAGAATGCGTAGAACCTGAATCAAAAAGTACGTTCGCTATTCTTGAATGAATAACTAGCGTACCTGTCACCACTTCGTTGTCGGGGTTCACTTCGGCAGAAGTGATGGCAAAAACTCTTCCTTGCTGTCTTGGAGGTTGTTGATTGCCTCCGATAACCCTTGGATTAGGGCATTGATTCTCAAAATGACCCGGTTCTTTGCATTTGAAGCATTGAACAACGCGTTGAGGTTCGAACGGAGCGTTCCTCCCCTCCGTCGCAGCTGCGGGTCCTTCTTGCTGACAGTTAACAGCTAGGTGCCCTTCTCTTCCACACTTGAAGCATTTTCTTGTCCCCCTAAGGCAATTTCCCGGGTGCTTCTTTCCACACTTTTGGCAAGTGGGGTGCTGGAATTTCTTAGCGCCGTTGGATTTATCCATCGGACCAGCGGCATTGAAGTCTACCTTCCGCTTCTTGTCCCCATGATACCCCTGTGATTCTCCGATCTCCATTTCAACCTTGAGGGCACATCAGACAATTTCCTCATAGCTGTCGAAGTCAAGGATCGCTAATGCTTTCCGCAAGCTAGGCTTCAGCCCACCAAAGAAGCGGTCAACCTTGAATTAGGGGGTAACGACAAAGCCGGAAGCGTATCGTGCAAGCCTTGTAAAGTTTGCCTCGTACGCTCCCACAGATTCCTCATCTTTCTGCTTGAGGGAAAGGAAGTCCCTTTCCATCTTAAGACGGAGGGTGCGTGGAAAATATTTATCGAAAAACATCTTCCGGAATACCTTCCATTCCAAAGCCTCGATCTCCTCCTCAGGCTTCGTATTTTTGATCAACGTCCACCATTGATCAGCTTCACCCTCCATACGATAAGCCGCCAGGAGAACCTTCTCTTTTTCAGAGCATTGGAGGATGGAGAATATCTTTTCAATGGAGTTGATCCATTGCTCCGCAATCGTGGGATCGGATGATCCACTAAAAGTAGGAGGCCTTTGTCTCATGAAGCTTTCAATAGCGACATGTTCTTTCTTAGGGGGGGTTGAATGTTCCTCTTGACCAGTGTTTCTATTCAAAACTTGAGTTAACTGAGACAGAAGCGTGACAAAGTTCGCGATTCCCGCTCCCATTGGATTGGGCATCTCATTGGTACAATCATCACACTGATCTTCAAAATGGTTGTTAGCCCGAGTTCTCCTATTACCGGCCATTGGCTGGAATAAAAGGATAGTTAGGGGTAACACATAAAGGGTAATCCAAAGACAAAAGTTGACGACTTATAAATAAACTTTAATCTCTTTAACTCATGAGTCTATAGGATTCAATCCAGGCTTTTCATGATCTTCCTTCTAACATATATTCTTAGGGGCATTTTTCCCTTAATAAGGGTTCATACTAAGATTGTGAATTTATCAAAACATATCCTCCGGGAGTGTCGTAACCAAGAGTGCAGCAAGGCCCGTTGTCGTGCACCAGTTCCCGTTCGAGTCTAGCTCAAAGCGGTGTTTTCGGGTTTTACCCCTAGGATACATCTGTGCCAGAGCCGCCTCTACCTGCTCGTATCCAGACAGGGATGTATTTGTTTGATAAACCACTTACTTAGTATTTACCAAAATTTAGGGATGTTTTTATTATGCTTAGTCTTGCATCTAAGGCTTTACTAGGGTTTCCTAATCCCAAAAATAACTAAACCTATCCTCTGATACCAACTATGACAACCCTACTTTTTATTACAACTTAAACATGCTTTATTACATAAAACTTCACTTGATACAACAAAGAAGATCGAGAGGTTTAGTGTCTTTGGGGCTTAGGATCATTACATAAAAACTTTAAACTTGAAATACAACATCCTTATTGAAAACTTCCTTTACATGACCACTACATTCCTTCGTACTTAGCATTGCATGGGATAACCTGAGGACATGCATAAGAAAAGGGTGAGCTATAAAGCCCAGTAAGGGAGTAAACAATGAATAACATGAGGAGTGAAATACATGTTAGGCAATAGTCATATCAATAGATCATAATAGAAACATGAACATAAAGGCATGATAAAGCATGATAATCATAACATGGAAATGTGGCAACAACACTTAACATTGAATTAGCATGAGCCAAGGCTCATTGCACATGGAGCATGAGTAAACCCTCATTGCACTTGAAGCATGATTAAACCCTCGTTGCACTTGAATTAGCATGAGTCAACACTCATTTCACATGACGTATCATGATACTATACTTTACCCAATGCATTGGAGCGCTATCAGGGCGCACCCTTCTTAAACATTTCATTTCATGCATAAGTGTGCCACATGGATCATAAAACATGGATTCATAAAACATAATCATTTATTCCACGATAAAGGAATGTGGAATTCATACATGAAACTTTACAATCAATATGTAAATGTGAATAAAGGTGAATACCCTTGATGGAGAAATGGGCATGGTATTCACTACACAAAGACATTGGCTTAGAAAATCGGTGCGATTTCGGCAGCATAACGGCGTGACATAAGAATTCATAAAAAAGGTTGATGAGAGAGAAAGGGGTTCCTCATCATATTTACATGTAATGGACAGTAAGGAGGTCATATATATATACATGTACCAACAATTGAAATGGAATTTAGATTCATGATACAAAAGTATTGCTTGAATGTAAAAGAAGAGAGAGAAGTTCCTTTCGGAATTTCGGCATAGTAACGGGTGTACATGGGAGGCATTTAATGAGAGAGAAAGGGGTCTCCCATCATTCAAACAATAAGAGGGCAGTATGGGGGAGGTGCGAAACCACACCCCAATATTCATAATTGAAATAAAAAGGGAAATACAACTTAAAGAAAATTGACAAAAAAATGAGAAAGGAAGAAAAAACCCTTACTTGGAAGTGTGCTTCCAAAGGCTAGAGAGAGGCTTGTGAGAGGCTTCTTGGGAACTTGGGGCACCTTGGGAGGATTCTAGAGAGAGTAGGGCAGAGTTTGGACGAACTTCAAGGGCTTTGAGTGAGGAGGAAGTGGGAGCTTGGGTGGGTTTATATAGGAAAGGTGAGAGATTTCTTTATTATTTAGGTTTGGGACCCCTTATATTAAAATAATCCAAACCACAAACCATCCCATGGTATTTGCCCATGGTTTCTGGAAAAGGAAAGTGGAAAACAATATTTTACAAGTCCAAGGTCCGAGCTTATTAAAAAATTAGGGTTGCTTATGTGGAGGTGAGTCACACTCCCATGGAAATTAATTTAAAAAGGCAAAGTGTTGAATAAGTCTTGAGGGCTCCATTAATGCTTTGAAAAGTGAGTCAAACAAACCCAAAACCTCATTATTTTAATGATAAAACATATATTGGCCGAACATAGGGATTATTGTATTTTATTACATCACCATTGGGTCATTATGATGTCATAAAACACATTATATATATAAATGGTATTTAATTTTTACCCAAAAATTAGACTGTCTCAGAAAATTATGAAAAATTCACCATTGGATAATTTCGACGTCCTGATTCCAAAAATAATATTTATTTTATCTAAATAATTTTCTAAATATGTGAATTTTCACTTTTAAAATAAAAACCGACATTTATAAAAAAAATTCACGGGTTTTGACAGAAATGGCTTTCAAACCTAAATAAAAATTTTAATTGCATTCATAAAATTATAAGATCATTTATATTTAATAAAAATTAATTTAATATTAATAATAATATTTTATTAAAATAATAATTATTTCAAAAATCCTTTAATTTAATAAAATATAATTCTTAATTAAATAATAACTAAAAAACACCATTTGTACTTTAAAAACTAATTACAATGTATCAAAAATGACTAGAAATTATATTCATTATTATATAAAAAAATAATGTACATGAACATGGTGCTACTTATTTGTTACATAACCCCTTAAAATAGCCGCATAAGACCTAAGGGTAAGGTGTGCGATGGTGACAGACTCTTCGGGTTTCTCGGATAACATTTCTCGAGTGGTAATCTCAATCAACTTCCATTTTTCCCGTAGACGATCACGGTCGAGCTTGACTTGATGAAGCTCAGCTTGGGCTTGGTCAAGGGCAAATCCCAAAGACGCCACCTCCTTTCCGAGCTCCGACAAATGGGCTTCGTAAGGGGCAATTCTACTGGATGAGGCCATCGCTTCCTTTGTCTGGGTAGAAAATTGGTTCGTTAAAGCCTAGTATTTAAACTACCCAGATGATCATTGTTCAACGGCCATAAAAGTAACGGTCACAAATCTTAACGTAAAACTAAAGAAGTTGACATCTTATAAAAACATTTTTTTTTCATAATGAAACCTTTAACTGGATCAAGAGGGATTTTCCATTAATGAAATTTTGGGTCGTTACAAAACTGCAATACCATTACTATGATATGCCAAAGTAGACCTAAAATAAGAAAAAACTAGACCAAAAGAAAACCAAAACAAGACCAGAATCTATAACAGAAAAACATTAGAACTAATCCAAAATAAGAAGCACCCAAGGAAAATAAAATATTCACTTATATAGCATTCAAAACATACAATTTCAACTAATAAAACATAAATCCAACCAAAACAACTACCAAATACACAGTTATAATTACAATATTCAAAATTACATTTTACACTACTAACAAACTAAAATCCAATCAAACCAGTAAATTAATTTTACTATTCCACTTTTAAGTGTTCGAAGTCTAGATAACTATAGCATTGAGGGTCATAAAATAGCTACAAATTAAAAGGAAAGTAGTTAACATGTATAATGAATCAATCAAATGAAATATTATGGATATTTTTATAAATAAATCTAATCTGGTCAAAGTTCATTATTATTCCAAACATAATTATTTCATATATAAATATTAACTTATAGTATCCTCATTCGATGATGCCTTATTTTTCATGTAAATTTCATTTAAATGAGTGTCAATTCAAAATATCATTTTTATGTAATACATCAAAAAGTACAAATTATAAATGGATATTTACCTTTAATTTTACATATTTAATCTTGGAACTCATTTTCATAGTATTTTTTTAATGTATGCCAATACCATGTTAGAAAATAATATGAATTGGATAAATTTAAAATTTATTATAATATAAATAACTATTTATAAATTGAATCATTCTTTTCTAACATATTCTTAAAACTTTCCCGCACATCGCCATGGACAGAGCATATCCAAAAAAGAGTTTTCTCCTGTGAAAAAAACACCTAACATCCAATGATCACTATGATAAAAGAAAATTTAAGGTTAGTGGTTTTTTATATTAAAATATAATGAATAATTAACGAGATATATATTTCATAACTCTCACAAAAAATGAATCATCCAACACTGTGTGATTATATTATATTCAAATATATGGCAATATAAAGTGTTCGTTGTTCCTCTTCAAATGAATGTGCTTTAGGGGAAATCATATATAGGTCCACGAATCCATATACATATGTTCATCCACTTTTCTAACACATGTTATTAAGATACCTAATAAAATACAGACAAAAGTATACATTTTTAATTAATATAATGCAGAGAAAGGTGTTAAGACTTAAATGGAAAAATATGCACCACATTGATGCCCAACTTATCTCTAGTAACAAGATCCATGAAATCATTTTTCACAATCCATACATTTATTACACGTCCACAAACATGAGCTTCCATTGGAAATTATTAATGATCTGGCAAAAAATTTGAATATCTTGACAATCTTTCGAGAATACTAGAATCTACATATGATTTCATATCCAGTTTTATTTGTTGTTGTATAAACAATATTTATTTACCTTTGAGGTATAAATATAAATAAATAGAAAAATATATTAATTTTCAAATGAAAAAACAACTTTAATAAAAAAAAATATATATATATCATACATACCTATATGGTAATGAGTCACATAAGTTTGGATGGAAAAACTAAAAAGTGACTGATATTATGTCCAACTATCGTCACCTCATCTGTAGGTAATGGAACATGGGATGATCTATCTATAATATCATATACAATGACCCTATGATTCTCAACCTCTAACTGTTGATGGTGAAATGTATCTATTATACAATATACCATCCCATATGAAACTATATGATGGTGAGGATCATCAACATACAACACAAAATATGTAGGAAGATGTGGTGGAGGAGTAGGATAAAAAATGGGGTCCACCGGATGTGGTGGGAGAGTGGGAGCTACTGGCGGAGGTGGATGATAAATAATGGGGTCTGTAGGGGGATAAAGAGGAGTGGGAGATTCAATCTAAAACTGTCTCTGCATGTCTGCAAACATAGACTGTACTGACCCTCTAATAATTTCCTCCATCATCTCATTAATATTATGAACATCAAGCTCTAATGATTCTATTTTTTTATAAACACCCTCAATGAAATAAGTTGAAGAATATGGAAACACTTTTCTTACCTATACACTCGTCAAAAATCCTCGAACATGACATGGGTTTTCGGGACTTCCCAATCCTGTAGATAAAATATCTTACCACCCAGTAGCTTTAAATACCCCCTATGAGAAATACTCCTCAAGATAATCCTATATTAATTAATTTAACATTTCTAAAATGATTCAAATTATATAGAGAATATAATTAACTTAAATAAATAAAATAAATATCTTACAATACTCTTAGCTATGATTCTTGATTATTCTAAAAGATATTTCCCCTTTTTCCCATCCAAGATCTCTTAAATTTTTCATGTTTAGATGGAGGGGATGGAGGGAAAACCTCCCCAGATATTTAAGACTCATCTCTCTGTTTTTTTAATTTTTCCACCGTCATTTGTTCTTCCAATAATGTATACTCTCCCCAAGATAAACTATGAGGGTATACATTTTTAGATTGGATATCCTGATGACATATCCTTGTTTTCTGTAAATTAAGAATAAGAAATCATTTAAAAAACATTAATAATATCATTTATATAAGAAATATTATAAAAGTTTGCATTTCCTTAACCAAAAATGAATCTTTTCTACTACATTAAAAAAAATTTCTATATGTGTCTTCATTTATTAAAGGATATATATGACATGAATTTTCATGATTCCTATGACCAAAAATGAAATCATATATGATGTTTGATTTAAAATCCATCCACCTCCAAGAAGCCATCGATAAAAATATCCCCCATACTTCTCTATTGTTAGGAATATCAAATTTCATCTGATAAATAATAAGTAAAACATATTATACTGGAAACATTTAAAGATTAGTCAAACAATAACAAAATATCTTACCAAAATTTTCTCCCACAACTAAGATATTATTGATTTTTTCCACACTTCTCCAATCATCATACAAAATTCTTACATTTTTTTTACCCTGAGTTGATAAAAAAATCTTAAATTTTTTTTCATTTGGGCCTCTAGTAATATCATTCTCATCAAACTCAACCAGTATCATCTAGTCCTAGCTATGAGAAAGTGATGATTTTGGTAAATGTGTTCAGCCACCTTTACTAACTAATGACCTCTTCTTTTTTGTTATGGGAGAACATGAGGAATATTTGGGAACATCAAGAGGAGCATGTGAATGTTCCTTCCCATAGGTATGATCATGATGATCATCTCCAGAATGATGTGGTTTATGAACTTATTGATATGTCATTATCCTTCAAATCAAAAAAGCAAACACTACTTCAGAAATATACAAATTCAAATATTATAATACTAATTTAAATAAAAAATGGATAACTGAGCTAGGTTATATAATAGTAATCATGGTAAATATGGTAAGCATGTTAAACAATGGTAAATATGGTAAACATGGTAAACATGGTAGTGTAATTTTAATTCAGAAAAATAAATATATAAATATGTTACGTAAAGTTAAACTATTGTAAACTATGGTAAACATGGTAAACATGGGAATCATGGTAAAAATGGTAAACATGGTAAAGTAATTTTCATTAAAAAATCAATAAATATACATGTTACGTAATGTTAAACATGATAAACTAAACTAAATAAAATTAAAATAAACAAAAATTTCTACTCAATTTTTTATTACACATTTTAATAAAGAAAAAAATTACAATATTTAACATTTTATGAAAATACTAAATGTAAACATGAAATAAAAATCTGTTACCTGTAATATTAGGAATATACAAATGGATTGTTTTCCCAAATTCCATTGTCATGATCGTTCCATATGGCACAAACCATGTCTTCAATATGATCATTATAATTTTCTGCTAATCTTTCCATGGATGTATGGATCTCACATAAATCATCATCATCATCTTATTGATCCTCACCATCATATTTTTTCCCTTTTAAAACAACATAACCCTACATATCTCATTGATCAACTACATAGAAAATCTATTTTGCATGTGTTTTCATTATAAAAGAATCTATTGTGCCTTCTAATCTATTCATATTAACAAATATCATTCAAAATTCATTATGTTTGAAAATGTTGTTACCGATAAACCATTTTCAGTTAAAAAATAAATTTTAATTTTAATGTAATAATTATCCCATATTTCTTCAATGATTCAATAACATGCACTTGATGCAGATGATGGGTTTTTGTCTTTAGAACTTGAAAAATGAATTGCTTCTGCAAACACCAAAACACCACTATTCTGAACTGCACATATTTTTTCCTGATCATTCATATGAAATTTATATCCATTAATGTCATACACGGACCATGTTATCATATATAAACTTGGACCAACCACTTACCATCTTAATGTCTCTAATACATTTGATCTACCAAGTAATGTCTTTTTAAACCATGGAAAAAATGTTTTATTGTTCTAAATCAAAATCCACATTTCATTCTTCTTTGGATTTCATTGTTTCAACACATTAATATAAAATGTGATATACGGTTTAGCATCAGCTATGTTATTCATGATGTACAATTCCACCCTCTTCATCTGTTTAGTTGATAATGATTTGACATTCTAGCCACAAATCCTCTTTCCCTCATTAATAACTCGTTCATGGTGAGATGGAGGAGAATCTATGTGCTCCATCCTGGCCAAGTAGCTCATACTAATCTTCATAACCTCCTCAGAAATATACTTTTCAATAATGGAGGCATCAGGTCATTATGGATTCTTAACAAACCCCTTCAATACTTTCATATACCTTTCAAAAGGATACATCTAATAAAGATATACCGGTCCATAAAGATATATTTTTCAAGCCAGATAAATCATTAAATGCACTATTATATCAAAAAAAGATAGAAGAAAATACATTTCCAATTGAAAATGTAAATAAATTAAATCCTTTTCCAAAAGGTTCAAAGCATTCACATCAACCACATTATTACAAATTGAATTGAAAAAATGACACAACTTCATTATAGTATTTCTGACACGAATGGACTATATTCCACGAAATGAAATTGCTAGAAGTTGTTGCATCATGATGTGAGAAACATGATATTTCATACCTATCATCTTCAAATCCTTCAAAGAGAAATTTTTATTTTACATTTGAAGAATAAACATGAGACACATTGATATCATGAAGAAACTGAAAAAATATAATTTTCTCCCTCTTGGATAATGTATGAAAAGATAGTGGAAGAAATGTTTTTCTTATATTCGTAGTGGTTTCTAACTCCAAATGTATTCCCATTGGTAGTAAGTCTAATCTTGCATTCAAACCGTTTTTATTCAATCCTTTAATATCAAACACTATTCCAATCAAACTGTCATAGATATTCTTCTCCACATTTATAAAATCAATATTTGTTTTCAATTCATGGTATCTCCAATATGGTAACTCAAAAAATACTGACCTTTTCTTCCAAATATGTATATCATTACCATATTTATTTTTATTTAACAAAGTCACATAAAATTTTCAGACCCTCTCAAAATACACATCAGATGATGAAGGTTTTGGAGAAATATCAAATTATTTTTAGCCATTGAATTCCATTTTTATCCTTCAATAAGGGTGATCCATAGACAAAACTTTTGATGAACCATGTATAATGTTTTTCTCCCACGATGAAATTTACAAAATGAATTCTGTTGTTCGCAAATTGGACATGCTTTATTCCCCTTAACACTATATCCAAACAAATTTCCATATGTTGGGAAGTAATTTATAGTGAACATAATCACTGCATGAAGTTGAAAATATTACATTTTATAAGAATCATACACCCTAATACCATCCTCACATAAAAGTTTCAAATCATCAATCAACGATGAAAAGAAAAAACAATATAATTTCCATGTTTCTTCAGACCAGAGATCATTATGATCAATATGACATAATTTCACTTCATACAAACTTCAGGAGAGTGGTTGTAAATTACAAATAAAATATGGCATGAACTATGTGTGCTACTGATGTTTAGGTATGGATTCATTACATCTGTGCACAGCCCATGTCTGAGATTTCTAATTTCATTTCAGAATGTTGGATATTGCTCATCAATTTTCATCCATTGTGGACAATCAAATGGATGATGTATTTTTCCATCACATATCCTCTCATCAGCATGACATCTTAACCTTTTTTCATCATTTGAATTAGAAAATAGATGTTTCAAATGATGAATTATAGAAGGATACCAAAATACCTTGGCATGGATCTCTATAATCTCTATATGAGCCTCTGATTTTTCATTCAACTTATACTGTGATGTCCCACATTTAAGACACTCTAATAAAAATTAATATTCGTTCCTATATATCATACAATCATTCAGACATGAATGTATTTTCATGTATCCCAATCCCATCAGGCATAATATTTTCTTGGCCTTATAATGTTAATCTAGAAGATCGTTGCCTTTTGGAATAATTTATTTCAACAATTATAGAAGCTCTGTAAAACTTCTGTCACTCCATCCATGTTTCACCTTCATGTTAATCAATCTTATCACCACCGAAAAAACAGTAAAATCCATAAAACCAGGATACAACATTTTTTCATCATCACAATATAGACGTGAAACTAACAGTTCTATCTCAATATATTATGCTACAATACCACAAATCATTTCTTCAATTACATCGGAGTTACCATCTTGCAAATCAACATCATCAGTAGATCTGACATTCTTTCTAGTTTCACCATGGAAAATACAAGGGCTGTAACTTTGATTAAAACCATGACAAATCAAATCATCTTTGATGACACTACTTTTCAACTTATTCATATTCAAACATTTCAGGAACGAACATAAAAAAATGTCGCTTCTTGGAACACATCATTTATAAAATTTCAAAAAGGCAACAAAACCATACTCATATTCATTACTCATTCGATGTTCCATAATTCAACATTGACTCAATATTAACTATAAAAAATATAAAAATTATACATATTGTTAAGATAATAAAATTTTATATTAATATGGAAAATATCATAATTTGAATGTAAATAAATTTTGGATTATAAAACAAATACATGCTTATTTGAAAAATATATACATGAAAATTATTTCTAAAATTAAATATAGTTAGATATAAAAATTTTATATTTATATGAAAATCATTTTATGATTAAATCTATCTCAAATGGATCACGATATAACAGTATAAATTCATCTTGGATCCTTTCTTCTTAAGGTATACAATGAATAGATCCTTGTGCAACTGGATACCAAATTCCCCCTTCTGTAAACAAGAAATAAGAATTATAAATATTAAAATATGTATACATTCACTACTGAAAATTACACCTATCACAACGATATAAAACCATTAGAATAGACTATGAAATCATTGGGATAGAATATCCCAATGGTTTCACACACCATTAGGACAACCCCCCCCCCAATCTAGGGACAACCCCCACCGCCCAGACACCCCCACCCCATGACACCCCGTACCCCCTTGGACAGCCCCATCACCCCTAGATATCAACCCCAACCCTAGACACCCCTACCCCATTGGACAACCCCTCACACCCCTAGACACCACCCCCATCCCCTTGGACACCCCCACCCCCTTGGACAACCCCCACCCGCTAGGCACCCCCACCCCCCTAGAGAGCCCACCACCCCCTGAACACCCCCACCCCCTAGACACCCACACCCCCATGGACAACCCCCAACCCCCTAGACACCCCAAAAACTTGGAAAACCCCCACCCCCTAAACACCACCACACCCTTGGGCAACCCCCACCCCCTGGACACCCCACCACCTAGACACCCCACCCCCTGGACCACCCCCATCCCCCTGGACAATCCCACCCCTGGACACCCCCACCCCTGGACACCCCTACCCTCTTGGACATCCCCCTCACCCTATGGACTACACACTCACCCCCTGGACACCCCAACCCCTTGGAAATCCCCATCACCCCCTAGACAACTCCCACCCCCTTATAAACCCCTTGGACACCCCCGTAGACAGCCCCCCACACCCTGGACAACAACCCACCCCCAGGACACGCCCACCCCCCCGGGACACCCCCACCCCCTGGACACCCCGACCCCCTTGGACAACCCCTCACCCCTGGATATCAGCCCACCCCTTGGACACCCATACCCCCTTGGAAAACCCCCTCACCCCCTAGACAGCACCCTCACCCCCTTGGAAACCCCTAGACACCCCCACCTCCTTGGACAACCCGCACCCCCTAGAACCCGCACCCCTGGACACCCCCACCCCCTGGACACCCCACCCCCTGGACAACCCCCCAACCCCCTGGACACCCCCAACCCCAGGACACCCCCACCCCTAGACACCCCCACCCCCTTGGAAAACCCCTCACCCCTAGACACCACCCCAACCCCCTAGACACCCTCTACCCCTGTGGACAACCCCTACACCCCCATGGACACGACCCCACCCCTGGACACCCCTACCCACTTGGATATCCCCCTCACCCCCTGGACACCACCCCCACCCCTTGGACAACCCCTGGACACCCCCACCCCCATTGGATAACCCCCACCCCCTAGACACCCCCACCCCATGGACATCACCCACCCCCTGGAAACCCCTACCCCCTTGGACAACCCCCTCACCCCTGGACACCACCCCCCTGGACACTACCCACCCCCTTGGAAAGCACCCTCACACCACCAGACACCATCCCCACCCCCTTAGAAACACCCTAGATACCACCAACTCCTTGGAAAATCCCCAATCCTTTGATAGCCTCCACCCCCCCTTGACACCCCCACCCCCTAGACAACCCCACCCCCACACACATTAAATTACATGCACAAACACATGATAGAACACACATGGTAGCAACAAAAATCGTTGATCTTGCATGATATCACTACCATGGTTTATTTTACCAGAAAAGAATTTTTCATGGTATAAAAGAACACTATGACACTTACCATGATATAAATAACAATGATATAAAAATAAAATATCAAAATAAAAGTTTAGGGTATCGTGAAAAATAAAAAATGAAACTCAGGCGTGTGAGGCTTACTTGAGTGTTGTGAGTCAACCTGATAGATCTGATGATAATAAAGATGATGAATGATGTTGATAAAACTAGGTTGGAGGGTACAACTTTGATGAATCCTTTCTAGGTTTTCTGCACGAGAGATATGAATCGCAGGTCGCCCGATCGAATAAAATAGAATGAAAGAATATAGGGCGTGATAAATCATTTAAAAGCATTATCCCCTTGGTTATTTAATAACCGATGTGATAAACTATTTTTTATGTTTATAACATTATTTATTTAATAACCAATGTAAAAAAATCCAATATCACATCAATTATTTTATAATCGACATGATAAATTCCCAAGATTTTAATTATCACGTCTGTTATAAAATAATCGACATGATAAATCACCCATATTTGATCTTTCACGTCGGTTATGAAATAACCGATGTGGCAAATCTAATCTCGGAATTTTTTACATCATTTATTTTATAATCTATGTAAAAAACCAATTCTTGTTGATTTATCATGTCGGTTATTTTATAACCGACATGATAAACAAATTTTTACAACTTTACACATCGGTTATATAGAACCGATGTGAAAAATGCAGACGTGTTAAACGTTTTTTTCAATAGTGTTAATATCATAGCTCATAATCATGAGTCATGGATCAAATCATGGTAGTTCAAAAGACATGAATATTAATGGATCAATGAATATTATAAACTAAAAATATACACTTTGAGTCATATTGAGCACACTGTGTATCAAATTGAGGTGTGTCTGATTGATATGCAGCTGATTTGTACACTTTTTCGAAATATATTCATGATATATATTTTTGGAAGATATACTATGCATTATAATAATAAGAATTCATACTTTTCATTCAACATGTTCTCTCTTTTATGGATTTCTGGAGATAGTTGAATGGAAAACACGACTTCCCAAAATATCTGTGAAATAAATAAATATGTATTAGATAAAAATGATAAATAACTTAACACACAATTAGCAGATAAAATTATGAAAAAATTATTTAAATGAATAAGTTTTAGGAATTTACATTTATATATTCATGACCCATTTCATTGTTTTCATTATCTCAATTGCATCCTCGAAGTCCAATCTCTCACGACCATGAGAATATTTGAACAAACCGCCCTGATTCGAACAAAGGAATCCACATGTATAAAAAAATTCTTAAGTGAGTAATATTAAAAATAAGTAAATTATACAAAAATACGAAAAAAATCCAATACTTATATAGAAGTCACAAATTAATTATATTTGTGCGCATTCATTCATCAGGTATGTTTCCCATTCTTTTCTGAGAACAACTATATCAACATGTAAATATGTGTCTTTTCGACAGTCATAGTAGTGCATCAAAATTCTAAATACACAAAGGATTAATAAATATATTAAATGGAATAGTAATTATCATATAAAATACCTCTTCATTGATGCTAGTTGTTTACGGAATATGATATCTCTCTTAATTTGCAAACATAATAACCACAATCTTTTACATTGGTTTATTCTAGACACTGCTAAAACATTGAGTAGAATAAGTAATTTTTTTTATATGTGTTTGGATAATTAAATCTTAATATATATACCTTGATACTTATCCAATAATGGAACTTTTATTCTTCCTTGGACTTAGTACTTGGCCTCATTTAGTGTTTTTCATGATAGTGATGCACCACCCTATCATAACATAATCCTCATTAATAGGTAATATGAATTATACAACATGATGTTTAGTTCTAAAATGTTGGATTCAGCGTATTAAAATTTTAAAAACTCAATTATGATTGGATAGTTATTTGGATATCCATGAATTGAATCTAGGAAATAATTCTTTAGTGTATCCAAATTTACTGAAATGAGCATCCAAATATATCAAAAAACACAAAAAGGAATAAGTGATGAATGAAATGAAAATAAATTTGATATGATTAAATTGTAGAGTCTTACCCATACATCACTGTTAATAAATAGAGTTTTTCTCCAAAATTTATCATCCAAATTATTTGATTAGACCTTCCACTATTTCATCCTTTTTTGGGTCCTATTTTTTCTTGTTTTGTAGAGGTGATGTGATGACTAATGAGTCAGAACATTTTGTCATGGAAAAATCCCTTCAATTTTTTTTTTCATATATACGCTTGGAAAAAATGAAATGTATTTAGTCATAATTAAAATAGTATATCAGCTTTTTGAAAATGAAATCATGGAGAAATACCTCATGTATACATTTACAAATGAGCCAGCAATCTAATAATAGTTGAGGATTTTAGTTGCACTCTTAATAACTATGGAATCTTGATCTTTCTCTATGTACATATTTTATTTGAATTCAACTATGTGGTTGCAACCATATTTTAAAATTCTATACACATGAGCCTTGAATGAAGTAAATGTGGACATAGAATGAGCGGGGTAATGGTGTTTTTGGTATATCTTTGTGATCAGTTTCTCAATCCGTCCGATGGATTCAAGGCGTTTTTTTTCATCTTCTTCTCTTTGTCTGTATATAATAAAATTCATCATTTTAGATATATTTTCATTATTTGTAAAATTGTGTTGTTGAATAGTAAAATAAAAATGAATACCTCCATATCAGTATTTTTTTTACAAGATGTGATGGCCATGCGATGAATTTTCCAACAGTTTTTGCAAATGTATTACTATCATCTTCATGAATTGGAACAAGTACCTAGACATTTGTCCCATGGGATACAATAATCAAAACTCACACATGTCATGTTGGATATGGTTTGTTGGTTATAAAGTCATTTCAAATATTAAACACCATATCCCATGGAAAAAGGTGTTGGGTAGGTATTTTTAGATATAAATAATAGCCATTATCACCCTGTAGAATACCAGTATATGAAAGGTATAATTTTTTGTATGATTCACATTTCATAGAATCATCTATTATAACATTTATTACCACTTCTAAGACATCTCTATGAGTGTAATCACTAGCCTCGTAGTTGGTGGGGTGGTGAGGGATCTCTTTGTGGTGGTTGTTCTTGAGTTGCTTCTTCAATTTTCCTCTCCCTCATTTAAGTTTCCATCTTCTCTATATTCCATTAGAATTGTCCTTAAAGGGTGGATATTATTTCTGTCACTTATTTAATTATTTCACTTTGATCATCCTCTTGTTTTTTCTCAAAATATATTCCGAGCATCACACTAATACCCACACCTCTGACATGACCACACTGTTCTGGATGCTTCAAGACCACCGGAATTTTGTGTTCATCTGAAACATGTATTCCTAATTCTTGTGAAAATTTCAGATATAAAATATAGAAAAATAAGTTATCATTGTTATTTAATAGTGATTTAAATAAAAAAATTTATTATGTACTACTTAGCCATGTTTCCCACACTTTTTATGTGTTTTCATCTTTTAGTATCACGTCTTTATTTTACGTGCCTCCTTCCATAGCACACAGAGTGGGGTGGATGTGGTTTTTTATTTCATATCATAAATCTGAATATAAATATAGTAACATAATTGTGGGGTTGGTTCATGTCACGTTAAATAATTACACTTGATTTAAAATATGTACCCATTTTTTTCAAGTTAAACGTACACCATCCTTACTTTAAAATAGGGGTATGTTGGTTTTTTTGCTTGTTAAATGATTCCATAACTCATTTTCTATTTCATAAATAAAAAATTATCAATCAAAGTGATGAAAAACGCATCATCAAACAATGTATTACTGACCACAATGTACATGAAAAGACTCATCGTTACGATGTTCAATAAGTGCACCCCATGCTTCTTGGGTTATCCTGTGTTCATAGATAACTGGTTGGTGTAGGGTTATTTTCCCTTCATTATCATTAAGAGGATGTATTTTTAGAATTGTTCGAAATCTTTTATGAATCCTTCTAGTAATAATTAACACATACTTATTTTGGGAGTCAAATAATATAATTTCCCACTATAATGGATGATGAAGAGTAAGTTAATGATTTATTATTTTATTTTTTAAGTAAAATAAAGAAATGATATCATCATTTTATCATAATATCTTCCCACATTAGTGACTTCATCCCATGAACAACTTGGTACCACGAATATCCGAATGCATTACTGAGTTATGATTCCAATATAAATTCTGAACATGGCCTTGTTGGGGTTAACATGCTGACCTCGTGAATTCTATCCCACCTAAAATTTGATGCCTTTGACTTTCACCATAATAATTTTTTCTAACACCATGAAACTAAGGTGATCCTGTTTTTTTAGGGAAATTGGTCCTTCATCACCTACCACTTCCTTGGAATCAACATTTTCAATATTTTCCTCTAGAGAGATAGAATTGACATGTGCATATGGCCATTGTACCTCTGCACTGGGAGAAATAGTAGGTTGAGAAACCTATTGTTCCTCAGGTTTGGGAGCACCAACATGTGTATAAGGTCATTCCTATGCACTACAAGAAGAATCTGGTTGAGAGACCTGTTTTTCCTTAGGATTGGAAGAAAAAAAATGTGTATAAGTAATTATCTACTGAAATGGTTTAATATTTAATTTAGAGTACATAAATATTGAAGTAAATGGATAATAACATGAGGTAACATGATGTATATTCCAAAAAAATGTAACTTGAATATTGAACACTATTTTTTTAAAGGATGAAGGTATTTTAACAATATATCAATGTTCAATATCCCTTCATTGTTGTCTCCTCTCTCATACAAAACTCCGTCAAGATTGGGAGCACTACGAAATGATTGCAATGTCCCAGTGAAGTGGTCATCCTCGGTTGAATTTTCATCTGACCATTCAGTGGTTTTGTTCGATAACAAAACAATTAACCACTTTCAATTTGTGGGACCTTCAACATAAAATACTTATACATCCTATAAATCCATTTTAAATGGTTTTTATTTTTAAAAATCTTTACTAAATTCAACTTTCATGAATCCCAATTCATCTATTTTAATTGAACTCCTATTATTAACCCACTTGAATTGAAAAAATAATCACTAGTAATTTTGTATAATCCAACTCCTATTTTTTTGATGATCCCAAATTATGAAATATTCTAGTAAATTTAATTTATTTTCCTAGTACCAGAAAAACGCATCGCTTCTTCCATGAGTATAACTCCACTATTTTTCATGTTACAGTCTTCATCATGATAATTTTTATAGAATGTATAAATATTAATTACATACCATTTTTTAGATGAAGCATTCACCCTTGGTCCTCCGACTAACTATTGAAGTCATTCTAAAATTGAATTAGGATTTTCATCTGATTCTCTAAAAATATAGTCCCAAAATGAACCTATAATGTGTTGATTATGTGTGTTTGATATCCATATTTAATCCCTTGATTGATTTAAATTCCAAATAATTTCTTTATGGGTTTCAACATATAGGGAAACCTCCAAAAAGTTATATAAAATGTAAAGGTGGTTCTGCTTTTGATCTATAATATTGATTGTGAAAACATCTCTTCCATAAATTCCTTCACTCGTAACCTGCCTATTGGGACAGGATTTAGGTAGACCAATTATTCCCACATCGGAAAGGTATTCATTATAGAATTAAATATCATCCTCAACAATATATAACTCCTTAAAACAACCCATTGGACGACATTGATTTTTGACATAAACATTCAAATTCATCATATATCATTTAATTGGGACATTCATCTATAGTGTACAATACCACATAGATTAATCTCTCTCTCCAACTGAACTATAAAACGAACCACCATACTAAAAATTGTTGGTGGAAAGAACATTTTCAATTCATATAATATGATGGAAATTTATCATTCCATAGTTGGAAATTTTGTCGGGTCTATAAATTTGTTTCATATAGATTTAAAGAAGAAATAGAGTTTTGTTAATATATGATGGACATTCTTTGTAAAAATTCAACATAAATCTATATCCATTAGAGCTTTCATTAAAACATGGAATTCATGTGATTTTATATTTTTAAATTTAAATCAGTCAATGAAATGATATTATTGATATTCTATGAATACCCCTATAGATTCTTTACACCATTAAAGAAGTTGTAAAATTGATCTCTCATTCCTGTAAAGAGTGTACAATGTTAGAGGAATAAAATTTTGTTTTTCACCCTTTCCTAGTCCCAACTCTTCTAGTATTCCCATGTCAACCATTTCCAACCTAGTCTTACTTCCATCATTTTTTTCGTGTGCATTTAGAAACATGCCGATGAAACTATAAAATACATTTTTTTCAATTTGAATAACATCATGAAAATGTATGACGTACATAAAATTATATTATGGTAATTGAAAAAACGAATCTCTATTTTCAGACTAGTTTTTATAATGTTTTTAGAAAATGGTTTACCAAAATTAGATTCCACATATTTTACCTTCTCAAACATTTGATCACCTATTAGTGGAACTAGTGCTTTACATTCTTCTAAACTTCCATCGAATGATGTCGTCCAAGATCGGTACCTATGTCATCGGTGTAGAAATCAGCGATATCTTGGAAGCATGGTTTTCAATGAATTTTTCGTCATGATTGTCTGTGTTCCTTTTCAAAGATGGGGAACCTTTGAGTTCCTTTAATGATATATCCTAAAAACCTTTTAGTCGATGAATCCTATTTTATAAACATTCCATGGACTTTTAACCTCGTCAAAGGGGGTGTTTTTTCCCATTTTCATTGGGCACTTTAATTTTCACAAGTATTACATTAATATTGATATTAATGTTATAAAATTAAATTATATTTCATAATTTAGTTTTATTTATAATCAAATATATAAAAATATTTACATATTTTTTATATATTCACACATAATAATTTAATTTTATAAATATACATGTAAACATATTTACCTGTAAAGTATATTGATAAATATATAAACCTTATCAAAATAAAAAATAATATCCATTTTATTAGAATAAAAAATGAATAAATTATTATATACATATACAATTTCTGTATATATAATGTTTATATATGTATAAATATATTTGTGTGTGCATTGAAAAACCGATATATATTTATCTACATATTTTAGTATATGTATATAAATATTAATATATAATATATGTAAATATATATAAATATATATAACTATATTTATATATGTACACAAATATATATATATATATATGTGTGTGTGTGTGTGTGTGTGTATGTATGTATGTATTTATAAACACACATTCACACACACAAAAACATATTTTATATATGTATTAAAATATATATATATATCTATAAATATATGGATAAATAAATATTAATAAATAAATAAAAATATATAGATGTATCATAAAATACAGAAGAAAACGATATAGGGGAGTGAAAAATGAGAGAGATTATGAGGGGGAGGTCTCAGTTTTGAAACCCAGTAAAGTCAAGGGTGCGCACGGGTGGGCTATGCAGGTCCCTAGTACTACTAAAGTGTTGGGGATGTCTAGACCTGTTAAAGGGGTGGTAATTCTAGACTAGAATTGTTAAAAGGGGGATCAAGCGCTGATAAAAGGGGGGAGGTCCCACCCTCCCAATTTCCAAAAATAAATTTCTTCTTAAAAATTACTTTTTCGTACATTTTTCAGCACTAAAAAATCATGGATAAAGGTCATTTTTCAGAATTTTTTTAGTACTGATAAATGAGCCATTTTATTAGTGATGATAAAAGAGGCATTTATTAGCACTTTTTTAGATATGAAAAACGGAACCACCTTTTAATAGAACCGATGATAATAACACTTTTTAAATGCTGTAAGTACTTGGTTTTCTGAATGTTAAGAGCCATATCTACAGAAGTGAAGTCATTCTGGTCACCTCGTTCATCAGATATCAGTGAGGATGATTCATATACATCACAAATGACTTGTGGATCATTTTTATAAAACACAAATACAATATGAATATATATTCATTTCAAACAACTGTTTATAAAAAAATTAATGTAAACTAATTGTAGGGGTCAACGGTGAGATCTGGACTCCTTATCGAAGGTAGGGGTTTGTAGGAAAACACCGGGGCTAGTTGATAGGATGTCCTCTGATTATCATGGTAGCTGAAGGAAAGACTAAAACCCTGGTATGATGGTGAGGGGGAGAAACGAGGGCCAAAACATACTCAAAGAGTGGGCCGTGACCTAAGAAGAAGAACCTGCCCTAGTAGGGGATGTTGATTTTTTAGATAGTTTGTTGCCATTATCAGCAGATCCATCCACCCTGATTATCTTCCAAGTAGTTCCAAATGGATTTTATGGGTTGGGTGTCTCAGTCAGTGGTTGAATGACTATATGGCTACCTTGGGGGATTTCAATCCAATTCTAATTCTATGTTTCTCTACCTTATCCTCTCAGTCTATATGGATTTTACATCGGGGTGATTGGATTTACTGCAATTTAAAATTTTGTTGTCTTTTATAGGGCATGTTGTGTTTGTGGATTCAGTCATGTAATGGGTTCTATCGCGATCCATCTTAAAAGGGCGTCTACTTTTCATAATAAAGGGATTTCTTAATAATATTTCTACTAAGAGGGTGGTGAATTAACTAAATTAGATGGATTGAACTTCATTCCTAAACCATTTTTATGTCACCGCATAAACTCCATAAACTAACCATGTTGTTGATGTTATTACTGTTGTTGTTGCTCCTGATGTTGTCGCTACTCTTCCTACTCTCTAATTAATCTCTGATTAGTCTCATCCTGGCCTCTTAGCTTTGCATCATACTTTACATATGTCACGACCCATCCCCTGGGGCCCATGCCGTGACTACCCCAAGCCCACCTTCAATAGTCTGGGGGCTAGATACTATCATCGAAGGCGTATTTCCCTAAAACCGGGAAGGAATTGCCTTTATGACCTGTACACACAAAACCAGGCACATAACTAGATATGATGATAAGGTAAACTGAATAGTAAATAGAGTGAGTAATTAATTAAAAGGGGCCAGAAAACAATCCCAACTGGAAAGTACAAGAAATTGTAAGGTATAAGTAAACTGGACAACTCATGTGAACTCCCGCCAAGGATCCTACCTAATGGGTAGGTACAACTCTCAAATGGTCTTCTATGTGGTACGCCTCGTCTAGGGTCCACCTCTGAGCTACCTCTAGTCCTGGTACCCTCATCCTCAGTCAACACAGTCTGTCGTCTGCAAACAACAAAACATGTTGCAGGCATAGATCGTGCATGGGTGAGTATAACTATACTTAGTAGGAACCTCGAGACCCTCAGGGTTTTTAAAAATCTAAAAAAAAATCATAAAATAAAATGACAACCCTACTTAGGTATATCCCCATACATTTATCATCATTATCAAGTATACGCATCCCAATCATGAGGAAACACAGAGTCCAACTCAATAGACCAAAGCTCAGCTGTTACACAATGGAAGAAATACCATAATGGTAAGTACCACACAAGTACAACACATTGAATAATACCACCAATGTATCTCCATGAAGGAAAAATACCACAAGGTACATACTCTGCTCACACTTGGTATATCTTATGTATAGTAGTAGAGATGATTTGATGTAACTACTAAATAATCCTAATCTGTTAATAGGAATACCCATGAAGGATCCTAAATCATCATCATAGCCACAGAAGATTGTAGTACATCATCATACCCACACATGAACCTATTACCTCGTCAAACCCACACAGGATCCAAGTACATCATCATACCCACACATGATCCATGTACTTCGCCAGACCCACACATGATCCTAGTACATCGTCAGACCCACACAAGATCCTAATACATCATCAGTACATCGTCATACCCACACAAGATCCTAGTACATCGCCAGTACGTCTTCAGACCCACAAATGATTCTAGTACACAGTCAGTACGTCATCAGACCCACATAGGATCCTAGTACATCGTCAGTACATCGTCAGACCCACACAGGATCCTAGTTCATCATCAGTATGTCATTAGACCCACACAAGATCCTAGTACATCATCAGTACCTTATCATACACACACATGATCCTTGTAAATCGTCAGTATGCTGTTAGAGCCACACAATATCCTAGTACATCGTCACAGTACGTCGTGAGAACCACACATGATCCTTGTACATAATCACAGCCAGCTATGGGTTCCCGCACTCAGATAACTTTTCTCTGGAAGGATTTTCTCCTCAAGGAACTGGTCAATTTTCCAACTTCACGAAGTCCCATGTTGAATATTCCCAATGTACTACCATGTAAATGGGGTCTCAATGCAATAGACGATGCGTCAATCGGAAATCTGGTCGGTAAGTTATTGCCTTTTTAGCTCCGAGGGCCTAGTTGGATTCGTGCTCAATCCAACCCGGACATACCCCAACATTATCCAAACTCAAGTGGGGTATCCCAAAAGGACTGTATTGATCCAAGGATTCCAGTGCCACAGATGGTTCATCATTTCGACACTGTATGAGGGAGATATGTCGAATACAAGATCCTGTAATAAAAATAATAATATTATTGGGTGTTTCGTGAACCTGAGCCACGAACCAAAATTTAATATTCAACGTTAGACATAAATCGACCGTCATAATGATAGGATCACGTCGCCATATACGTTAAGTCAATCGGACGTCACACGCATGAGTTATGGAGGGTCGAAGATTTAATAATAATATATTATTATTATTATTTTAGTGTTTCGGGTACCCAATCCAATAACCCAAAAAAGACATCCAATATTGGACTCATAATTTTTGTCTCGAAGTCAGGGTTGGACTGCTGCTGATGGTTAATGAAATTGAGGTCGCACAGATAAGTTATGGATGAATTTTTTTAACAAACATAAATAATATTATTGTTATTATATTATTATTATTTAATTTCATTGAAAGTATCTATCGCCAATCTCATTTCAGATTCGCGCACAAGAGGGGTATCCCATTTTGGTGCGCACGGGTCCAAATAGCGCCTCTATCTCTTTTTTATATTCATTTTTCTTTTAATTTTATTTCCTATCTGTTCCTCTATATCTCCAATATAATTTTCTTCTTCCACGATTTTCACCCCTATACACGAACTGGGAATCCACTGCGACTCCACCTCCCACACAGCCTGGCTCCACCGCACCGCCTACTCATTTGCCGCCTAATCTGCCTCATCGTCGGCCAAAGACACTTGGCCCTGCTTGCTACACACGCACCGCCAGCACCAGCTGCGCCAGACCTCCCTACTCTGCCTTGTCACTCCTTCCGTGGGGTGTCTCATCTTTGTTATAACCCCTAAAAATAAAATGATCGCATTTTCATGATCCTCGGGTCAAGGGCTCTGTGTCCATATGTCGTGCTCAACTTAATATTGCATTTCCTGCACCAGTAAACATTTGGCCGCCTCCTTCTGCGAGCCATTGAGGCTTCGCTCCAAGCCCGAAAAATTAAACGATCGCATATTTTTCGATCCTTCCATTGAGGTCTTCGTGTACATATATCATGCTCAGAAAAACTCCATGTTTCCAGCGCCAATAAATATTAGGTGTTGAGAGTGCATGAATAACACGCGAAGAATAAAAAGAAAGAGGAGCATGGTTTATGTGCAGGACGATGTCCTTGTTTGTTTGGACATCGTCATCATGAATTTAGGATATGAAGAATCAATAAAACAAATTCAAACATATACAAAAACCCCTACCTTGATTTTACATTTGAGGTGGCGCGAGGAAGAAGACGGAGTTGATGAGATTGTGACGTGGGCATTCGTTGGTCCCGCAAGATTTTTCCAATCCAGGCTCAAGCATCTTCCTCGTTCTCTGATTCTGGAGGATTCTCTTCATTGTAGTGGATGTTCATCGTTGAAGAATCTCATTCCATGTTTCCTATATCACTACCTTTTTCCAAAAATTCTCCAACCAAATGGTGAAATGCCAAATATGTTTATTAAATAAACTAATTGAGTTGGCACATCAATGGGAGGAAAGCCAAGAGTTATCTCATATTAAAGGAGGTGTTCAAGATTATGGTGGTCCCCACATTTAAATTTAAATTGGGGGTTTTTAGTATTCATGGTCCCCACCACTAAACATAAAATGGGAGGTTTTAAAAATAAAATAAAATTTGTTCTTTATATTATTTTTATTTTTTTAACTCTCCCTAGAAATTTATTAACAATAACTTTCACCCTTAACCTAATTCGGTCAAGGTGAAGGCATTCTTAAGAGAATATCAGTGCTACGATTTCAACAGTTCCCTCAAATTTCAATTCCAAGCACGGGTTCAAAAGTTATATAACACGGCTCACGCGTTTACTGAACGTACCCGAAAAAATGTTTGGAAAAATTATAACAGTCACCCTTGACCTTTTCCAGTCAGGGTTAGGATCTACCTAAGTGAAACACGCCCCAAAAAACCCAAAAGTACTCTCAGATTTTAAATCTGAATTTCCATTTAAAAGTTGTGGATTTTAAAATAAAATAATTGTTACTTAATATTTTATTTATGGCCAAAAACTAACTTTCACTGGTGGCCTATGCCAGCAAAAGTTATTGTCTTCTTAAAGGAATAATTCCATCAGGATTATAGAGGTGGTCTCAGATTTTCAATATGATCTACCTTTTGTGAGTTATAAGAATTTTAAAAATAAAATAATTCATTTAATTATTTTATTTACTATTATGAAATTTTTGGGTTTTCTCACAGGAGACTCATGCTGACTAAAATTAAGTCATGCCTTGGGTAAACCCGCCATCCTGAATGCAACTTTACCCTCAAATTCTTGATTCGAGTTACTATTTAAGAATTATTCCACTTTTTTTTGGAAAAAATGCTTATTCATGATAATTAAAACTCTACTAAACTTCGGCTGATCATTCAGGGCACTCTGGGCCTCGAAATCACACGCCATCAAATTTATCGGCCTCGAAATAATTCCATATAATTTTTTTAAATAAATTATACAGAATTTCAGGGACATTAAATTCTCCCCACCTTAGGTATTTATGTCTTCAAAAGCCAAAAAAAAGGAAAAAAACCAAATGAGGGTAATGAGCACCAATCTGGGCCTCCTTCTCCCATGTTCTCTCATAGAGGTTCTCGTGCTATCAGCGTACGTGAAACAAAGGTATCGACTGCCCATGAAGGACCCGCTCCAGTCGATCATCAATCTCCACTGTAACCTCTGTAAATGTCGCCCCATCGGTGAAGTCCATCTTGATGTGGTCGGTGATGTGAGATGGGTCATCCACGTATCTCCTCAGCTATGATATATGGAAGACGTCGTGCACCCTCTCCAGTTATTGTGGAAGATCTAAGCGGTATGATACCTCGCATATCCTTTGAAGTATCAGAAAAGGACCGATAAACCACAGTGATAACTTTCGGCCTCGACCAAATATTCGTAGTCCTTGTCTATGAGAGACTCACAAGAATACTTGGTTCCCCCTCTAGAACTCCAAGGGTTTACGTATCTTGTCGGCATTGGACTTCTGCCAAATCTGTGTAGTATTCACTTGATGACAAGTGAGACTTCGTGATACAAACTCTACCACTGATTTCTTCATCTCTAGCCACCAGTACTGATGCCGGAGGACCTGGTATATCTTCACCACACCAAGATGTACCACCAGAGGAGACGTATGGAACTCCCTCAACACCTCCTCCCAAATATCCACCAGTACCATGGTACGTCCTCTGAAGAGGATGATGATCTCCCCACATTTATAAAACCCATCAGGGGCTTGCCTTGAGGATATATGATCACATCGAGTCTTGAAGTCAATTCCCCCAAGTTGTGACTCCCTGACTTTCGGAAGGAGTGGGGGAGTGAAATTCATAGACTGAAGGTAAGCAGCTTCATCTCTATCTTTGAAGGATATCTGCAGCGTGACTAGTTACTCTGATGCCTCACTCAGTAGCTGTAGCCCAGACCTCTTACTGAGTGCATCTGCTACCATGTTCCCTTTCCGAGGATTATAGACTATCATAAAGTCATAGTCCTGGAGGAACTCTATCCACTCCTGTTGGGAACATAAAACTCAAACATTCTGCTGCCAAGAGGGTAAGGCTAGCCAAATCACGAGTGATTAGCCGCACCCTCCTATGCAGGAGTTTATCATGTGCTCCCATGGTTACCTTTTTCACAGACCAAGGAAACCAGCATTCTAGCATTGTATATAAACAACAACCTTTTTCATAACACAATAAATATTAGTATAAACTATGGATGTCCAGTCCATACCCTAACTAACATCGTAAGGCATCGACTCTGCCACCAAGAGGTTCCAACCTAAACTCTCGCCTCAAGGGATAGATCACACCATCATTGTAAATGTGTTTATCAAGTCTCCTACTAAAGGTATCTATATACGTGAGGGTCAAATCAATGGTTTAACAGGAAACTCTAGGCCTTGGACAAGATTCATGGAAGGTGTTAGAGTTGGTGTCTTGAGAACCAACTGTTTGTACATTTATTACATTAATGTACAATTTTTATATATTTTTCATTGTTCTACATGACTATAATATAATAATTTCTTGGAATATTTATTGTATTAATAAGGTCATTGAAGATCCATGCTATGATGAGAACCTTGGAATTCTATAACAATATTCTTAAATAAAGTTCTATGGTTGGATGACATACTATGATATGAAACATAGTATACAGTTCTTCATGTTCGAGTACTCGTAAGAAGATGTGACTCTCTCTCATTGAGTTTGCACTTGGTAATCTCCATGATGGGAGATTATGAGAACAGACCCGCGAGTAGTAATTTTGTATGTCTTGGTGTCATCGTACATTGCTATCTGTGAGCATGTGTAATGGTCCTTAGACTAGAAGATTATCATTAACTCATGTCAGGACACACGCACATAGATTTTATGAAGAAACCCGTCACGAAGACAGTTGGCAGGAAGTAGGGTACTTTGGGTGCGTCATGAATGACATGTCATTAATGGATAAGTCAAGGAATGATTTTGAACTTCCATTTATGGAAGTTGATATCTCGGCCCTTTGATTGAAATAGAACTGTCACATAAAATTCCATGGCCATGGTGTAATGATGGGTTTATTTCAGGTAGTCAAAGAATGACAGATCAAGCATATAGGTTTATGACACTACCATGAAACCTACTTTATGAGATATTGAGACAAAGGGATTAATTTAAGTGGTAAGAATTCGTATGAGGTGACACGTCAATGCAGCATCAACTTCTTTCTCTTGGGTTCCTTGACCTGTTTCTAGATAGTAATCTTGGACTTTAGGCAAGCCCGCTTAATGCCAACAAGAAAGAGGCCTAGAAGGTGACACACTAAGTGTATTCAAGTATCTCAAGTATAATAAAGATTATTCCCATACATGGTTTAATAATTATTCAAGAAATCCTAAATCGTTTTAATTTTGTAGGAAGAATAAAATGAAAACAAGGACATGTTGTGAATTAATGATTACACGTCGTGTAGTTTTTATTTTGAAAACAAGTACACACCAAGTATTATTGATTAAACGCTGTGTAGTTTTCATTTTGGAAAGGAAATGAATAAACAAGTACACTTCTTGTATTAATGATTAAATGCCATGTAGTTTTATGAAAAACAAGTACACTCCATGAACTAATTATTACACATAATGTAGTTTTTCCAGTTGGGATTTTGAAAATATAGTATTGTTATATTAAAAGATATTTATTATAATAAGCATGGTCGCATGTCAAGTAATTAATTGTTTGACATGGGGATTTTCTATAAGAGTAAAAGAAATAAATAAAACATATAACACGTTTATTTATTATCATAACTCTATAACCTCAAACTCGATTATAAATATCCTCACAACACCAACACTTTAACCCAATCGTTGTGCACAACAATTCTGGAGAATTCCCTCAAGGCCGAGAGAACTCCTTCCTCCAATAATTCTCTCAAGACCGAGAGAGATCCTCCTCCATTGGGTTAAAATGATCTATGGTGGACAACTCAAGAAAAGGTTTCTCCACCCTAGCACCCATATAATTCTTTGGCGATGTCCAGAGATACGTGGTGCACATGTGGATCACCGCTAGAGGAATTCTACACTAGGCTTCTCCGACACAACAACAAATCACAACGAAACATGATCAAGAATATAAACAAAGAATGAACACCCAAAAAGGTACTTCTTATCAATTAATTAAATTAGTTATAATCAACCTGTAATGGTCCTCGTTTGTGGTTTTGGGACTATCTTTCTTCCTTGTCTATTTCTGTGATTCGATCCGTGGAGACTGGAGTTTATCATCGTATTGATCCTGAATTGATCATTTATAATGACAAAAAGCCAAGTGGACATATCCACCAATGAGCTTCTGTTGTTCCCAGAACCATCAAATGGTATCAGAGTGAGGTTATAGCGTTGATTATAGTTATTTAATTTTTGTTGATAATTTACGCATTTATACTTGATTAAATTCAATATAAATCATTCTATAAGACTGAATGAATGAGATATGTTCTTCCTCCTTCGTTTCTCGATTGACATCATAGAAACGACTTTTTAATTTTAATTTTCATTAAAATAAAAATGTGGAAAACATCTGAAGGAGCCACTCTTTGTGTCTGTACAACAGAAGAATACATGTCATCTAGTGAAAACTATATGTCGTGTACTTAGGTTCAACAAACTGGTACTGGTCGGCCAAACCACGCCATGTGAATTGATCATACCTAAGTATTTATCACACCTTGTTGACTAGAATTGAAAGGCATGTGGAAAACGCAAATACATGGCGTGTATGTTGAATCAACACACTGTGTAGTATGATTTGGCCCAGGTGAAACCATGTACAAGGAGAATCCATGTACCACGTACATGATATTTCCAGGCTGGTAACCGCGTGACAAGGAAGTACACGCAGTGTTAGATTAATCTACATGTCGTGTACTCTAAAATTTCTATAGTACAGAAAACACGCCAAATCCCCCGGTGTGTACTTTAGATAAAGGGGGAAAAATACACGATGTGTAATATATCCTACACGCCATGTACATTCCAGAAATGGAATTTCAACGTGTTTCCACCAAAGTACAAAGAAATTTACAAGGAATATGGATGAGAAGAATCTCAAAGAAAATTCAGAAAGTAATTTAAGATAAATAATTGATTAATTATAAGATCATAATTAATTTAATTCAAGAGCGACTTATCTTAAATGAAAGAGAGATTAAAAGAATTTGAATTCTAAATATGCGTAAATGTCGTTGAATGATATGGATTATCATGATGTAGACCAATGGCCATTTGTGTGTGTATGGTTTCATTTAAATTTATTTAATTTAAATTCGATGTCCTGTGAGCCTTCTTCCAATAATATGTAATGCCTATGTGCCGATGGTTTCTTTAATGTAAACCACATGTAATGGAGGATCCCCCAAGTCAGAGGAGATGGTTCAAAACCCGAAGTTGAGGTGAAACTAACCCAAGAAGATACAAAGGTGCATAGGTGGGAGCTGAAAAACATGAACCATCAGGTTCAAGGTGTTATTCCCTAGGCCATGGTTATCTAATCAAAACAGCTAGATAATCTAACCAATAGAAGCTCATGATCATGCCATATTATTTTATTTCTGTCTGATTGCATGGTTTATTTATTATGAATGTGTTGTCACGATCACATAATTAATGAAATAAACAAGCATTCAGAGATGGAATAAAATAAAAACCAGACTATGTGTAAACATTATCAAAACATGTTTAATCACTTAAGAAATATTCAATTAACATTAAAAAGCATGTGATAGTGAAAAACTACGCAAGAAGAATAAAATCCCTAAAATACCATATGAATTCATACCAAGCCTTCCGTTACTTCATTAAGGGCAAGACATAGTAAAAATATGTGTTTGACCAACCCTTGTTGGGACACTTACTTTTATAAAGGAACATCTTATGAATGTTTCTAGTTGACTTAAACATTTCACATCAAGAGGAGTAGACCTTGATAAAATTTTTGTAAAATGGAGAAAAGTGTTGAGGAAATTTAAGTCAGTATTTCTGGATTGCGGAGTGCACTCAACAGATCAAGGAACTATAAGCTCATAGTTGGCAAAGACCTTCCTACCTAAATACCATCAAATAGATTGAACAACCCTTGTTGGGGTTATGAGATGGGTAATATGGATACTTTCCATTAGAATGTCATGGAAACTGGAAATTCCAAGTTCAATGGTGAGGGCCATTGGGACTTGAAAAAATAGTGGGAGAATTAATAAATTCAATTATTATTTTTCACAAAATGCAATCAAAAGGAACTGATAAATATGTTCTTTTAATTTGTAGAATAAATATGACTAAATCATCAACCACATTGTATCTGCGATCAATTCTGGATAAAGACAATATCGTCATCAGCAGTAACATACATGAATGGTTTAGGTTCCTTTGGGTTATCCTACACTATGAACGAAAGTTTTACGTGTTGGATTCCTCACTTCCTGATCCGCCCGCCCAAGGGGCGAGTGATGAAGATTTCCTAGTCTATGATCAACATTTGAATGATATACTCGATTTTCAATGTTTGATGTCATCATAAATGTCTAGTGAGATCATGATGTCTCATGAAGACATGGATGCCTATAGCATGATCGAGCACCTCTGTGGTCTACAACAGGAGAGATCAATATCAGAATGGTTTGAGATCTCCAAGGCTCTATTCCAGAGAAATCATGTAGAGGGATCCCCAGCTGGGACTCATGTAGTCAATCTCATTGGCTACATTGAGCGCTTGTAGGTTCTAGGGTTTAATCTCCCTAAATAATGGGGTACCACTCTCATTCATGCATCACTCCCCTAGGTCTTCTCAAACCTTTTTGTAAATTTCAACCTGAACAACATTGAGAAGTCTCTATCTGATCTCCTTATCCTCATTCTCCATGTTGAAAATGATGTGAAGCATGAAAAGCCTTTTTCCCTTACGGTGAATAAAAGGAATGGGAAGGAAACGATATTTAAGACCAAAGCTTCTTCAAGTCCATTAATGAAAAGGAAGATCAAATGGGATGCAAGAGAACATGAGGCTATTTGTTTCACATGAGGCAAGAAGGGCCACTGGAAGAAAAAATGTACCCAGCCAAGGAACAAGGGGAAGCTTCAGGTGCGTTTGTTATTTAATGAAATATATCCATTTTTACTAATTGTTATTAGATACTACTGGTGGTCCACACATCTATATCCAAATACAGGAACCAAGTATATTTAGAAAGATTGACCAAGGTGAGGTGGATTTACAAGCAGCCAACGGAGCCAGACTCACTGTTGTAGCTGTCAGAGACTACCACCTCACAATGCCTAATGGGATGGTCATGGTATTCAAAGGATGTTATTATGTACCCTATGTAACCAATAAAATAATTTCAGTATCCATATTAGATATTGATGGATTCATCTTCATGTTTGGAAATGAATGTTGCAACTTTTATAACTATAGAATTTTTTTGGTAGAGCACATTTATATAACGGCCTTTATGTGTTACACTACACAAACCAAGTAATGGAAATTTATGACAAAGTTAATTCACATGACTCATACCACACCAAACTTTGAAATCACCGTCTTGGTCACATCAATGATAATTTATTTACAAAATTACATCAAGATGGGTATTTAGATTCTTTCGAACTAAAACAACGTGGTGTATGTCATGCTTGTCTACAATGAAAAATCACCAAATACCTATTTAGTGGGAAAGTTGAAAGTTCTAAATAGATTATAGAATTAGTACACAAAGATGTGTGAGGACCATCTCCAGTTGAAGCAAGAGGTGGGTTCTTGTACTTCATAACTTTTACTGATGATTTTAGTAGATATGGATATATTTTCCTAATGAGGTAAAAGTCAGATTCTTTTGATCGGTTCAAAGAATACAAGAATTATGTTGAGAACCTTCTTGGTAAGAAGATTATGAAACTCCGATCAGACAGAGGAGGAGAATATCTTAATCAGGACTTCATTGATTTCTTATAGAAGTTTGGGATTCTATCTCAACTCACTCATCCTTACACACCTCAGTGTAATGGTGTAACTGAAAAGAGGAACTGCACCCTGTTGGACATGGTGAGATCAATGATGAGTCCTGCGAGTCTTCCATTTTCTTTTTGGGGTATATGAATTACAAACATCAACACACATACTAAACCAAATACCAACTAAATCAATAAAAGGTATTACAAACGAGTTATGGAGTGAAAACAAAGCCATGTTATCGAATTTACATGTGTGGGGTAGCGAAGCATTTGTTAAGGCCACTTCAGGTAACAAAATTGCACCCCGAGGCACAAAGTGTATCTTTATAAGATATCCCAAGGAAACAAGGGGATATTCCATATACAACCACTTAAATAAAAAGGTTCTAGTGGCAAGACATTACATATTCCTTTAGAGGGAGAACATCACCAAAATAGATAGTGGGAGTGAGATAGACTTTGATGATGTCAAGGCTCAAGATACACAAGAGTTGGTACAAGAACAGATTCAACAAAGCCCCGTGGAAGAAAAATCTATTCTAGAGACACAAGAACTATGTAGGAGCACGAGAGAGGTGAGAGAACCAGAATGATATGGTTTTCTTGTAACTGAGGATGGTGACTCATTATTGGATGACAATGATGATCCTCTTACCTACTAGGAAGTAGTTGAAGGCACATATGTTTCCAAGTGGCAAGAAGCCATGAATTCTGAAATAGATTCCATGTACCAAAACCAATTCTAGATTTTGGTAGATCCTCTAGTTGATGTAAATACTATTGGAAATAAATGGGTATTCACGAAGAAACTGGACATGGAGGAACATGTCATCACCTATAAGGCATGACTGGATGGAAAAGGTTTTAGACAGCATCAAGGAATTGACTATGATGAAACCTTTTCACTGGTTGTGATGCTGAAATCCATCAAAATCCTATTGGCAATTTCTAATTACCATGACCATCAAATTTTTGAAAATGGATATGAAAACAAAATTCCATAATGAGAACCTCCAGGAAGTTGCCTACATAACACAACCAGAAGGGTTTGTGACTCCAAAGGATGCCAACAAGGTATGCAAGTTGCATAAATCAATTTATGGATTAAAGAAAGCATCAAGGTCATGAAACATTCATTTTTATGAAGCCGTAGCAAAATTTTTCTTTGTTATGAATGAATGTGAGCCTTGTGTCTACAAAAGGATTAGGGAAAGAGTAGTCATTTTTCATAATAGTATATGTTGGTGACATATTACTAATTGGAAACTAAGTACCTATATTACTGTCAGTTAAGGAATGGTTGGATAAATGCTTCTCTATAAAAGACTTCGGAGAGGCAACATATATTCTTGGGATCAAGATCCATCGTGATAGATCCAAGAGAATTCTGGGCCTGATTCAAAGTACATACATTGACAAGATACTGAAGAGATTCAGTATGGAATAGTCTAAGAGGGGATTGTTGCTAGTGTCACGTTGCATTAATCTTTCCAAGAAAATGTGTCCTCAAACACATAAGGAAAGAAAGAAATTGGAAAGGATCCCTTAAGCATCTGTGATTGGGTCTGTCATGTATTTTATTCTATGTATTGGGCTAGATGTTGGTTACGCATTATGTGTGGCAGACCGATATCAAGATGATATAGAAGACTGCCATTGGATGTCAGTCAAGACTATCCTCAAGTATCTGAGGCATACTAAGGACATGTTCCTAGTTTATGGAGGATATGAGGAACTGGTCATTATAGGACATGTAGATGCTAATTTCCAAACTGATCAAGATGAAAAGAAGTTGCAAACTGGATACATCATCAGTTTGAATGGAGGTGGAGTGAGTTGGAAGAGCTCAAAGCAAAGTGTGGTGGTATATTCTATAGCGGAGTCTGAGTATATCACACCATATGAGGCAGATAAAGAAGCAATATGGATGTGAAGATTCATCCAGGATTTGGATGTAGTACCTAGCAGTAAAGATCCTATCACACTATATTTTGATAACACCCTAGTAGTGGAACTTGAAAAATATCCAAGGTCATATAAGTGGAAAAAGCACATATTTCGTAAGTATCATCTATAGAGGGATTTTTCTCAGAGAGGTGAAGTTGCAGACATTAGTATTTCCAAAAAGGACAACGTGTTAGACTCCTTGACTAAAGCCTTGACTCAGTAGAAACATGATCATCATGTGAGGTATAGTGTACTAAAAGTCATAGGCAATTGGATCTTGTCAAAGTCGGAGTTTTTTAGAGTTGGTGTCTGGAGAACCAACTATTTGTACATTGATTACATGAATGGACACTTATTATATATTGTTTATTATTCTGCATGACTATGATATAATAATGTCCTGGAATATTTTTTTGCATTAATAAGGTCATGGAAGATCCCCACAATGATGAGAACCGTGAAATAATATGAAAATATTCTTAAATAAAGTTCTACGGTTGGATGACGTACTATTATAGGACACATAGTATACAGACTGTCATGTGAAAGTCCCCATAAAGAAGCTGAGACACTCTCTCATGGAGTTTTCACTTGGTAATCTCCAAGATGGGAGATTATGAGAACAGACCCGCGAGTAGTAATTCCGCATGTCTTGGTGTCATCAGACATTGCTATCTGCGAGAATGTGTAATTGTCCTTAGACTAGAATATTATCATTTACTCATGTCATGACTCGCACACTTAGATTTGCTGACGAAAACTGTCACGAAGACAATTGGCGAGAAGTAGGTTAGGTTGGGTGCCTCACGAATGACATGTTGTTATTGGATAATTTGAGGAATGATTTTCCCCTTCCATTTATGGAAGATGATATCTCGACCCTTTGATTGAAATAGAACTGTCACATGAAATTCCATGGCCATGGTGTAATGACGGGTTTATTTCAGGTAGTCAAAGAACAACAGATCAAGCATATAGGTTTATGACACTACCATAAAACATGATTGATGAGATATTGAGATAAAGGGATTAAATTACACAGTAAGCGTTCATATGAGGTGACATGTCAATGCGTCGTCAAATTCTTTTTCTTTTGTGCCTTGACCAATTTCTAGACAGTATTCTTGGACTTTAGGCAAGCCCGCTTAATGCCAACGAGAAAGAGGCCTAGATGGTCACAAACTAAGTGTATAAAAGTATCTCAAGTAGAATAAAGATTATTCCTGTATGTGGTTTAATAATTATTCAAGGAAGCCTAAATAGATTTAAGGCTGAAAAAATAATAAAATGAAAAACATTACATGTTGTGTATTTATGATTACACGCCGTGTAGTTTTTTTTTTGAAAACAAGTACATGTCATGTATTAATTATTACAGGCTATGTAGTTTTCATTTTTGAAAGGAAATGAAAAAAACATCACACACTGTTTATTAATGATTACACGCCTGGTAGTTTTATGAAAAACAAGTACATACCGTCTATTAATTGTAACACGCCATTTAGTTTTTCCAGTCAGGATTTTGAGGATATAATATTGTTTTATTAAATGATATTTATTACAATCAGCATGGGATCATGTCAAGGAATTAATTATTCGACATGGGGGGTTTCAATAAGTGTTAATAAAATAAATAAATTCTGTAACATGTTTATATATTTTCACAAATATATAACCTCAAACCTGATTATAAATATCTTTACAACCCCAAAACATTTCCCCAATCATTGTGCACAACAATTCTAGAGAATTCACTCAAGGTTGAGAGAACTTCTTCCTACATGAATGCTCACAAGACCATGAAATATCCTCTTACATCAGATCAAAATGATCTAAGGTAGACAACACAAACAAATGTTTCTCCACACTAGCACCCGTAGAATCCTTTGGCGAAGTACAGAGATACGCGGTGCATGTGTGGATCACCACTAGAGGAAGTCTAAACTTGGATTCTTGGACGCAATGATGAATCACATCGGAACGTGATCAAGAATATCAACGATGAAAGAACACCCAAAAAGGCAATTCATGTCAATTAATTGAATTAATTATAATCAACCTTTGACGGTCCTTGTTTTTGGTTCTGTGACCATCCTTATTCTTTGTCTATTTCTATGATTCGATCCATGGAGACTGGCGTTTATTGTCGTATTGATCCAAGATTGATCATTTCTAATGAAAAAAATCCAAGTGGGCACATCCAACCATGATCTTTCATTGTGCCCGAAACCTTCAAAAGGAAGGAATGATTGGTGCTGGTGTATGTTTATACGACAACTAGTAGTAGACACAGACTGTACCTCTAATTTTCTAGCACTCCTTGACTACATGCAACTACTCCCTTCCCCTGTCCTCCAACTACCTATGCCTAGTGGGGACCACATAGGGGGTGGTTTGTAACATGTCGATGTGTACACCACCTCATGCTACTCTCCTAGCTTTGTTTCCATGTCAATAGCCCTGCAGATTTATCTGTCCATATCATACCCTCTTCCTGAAACATTTTACATGCCCAAGTCTCTGAGACTGGCGCCAGTTTCCTACTTTCCCACTACAAACGTTCACTGGCTGCATCTGCTTATCCCAAGAATATTCAACCACAAAGGTTCTCTCTAGCACCCTAACATAAGTATGAATGCATAGAGGAATAGTTCTAGCTCAGATGTCCCTAAATACACCTCACTCAGAGGTCCAAGCTCGGAAGCACTGATCGTATTGTATTAATCTAGTACAAGGAATGATTGGTACGCCTCGATGAATACTAATATACCGACATGTCGTCCTCCCAAAGCTATATAAGCTCTAGAGTACTCCCAGCCACCTCTTCAAGATAGTCCTCAGCCTCCTGTTAGTCGAGCTCGCCTCGGAACCTAATGTGTATCTGATGCTGAATCATACGTAAGGAACTAAGCCTATATGTTTCCTCTACCGGTACCACTAGTTGTAACTGCTGACCAACGAGAAGTGATATAGATGAAATACTACCTGAAGGTACTATCTGAGGTAATGGTCCACTTACCGAAGCCTTATCTCTACATCGACCATCCTCATGGTCACTCACTGAAAAATTATAGTTGCTAAGATCACCATCTTCTCTATCGGTGTCTCAACTAGGCAATGACTCTAGAAACCACCTCCAGCCAGCCCTCAGCTACATGAGAATCTGTCTCTCCTCGAATCCTCGAAGGCCTCTCGTGTTGGAACTCATGCAATATGCTTAGTCGGCGTGCACCATCCGCCAGTGTGGATGGTCGAAACTACTTCTCAATGAGTGGTGGTGCTGCTAGTACACCACCTGAAGGTGCCAACATTGCAAGACGACCCTACACTGAAGCCTCATTTCTCGGTGGGTTGCCATCATGTACTCTATTGGGAATCCTATTTGGAAGTCTACAAAGCGACATCCTGATAAGGAAAAGGTACGCAATTTCCATTTAGTTATACCTGGTGATATAAATCATATATAACACAAGAAAACTTTTCAAAACACACACGCAATCAGATTTTTCATGCTCTGGGTCAGAAATCATAATTCATGGTCGTAGAGTATGGATACGTCAGCTGCCACACCAACACTGGATCCCCTAAACTAATAAACACACTCTCTATACTTAATACTATTGTCGTTAAAAAGATCAGAGTCTTATTTTCTATGGTAGAACCAATTACTATGAGACCAATTTGTCACGACCCGTCCCCCGGGGCCCGTGCTGTGACTACTCCAAGCCCGCCATCCATAGGCCAAGGGCTACCGACTAGCACCAAAGACGTATTTCCCTAAAACCAGGAAGGCATTGACTTTATGACCAATACACACACAATAAGGAACACAAATGAATACAAACACAAGGAAAACTGAATAGTAAATAGAGTGATTAAAGTAAGTAAAATGGGCCAGAATACAAGCCCAAATAGAAATTACAAGAAACTAGAAGGTACAAGTAAACTAGAAACTCCTGTGAACACCATCCAAGGATCCTACCTAAAGGGTAGGTAAATCTCTCGAACAGTCATCTCTGCGGTACACATCATCTAGTGTCCACCTCCGAGATACCTCTAGTCCTAGTACCCTCGTCCTCAGTCAGCACTGTCCATCTTATGCAACCAACACAACAAGGTTAGGACATAGCCCATGAAGGGGTGAGAAAAACGATACTTAGTAAGGTCCCCGAGACACTTAAAGTCTCACAAAATCCAAAAAGGATAAACCAAAAATCATGAAATCAACTAACAACCCTACTTAGGTATATGCCCATACATATACATTTGTTATCAAGTTTACCCATCTCAATCATGAGGAAACACAGATTCCAACTCAATAGCCTAGAGTTCAACTGTAACACAAAGGAAGAAATACCACAAAGTTAATTACCACACATGTACACCATATTGAATAATACCACAAAGGTATCACCAAGAATGATAAATACCACAAGGTACAGACTTAGCTCACACCAGGTAGATCTTAGGTACAATTGTAGGGATGATTAGATGTAACTATTGAATCATTTTACTCTCTTAAGAGGTATATCCACGAAGGATCCTAAATCATCATTAGACCCACAGAAGATCATAGTACATCATGACACCCACACAGGATCCTAGTACCTCACCAGACTCGCACATGATCCTAGTACATCGTTAGACCCACACATGATCCTAGTACATCATCGGTACGTCATAATACTCACATAAGATCCTAGTACATCGTCAGTACGTTGTCCGACCCACACAGGATCCTAGTATATCATCAGTATGTCGTTAGACACACACATGGTCCTTGTACATCGTCAGTACGTTGTCAGACCCACACATGATCCTGGTACATCATTAGTATGTCGTCATACCCACTATGGATCCTCGTACATTATCAGTATGTCTTCAGACCCACACAAGATCCTCGTACATCGTCACAGTACGTCGTTAGACCCACCCATGATCTTAGTACATCTTCATAGCCAGCCAAAGTGTTCCTGAACTAAGCTTGCTTGTCTCCGAGAGGGTCTTCTCCTCAATCCACTGGTCGATTTCCCAACTACCACAGAGTCCCATGAAAAAGTATCCCAATGGAATTCCATGTAAAACTGGTCTCAACTCAATAGATGGTGCGTCAATCAGATGACTGGTCTGTATGTTATTGGCCTTTTAGTCCTGAGTTCCTGGTTGGATTCATGCTCGATCCAACCCAAACGTACCACAAATTTATCCAAACTCAAGTAGGGTATACAAAAATTACCGTCCCGATCCATGTTTTCTAGTTCCGTAGGCAGTTCTTTATTTCGACACCGTATGAGAGAGATATATCGAATACAAGATCCCAAAATAGTGATATTATTGTTCTGTGGTGTTTTGTGAACCTGAGACATGAACCATAATTTAATATTCAACATTAGACCTAAATCGACCGTCTTAATGATAGGATCATGTTACCACAAACGGTAAGTCAATCAGACGTCACACACAGGAGTTATGGAGGGTTGAATATTTAATAATAATATATTATTAATATTATTTGATCATTTTGGGTACCCGGTCCAAAAACCCGAAAAATACATCCAATACTGGACTCATAATTTACGTCTCAAAGTCAGGGTCACACTGCCGTTGACGATTCGTGAAACCAATGTTGCACAGATAAGTTACAGTTGAATTAGGGTTTTAATGACCATATATAATAATAATAATAATATATTATTATTATTTCATTTCATACAAATATTATCATTCCAATATCATTTTAGATTCAACCAAAAGTGGGGAATCCCATTTTCATGCACGCGGGTCCTAATAACACCTCTATCTATTTTTTTATTCATTTTTCTTTTAATTTTATTTCCTATCTATTCCTCCCTCTCTCCAATCTAATTTTCTTCTTCCACAATTTTTCACCCTTGTACATGAACCAAGGATGCGCTGCGCCTCCTCCTCGCACACGACCCTCCTCCTCTGCGCTGCCTACTCGTGTTGCTGCTTAATATGCCTCGTCGTCGGTCGAAGTCACTAGGCATTGCTTGCTACGCGCGGACCACCTCCACTAGCCGGGGAAAAATTCCCTGTTCCACCAAGCCGCTCCTTCTGTTGGATGTCGCATCTTCGTTATATCCCTTAAAAATAAAATGATCACATATTCGCTATCCTCGGGTCGAGGGTTCGACGTCCATATGTCGCGCTCAACAGAATATTTCATTTCATGCGCCAATAAATATTTGGTCTCCTCCTTCCGTGATCCATTGTGGATTTGTTCCATGCCTGAAAAATTAAACGATCACATATTTGTGATCCTGGAATTGAGGGATTCACATCCATATATAATTCTTATCAAAACTCCATGTTTCCACCACTAATTATTATTATGCGTTGAAGAACGCACGAAAAATGTGCAATGAATAAGAAGAAAGAGGAGCATGGTTTATGTGCAGAACGATGACCATGTTCGTTTGGCCATCATCGTCGTGAATTTAGGATATGAAGAATCAAAATATCAAATTCAAACATATATCAAAACCGCTACCTCAATTTTCCATTGGAGGTGGTATGAGGAAGAAGACGAAGTCATGAGATGGTGACGTCGACGTTCGTTGATCCCACAAGATGTTTCCGATCTGGGCTCAAGCATCGTCCTCATTCTCCGATTCCGAAGGATTCTCTTCATTGTAGTGGATGTTCTTCATTGAAGAATCTCCTCCCAAGTTCTCCAGAGCTCTCCCTTTTGATAACCATCTTACAACCGAATGGTGAAGTGCCAAATAAGTTTATTAAATGAACTAACGAAGATGGCACATCAAAGGGAGGAAAACCAAGAGTTATCTCCCATTAAAGGGAGAGTTCAAGGGTTGGGTGGTCCCCACCGTTGAATTTAAATTAGGGGTTTTTTGTTCAGGTGGTCCCCACAACTAAACATTAAATGGGAGGTTTTAAAAATTAAAAAAAAGGTGTTCTTTATTTTATTTTTATTCATTTAACTCGCCCACAAAATTCATGAAATCTAAATTTCACCCTCGACTAACTTCGGTCAAGGTGATGGTCTCCATAAGAGAATATCAGCTCTATGAGTTCAACGGTGCCCTCAAATTTCAATTCTGAGCACCGATTCAAAAGTTATATAACCCCGCTCAAAGGGTTTACTGAACGTACTTGAAAAAAAGTTCTAAAAAATAATAACAGTCACCCTTGACCTGCATCGGTCGAGGTTTGGCTCTACCTAAGGGAAACACGCCCCACCGAACCCAAAAGTACTCTCAGATTTCAAATCCGAGTTACTGTTTAAATGTTATGGATTTTATAATAAAATAATTGTTACTTAATTATTTTATTTTCGGCCAAAAACTAACATTCACTAATGGCCAGCGCTGGGAAAAATTAGTATCCGCTTCAATAATGAATTCCCTCACGAGTACAGCGGTGGTCTTAGATTTTCAATCTGAGCAACTCTTTGTGAGTTATATGAATTTGAAAAATAAAATAATTTATTTAATTATTTTATTTACAGTTATGCCATTTTTGGGGTTTCTAACAGGTGGCCCGCACCGACTAAACTTAAGTCACACTTAGAGTAAACCTGCCATCTTGAATGCAACTGTACTCTCAGATTTCTGATTCGAGTTACCATATAAGATTTATTCCACATTTTCTGGAAAACTGCTTACACACGCTAATTAAGACTCAACCAAACTTTGATGGATTATTTCGGGCACTCCAGGCCTCAGAATTGTGCACCGTTAGATTTTGCGGTCTCAAAATAATTCCATATAATTTAAAAAGAAATTATACAGAATTTATGGGACATTACAACATATGTTAAGGAAGATTATCTCATACACACTACATTTAGTACTAAATTATGACATCAATTCAGTGCCAGAGTAGCTAATTAGTGAATATTGTAAACCAATTTCATTCACCATGTCTTTTGAAATACCACTTTTCAACCACCCATGACTAAGTTGTCTCATCCAAACATGCACACATGAGGCCTTGCACCCACCATCAGTCTTAACCAAACTCCCACACATATGTGGAATCTTTGAATAATATATCTCTTACAATTAAAAAAATATAAATAAAATGAAATAAAATAAAATATATTAATTTAAAAATCATAAAAAACATTAACTACAATCGTTTACTGTATCTCACCAACAATCTACCCAATACAATTAATAATGTATATCCTCTTGTACACATCAAACTATGTAATATATGGATCAACTATAAACAATATGAATGTTTCATATACAAATGACATTAAATAATATTATTTATAAAATCTTGATGATGTATTCTAAAAGTAAGACTCTCAACTCATTCTGAGTTATCCTGCTAGCACCAATTCTATTAACCAAAAGACGGTAGCTTCTTGAAAGTATATTCTATCAGGTAAGTGAAAAATAAAAAGGACACTTGGGTGGGGACACTACCATAAAAACAATTTTTCATATCACCACACTTTAGGAGTGCTAAAAATGCTGATAATGGGGGTACCTTTATTAGCGCTAAAAATAAGAACTGATAAAAGATACTTTTAATAGTGCTAAATAGATTTGTTAAAAGTACCCTTTTATCAGCATTTTTTTGTAGCACTGATAAAGGAGGGGTATTTATTAGTTCTTTTTTACTAGCGCTGATAAAGGGTAAATTTCAAAAAAAATGTTAAAAATAAGCTATAAATATATTTATATATTTATATTGATATAAATATAATATATATTTTCTGAATATGTTTCAGATTAGTATAGATAGACATTTACACATAATATATAATATGTTTAGTGATAATGGATTAAGAAATATCTTAAATTAAATTATTAATTAATAATTGTCTAATTATTATCAGTTAATAATCATTTAATAATAATTTGAAGACACAAAAAAATCAAAGAATTAATAAAAGATCTACAATAAGTTAAAATGTAACTCAAACGTCAAACGACAATAACTTTTGATCCGGGCATCCATATGAGCTCTACTACATAAAAAATTGAATTCAATGATGAGATCTACACATTGGTGACATATGAGATCCCATTGTCACATTGTTTGAGGCAAAATATAGTCCCAAAAGTCCTCTAAACCGAGTTTTAAGTCTCGATACCCAAATTTTTTAACATTCGATGGAATTTCAGCCTCCTTTTTAGAGGGTCTATATGCCCTTTTTATAGTGGGGACTGAATTTATTCATAGGAATTACATTCATATTGAAATTATGGCTTTAAAATTTCATTATTTTTCACAATTAATTTTTATTTATAACCAAATATATAACAATATATACATATTTTTTATATATTCACACATAAAAATTTAATTTTATATATAAATAATTAAACATTTTTACATATAAAATATATTTCTCAATATATATGATTTATCTAAATAAAAAAATATCCATTTTATTTGAAACCCAAATATATGAATATTTATATACTTATATAATGTGTGTGCGTATTTAATATATATATTAGTGTTGTTCTGTATTAAAATAGTCATTTATATATTCTATATATATTCTAACATATGAATAGACATATTAATATATAATATATACGAATATATAAAAATATGTATAATTATACTTACAGATACACATATAATATATATATATATATATATCTGTGTGTTTATGTATGTTGTATATATGTATGTATGTATGTATTTATTTATTTATACACACACATTCAAAAACATGTTTTATAAATGTATTTAAAAATAATATTATAAATATATATTAAAATAATAATAAATATACGGATAAAAAATAACAAAATATATATATAAAGAATTAGATATAAATAAAATTATATAAATATAACTAACTATATATATATTCATTAATAAATAAATAAATATATTCATTTATATATACATATTAATATAAATCAATATTAATATACGAATAAATAAATAAATAAATATATATACATATATTTATATCATTAAAGGGAGAACCAAATATAATGGACAAGTGGTAAACATTTTTACCCATATGACATTTCATAGCACGTAAAATGGCCTTTAACAATGCTAAAAAAGAATTGTTAATCATTGCAATGATAAGTGGGGCCTTTATTTGAACTTTTTTGGAACTGATAAAGGCCTAGCCAGCTACAATGTGATGTTTATATAACAACACACCTAGAAGAAAACCTGCAATTTATAATGTAAACCCAAAAGAAAACCTGATATATATATTTAATTGACATCATCAAAACAGAAATTTCCACCAGTGGTATATAGAAAAAAAAATTATTTACATTTCAAACCATTTTTTTAATATAAATACATTTAAAATTATCCAACAAACATTCAAAAAAATTAATATTTCATCTTTGGACACCCTTGATCCCCTCTCAGAAATTTCCCCCCATGGTATTAGTTTCTAAACAAATCATCTCAACTCGAGCAAAAAATTCCACCTCTACAAGAAAAAAATATTATGTTAGTAATACATCAAAGACATAAATTAAATATTAATATGAAATAAAATATTAATAATATGTCATTATTTAATAAAAATTGCATATTTGGAGCAATATAAGTCGTACTATGAGTCTTATTCAGGTGGGATTGATTCCTACCCATTGAAAATAAGTAATGGATCACTGTCCTAAAATTGAGAAACAGTCCAAATGAATTTTCTCGGTTTTGAATATGTCACTTCTTCTATTACTAAAATTAATGTCAATTTTAAATAATGACTCATTTAGAGTAAAATCGGACACACTGTACATCGTAATAAGGAGTGGCTAATTTCTCCATGTCATAAATTACTGATGGATTTCTTTCCTAAAGTATCAAAACAATATGAATGCATTTTCTAAGTTTCCAGTATTTCTGTTGTGTTTTTTTACTAAAATATCATTTCAAACTTGAATCAAAAATTTGGAGTCATACCAATCGTATTGTGCAATGGTTTTATGTCAGACCGATTCATAAATTTCACAAATGACTTATAAATAATTTTCCTAAATTATCAAGATAGTCATAGTGTGTTTTCTTTTCTTATAGTGAGTGACATGTTTTGAACTAAATTTTTTATTTTAAACTAATAAGAGAAATGTTTAGTCATACTAGTCACATCGTGTGTTGGATTGAGGTGTGGTTGTATTCTAAACATCACCAAATACTTGTGGATTGTTTCCATAAATTTTCAAAACAATCTGAATGTATTTGGTCAGTTTTCAGTATGCCACATGTTGTTTTTACTTAAATTAATGTCAATTTTAAATAAAAATAGACACTTTTACTTATGCCGGTCACAACATGAATTTTATTAAGGTTTTTTTGATCCCTATATGTAAATAAATACTAATATCTCATTTTCTTAAAAAATCAAAACAATCCGAATGCGTTTTCTCGGTTTTCAGTATGTCACTTGTTGTTTTTACTTAAATTAATGTCATATTTAAATAAAACGAGATACTTTGAGTGATACCGGCCACTCTGTGTGTCCTATTGAGGTTTGAATGATCTTTACATGTCACAAATGACTAATATATTGTTTTACTAAAATATCAAAACACTTTTAATGTGTTTTCTTTGTTTTCAATATGTTACTTTTCATTTTTACATAAATTCATGTCAATTTTAAATAAAAAGTGAAAGTTTGATTTATACGGGCCACACCGTCCGTCGTATCGAGGTAAGACTGATTGCTAAATGTCCCAAATGACCCATTCATCATTTTACTTACATATACAAATAATCTGAATGTATTTTCTTGGTATTTAGTATGTCACTTTTTTACATAAATTAATGACAATTTTAAATAAAAAGACACACTTGGAGTCATACCAATCATGTTATGTGTCGTATTGAGATGTGGTTGAATACTACACATCAAAAATGAATCATGGATAATTTTAATAAAATATAAAAACAATACAAATATGTTTTATAAGTTCTCAGTATGTCACTTGTTGTTTTTACTTAAATTTATGTCAATTTTAAATAAAAATAGACACTTTGAGTTATAATGGCCACACCATGTGTCGTGTTATGGTGTGGATGATTCTGGTGTTATGTGGTATTATGATTACCTAAATGAGGACTTCACATTGTGAGACATGTTGTAAGGGATTATAAATGACTTTCATACTTATGGAAATTGGTTAGGATATATCATTAAAGGAACTAAAGGGTGTCTCATTTTCGAACAAGGTACAAAATCAATTAGGTTGAAACATTCACCCAAGACTATGTTTCTAGGTTATTGTAGATTTCTACCCTGATGGGATAAGTACCTATTAGGATGAAATCAATCAATTAATTTTCAGAATAACGTACAACACCATCTCCAGTAATAGGAGATCAACTATTTGAGAAAGTAAAAGATATGGAAACTGCTTTTGGTAAACCATTTTTTAAAGACCTTATGAAAATAGGTTGAAAAAAGTGATCAGTTTTTTTTTGAATTGTCAAAATAGAATAGTTTGTATGTCAGAAATTTTCTAGATATTATTCATGTTAAAAAAATTAATGTGATAGTTTCATCTGTACATTGCTAAATGCACCAACAAAAATGACTTTTTAGTTGGGATACCCAAATTTTTTAACATTTGATGGAATTTCAGCCTCCTTTAAGAGGGTATTTTTTCCCTTTTCAGTATGGATTGAATTTATTCATAAGGATTACATTCATATTGATATTATGGATTTGAAATTTTATCATTTTTTACAATTTACTATTTTTTATAACCAAATATATAACAATATATATATATATATATATATTTATATATTTACACAGACAAATTTAATTTTATAAATAAATAATTATACATATATACATATAAAATAAATTTCCCAATATATAAGATTTATCTAAATAAAAACTAATATCTATTTTATTTGAAACACAAATATATGAATATTTATATACTTATATAATGTGTGTGTGTATATATATATATATTAGTGTCTGTTTATATTAATAAACTGATATATAGTTTCAATATATTTTAACATATTCATATACATATTAATTTATAATATATGTGAATATATTTAAATATTTATAATTATACTTACAGATACACATATAATATATATATAAATATATATGTGTGTTTGTGTATGTTGTATATATGTATGTATTTATTTATTTATTTATTTACACAAACATAAAAACATATTTTATAAATGTATTTAAAAATAATCTTATATATATATAAATATACGAATAAATATACGAATAAAAAAATATAACTATATATATATATAAATTTGTAGATATAAATATAACTAACTATACATATTAATATATATATATATATTAATATATGAATAAATATAAATTTATATATTAATATAAATATATTTTCATACGTGAATAAATATTACGAAATATATATATAAATAAATAGATATATCATAAAGGGAGAACCAAACAAGATGGACGAGTGGTAAACAAAATTACACATATGGCCTTTCACAACATGAAAAATGGATTTTAACAACGCTAAAAAAGCACTGTTAATTACAACAATGATAAAGGGGAACTTTATCAGTTGTAAGAAGTTGGTTCTCATATTTGAGGTGCGGGCTTCTTCTTTTCTGTTTCCTTAAGTGTTTTTAATAAAATAAGGAAAATGGGGAAAATACTAAATTTTGGAAGTACACGCCGTGTACTTTTTCCACACGTCATGTACTTCTGGCTGTGTAGGGATGAGTACACGGGGCATGTAGCCATGCCGGCGACAAAGAGTGTAGGAACTGACTACACGCCATGTAGTGTTCCTTTACACGCCGTGTAGTCAGTCGGTAGGCCAAAATAGTAAGGTGGTGGAGCAGCCGCCAGCTGGGCGACAGTACACGCTGTGTACTCAGAAGTACATGTCGTGTACTCATGTCGACGGGTGAAAAGTATGGCAGTGCCTCCAGAGGAACAGTTAAATGAAGGAAGTACACGCCATGTAATTGGATGTACACGCCGTGTACTTTGTTTTTTTTTTTGCATAAATCGGTCAGGAGCCTCCCCTGATCACAGGGAAGGATTAGAACTAGAGGAAGGAGCGGGAGGGGATGAACGAACATTTAAAGATCTGCCGGGTGTTCGTCTAGAATTCGAATCTGCCTCGGACGATCTCATTGGAACCGCGCGGGTAATCCCTCTCTTCTCCTAGAGTGTTTCTTAACAATTATTTCCATAGAAGGAGTTATTTGAGGTTGAATTAATGTTTTCTTACCTCATATCTACGTCGTTCTTTGGAATTTCTAAAGTCGACGTTCTCATATAGTGCTCATTGGCGTATAAGATAGGTGGATTTGTGTTAATTTTTCCAACTGTCATCTGTTTTGTGCATTTTTGTGCCACGAACCCATGTTGGGTTATTGTGTGGCTGAGTCCGTGGCTATACTAACTACCTAGAATATTAAAGGTAATTGAATAATTTGTAAAACTACTGTTTGGGATCATTGCTTGGATTCGGAACCACCCGGGGGTGTGTTCCACTGTTTAACTTTTTGGCCAGGATACCCGAGGGTATTCCTTGAAAGTAGTAACTATAGAATTTCCTTGAGAGGAATTTCTTGTTTACTGATTGTTTACATGTTGGGAATGGCCCGATTACCTGTTTAGCCTGAGGGAATTGTTGTGATTAGCCAGTGGGAACTGCACTGTTTAGCCTGAGGGCAGTAGTTATTTCGGCATGAGGGAAACTTCTTCCGTGCCTATGGGAAACTGATTCTATACCGTAGGGAGACACTACCTATTCCTGAGGGAAAAATCTGTTATGCTTGAGGGAAAATTCTTGTGTTGGATACTCATTACATGAGGGTAGGGGTTTACGCATTTGCGGAATTTTAGCGGTTACTTAGAATATTCACTGTGGAGATATTTTAAAATTAAATGATTAAAATGGATATTAAAATGGAAATATAACTGGTTAAGTTTGATACATTCGGTAGTTCTTACTTTATTCCTTTTTATTACTGCACACTATTGTTGCATGCATTCACATAGTTGGGCATGGGCCTTTGGTGGGTGCCTACTGGGAATTTATTTCTCACACCCTGTTTGGGTCATGCTTTTTGTCCCAAACTGATTACGTTTCTGTAGGTGTGGATAGGGGCAAGAGTACGTATGCAGGTACATGAATGCTGATGAGGATTAGGAGGGCATGGGACTGAGCCTGGGCTCAAGATGTTGCTGCCAGCTATTTTTCATTGTTTCGTTGTACTCTATTTTTGTTGTACTATATTCATGTATATCATGTTTTTTCTGTTTTCTTAAAACTTGAGACATGTAGCATCATTATTTATATACTGTTGGTTATATCAACTGCTGTTTTTTATTCAGTTGTGTATGGTTTATTGCTTCGGTTGTTATTTTATGTTTTACTTTATTCTCATGCGCTACACTTTGACAAATGAGGGCATAGTTTCCCCACTATCAGACTTGGGTCCTCGCTGCTAGTCGTCAGCCTCTTGATTTGGGGAAATGCACTTTAGGACACGTGGCGAACCGGGTTTGGGGAACCCATTGAGTGGCACCCGGAACCGGGATGTTACAAAGTGGTATCAGAGGGGTTCTTTTCTTTGACATTCTATTTGGTTCCTTATTCATGGATAGGACAGGAATGGTAGTTGGTAATAATATGTGCCCGAGCGTAGCTAACCCTTGTACAGGGAAAATCCAATTTACCTCGTTCTGCAATTTTACTAATTTTTCAATTTAACTGTTGATATGATTTCATCATTTTGTGATGCACTTGTGATTGTGCTGTTAAGTTTTATCCATGGGTTCTATTTATTTTCAACCTATTGAGATGAGGGTATTCCATCTCATGAATCATATAGAAACATGCTATATATCACATTCCATGCATAGTTTCCATGCCATGTAGGTGCATTAGAAATTGCATGTTGTTGTGATAGTTATTCTGCTAGTAAATGATGTTGTTGTGATAGCTTCTTAATAATTACCTGCTATGTGACAGGGTAGTTAATTATGAGTCGGTTTATTGAATGAACACCATAATTAGGTTTTTGGGGAGTATGGGCCCCCATTTACCGGAATTTGGCGGTTCATTGACTGTTTATTTTGTTATAACACAGATAAGATGTCAAACATTGATTTGTGGGGAGTATGGGCCCTCACAGGTCGGAATTTGACACTTAGGTGTTGTTTTTAGGTATTTTCTGGGTTTCGGAGAAGTTTCTGAGGCATACTGTCTGGAAACCTAGTATACACGCCATGTAGAACTTTAAAAACTCGGTGTATGGCCTTTTGTTCGGGAATAAAAATAAATTTTTTGAGTACACGCCGTGTACCCAGAGTGCATGTCGTGTAGTCTCTTCCCGTGTCATAAACCGTGTTAGCGGTGACAAAGAGAAGGGAAGACATTGGGGTGAACACACCATGTAGCTTATGTACACACCGTGTAGGGTTGACCCAGAGTCTAGCCGTGTAACTAAAAACACAGGTTGGTGAACTCTTATACAGAACACGCCATGTCAATGATGAACACACCGTGTAGTGTGACCTGGGGATTCGACCGTGTAACTAACAATAAGGGTAGATGTTACCGTTACTTGAACATGCTATGTAACTTTGGGACATGTCGTGTAGTCTTGTACGAGGACAGACTGTGTGGGATTAGGCATGTGACTGGAAAACAGAGTGGTGTACACGCTGTGTGTGGGTGTCACACGCCATGTAGTGTCAAGCCGAGTAGTCGGCCGTGTCACAGACGACGCGGGCAGTTGGAAATAACACCATACACACCGTGTATATGAAATAAATGTCGTTTAGTTTTTGGTCAAACGAGAGCCGTGTGGATTAGCCATGCAGAAGGACCCTGGTAGGGGAAGGGTAGTCACGTACACATTGTGTAGTCAGTATAAACATCGTGTAGTCTTGTTTTGAAAATTTTGAATTCCTTATTCCTCCTGTTCCCTTTTGGGTTTATTCGTCTTTGGTCATTGATACTCTTGTTCTAAGGTGTGTTTTTGACCTTGTAGTGTCATGCCCCCTAGACGACCGCGCATTGTTCGCCAGGAAAGTGGCAATGAGTATACTCTAGAAATAGTGGTCCATGGGCTACTAGTGGATCCTCTAGAAAAGACAGATGTGGCGCCAGCCGTTATACCAGACATAGGCATGGAGGCGCAGTTCCATGAAGGATTTATGCTGTTCATGCAAACCTTTCATGGAGCCCCGCCGGCTGCCACATCTATGGCAGAGATGACATGTATCTTCCAGTAGCAACATCCACCTACGTTTTCAAGGGATGGTGGACCACAGGCTCTGGAGTCTTGGCTGGGGTCGATGTAGACTATTATCGAGCATCTTGAGATACCTCCAAGGTGGTGGGTCACGCTCGCGACATATATGCTGTGTGATTCCTCCAATAGATGGTGGAATGTTACCACCCAGTCAGAGCATCACAGTGACATGGCATGGGAGGATATTCATGTAGTCTCTTATAACTTCTTCTTTCCTGAGATGCTGAGGGCAGACAGAGCTTGAGAGTTCATGAATCTGCAGTTGGGCGCTATGTCAGTGATGGACTATTCTTCTCATTTCACTGAGCTTCAGCGCTTTTCACCCATGATGGTGGGTGATGAGATGTTGAGATCCATATGTTTTGAGGATGGTCTTCAGTATGACATCTGAGCGCTGGTGAATGTTTTCAGGTTTCCTACTATACACGCTATTGTGAACCAGGTGCTGATCATAGAGAGGAACCTTCAAGAATCTAGTGGTGTGGACCGGGGTGGTTCTTCACTAGTTACTGGTACTTTTTCTGTTATCAATAGGAAGAGACATGTGGAATTCTCTTAGGGTGGCATTAACTACCATAAGAATGTTTTAGGTGGCCAGGTCATTTTCTACCAGTGTGGTAGAGAGGGTCACAAGAGGCCACAATGTCCATGTTATACAGTGGAGTGCTGAGCTTGCGACAGGATGGGTCATCTGCAGTGCTTTTTCAAGCCGGTTTCACCTGTGGCTAGTGAGAGGGGTTCTGTGCAGACTCTGCATGTGGGAGCAGGACCAGCAGCTTCTTACCAGTTAGGGAATTGGAATATGTCAGGGCATACAGGCAGGGATAGTGGTCATGGACGTGGTAGCCGGACACCAGGATCTAAGAGGTAGTAGGGTGGGACATCTCAGGGTAGCCAGGCTGTGTCGCAGGGCCGCGACACTGGGCAGGCATATGCGGTGCAACAGACCCATCATGAGCAGGATCTCGGACCTTCTACAGTCAGAGGTACTTTTTTTGTATCTTCTGTCTTATCTTCATTACGTTTTTATACAGGTGTTATGCATAGTTTTATATCAGTACCCATTTTGGAGAGCCTTGGGCTCTGTGTTTCTTCATCTTATGATATTATGATGCTAGACACTCTATTGGGAACTAAAACGGCTGGTGTGAATCAGTGCAAGGAGTGACCCCTTGAGGTTGGTGGGTGCCACTTCCTTTGAGACCACTATGTCCTAGAGATGACGAACTATGACATAATTTTTGGGATGGACTGGCTGGTTCCCTTATGAGAATTTATAGAATGATATCGTCGTAGGGTGAGTTTCATGTCACCAGAGGGCGGAGAGTTTTTATACAAGGGTGATTAGGATGTTCAGGTGAGTCGAGCTGGACCAGAGCATCGTGGGAGAGGTGGAGTCACAACCCAAATTGCGAGCATATATCTGGATGATGAGGGGACCTGTCAAGCTGGTTTCCCTCCAATTCTTGATCTTTTCTGGGTTTTCTTCCCGGATGACTTTTCGGGTCTACATCCAGAGCGAGAGGTGGATTTATCCATTTAGCTTGTGTCAGGAGTAGCACTGGTGTCCATTACTCCATATAGGATGGCTACACCTGAGTTGTAGGAACTCAAGAGGCAGTTGGAGGAGTTGTAGGAAAAGTGATTTATCTGACCCAGTACTTCTCTTTGGGGTTCTCCGGTACTTTTTGCGAAGAAGGTGGATGATACCCTCAGACATTGCGTGGATTATTGGAATCTGAACCAGTTGACAGTTATGAACTGATATCCCTTACCGAGGATTGATGATCTTTTTGATAAGCTTCGTGGAGCACGAGTGTTCTCAAAGATTTACCTGAGATCAAGATATCATCATCTGTGCGTGAGACCATCAGATATACCTCTCATGACTTTCAGGAGTAGGTATGGTCTATATGAGTATACGGTTATGCCATTCGGACTCACTAACGTGCCATTAGTCTTCATGGCTCTTATCAATCGTGTGTTCCATTCGTATCTTAATTCTTTTGTGGTAGTATTTGCGGACGAAATCTTGGGGTACTCTCACACATGACACGACCATACCACCCATCTTGAGATCGTATTGAGTAAACTGAGGGAGCATCGACTATATGCTAAGATCTCAATGTGCCAATTTTGGATGGACCAGATTCACTTCCTGGGTCATATCATCTCTGAGGCAGGGGTTTTAATAGGCGTAGTGAAGGTGAGAGCAGTGGTTTCTTGGGAGCAGCCTAAGAACGTGTTAAAGATATGAAGTTTCTTAGGGATTTCTGGTTACTATAGATGTTTCATACAAGACTTCTCCCACATAGCATCATCATTGACATGTATGACTAAGAAGGGTGTGATGTTCGTATGGTCAGAAGGGCAATTTAAGGAAGAATTTCTATGAGGGGGGAAGTTTGTAAGAACCTAGTTCTTCTCTTTGAGGTATGGGTTTCTTCTTTTCTCTTTTCCTTATGTTTTTTTAATAAAATTTGGAAAATGGGGAAAAATCCTATATTTTGGAAGTACACGCCGTGTAATTTTTCCACACGCAGTGTACTTCTGGCCGTGTAGGGATCAGTACACGGGGCATGTAGCCATGTCGGCAACAAAGGGTGTAGGAATCGACTACACGCCGTGAAGTGGTTCTTTACATGCTGGGTTGTCAGTCGGCACACCGAAATAGTAAGGCGGTGGAGCAGCAGCCAGCTGGGCGACAGTACACGTCGTGTACTCAAAAGTACATGCCGTGTACTCATGTCGACGGGTGAACAGTATGGGGGTGCCGCCAGAGGAACAGTTAAATGAAGTAAGTACACGCCGTGTACTTGGAAGTAAACGCCGTGTAATTATTTTCTCTTAAATCAGGCAGTAGACTCCCTTGTTCATAGGGAAGGCTTAGAAACAGAGGAAGGAGCGGGAGGGGACAGCCGAACCTTTGATGATCCGCCGGGTGTTCGTTTGGAATCTGAATCCACCTTGGACGATCTCCTTGGAACCGCGCGGGTAAGCCCGCTCTTCTCTTGTAGGGGTTTTACCAATTCTTTCCCTAGTGGGAGTTATTTGTGGTTGAATTAATGTTTTCATAACTCTGATCTAAATCGTTCTTGGGAGTTTCTGAAGTCGACCTTCATGTATAGAGCTCTTTGGCGTATAATGTAGGTGGATTTGTCTTAATTTTTCCAACTGTCATGTGTTTTGTGTGTTTTTGTGCCCCGGACCCATGTTGGGGTGTCATGTGGCTGAGGCCGTGGCTATATTAACTTCCTAGAACTGTAAAGGAAATTGAATAATTTGTAAAACTTCTGTTTGGGATCATTGCTTGGATCTGGAACCACCCCGGGGGTGTGTTCCACTGTTTAGTCGTTTGGCCAGGATACCTAAGGGTATGCCATTAAAGTAGTAATTGTAGAATTTACTTTAGAGGAATTTCTTGTTTACTGCTTGTTTACATATTTGGAATGGCCCGGTTACCTGTTTAGCCTGAGGGAGTTGTTGTGATTAGCCTGTGGGCATTGCACTATTTAGCCCGAGGGCAGTAGTTATTTCGGCCTGAGGGAAACATCTTCTGTGCCTATGGGCAACTGATTCTGTGCTTGAGGGAGACACTAACTATGCTTGAGGGAAAAATCTGTTATTCCTGAGGGAAGATTCTTGTGTTGGATACTCTTTACCTAAGGGTAGCGGTTTACGCGTCTGCGGACTTTTAGCTGTTACTTAGAATATTCAATGTGGTGATATTTTAAAATTTATTAATTAAAATGGATATTAAAATGAAAATATAACTGGTTAAGTTAGTTGCTTTTAGTACTAGTTACTTTATTTCATTTTATTATTGCACACTGTTGTTTCATGCTTTCACAAAGTTGGGCACATGCCTTGGGTGGGTGCCTACTGGGAATTTATTTCTCACACCCTATTTGGGTCATGATTTTCAGCCCAAACTGATTACGTTTCTGCAGGTGTGGATTGGGGAAAGAGTCTATATACATGTATATGATTGCTGCTGAGGAGTATGAGGGAATGAGACCGAGCCTATGCTCGCGATGTCGCTGCTAGATATTTTTCTTTGTTTCACTGTACTATATTTTTGTTGTACTGTATTCATGTATAATATGTTCTGGCTGTTTTCTTAGAACTTGAGACATGTAGCATCATTATTTTTATACTGTTAGTTATATCCACTATTGTTGTTTATTCAGTTTTGTATTGTTTATTTCTTCCACTATTTTTGTATGTTATACTTTATTCCGCTACACTACACTTTCACAGATGATGGTATAGTTTCTCCACTATCAGACTTGGGCCCTCGCTGCTAGTCGGCAACCTCTGGCATTTGGGGAAATGCGCTTGACGTCACGTGGTGAACTGGGTTCGGGGCACCCATTGAGTAGCACCCGGAACCGGGACGTTAAATCAGTGCTTTTAGTGCTGATAGAGGCCTAGTTGCCAATGTTGTGCTGTTTATATGACAACACACCGACAAGAAAACCAACAAAATAAACAACATAATCATAAAAAAACCTTCTATATACATTTACTTGACAACATTAATATAAAATTTCCACCCATGGTAAATAGAAAAAATACAATTATATTTATATTTAATTTTTTTTATATAATAACATTTACAAATTTCCAACAAACATTCAAAAACATTATTATTTCCTCTTTGACACCCATGATACCCTCTCAAAAATTTCCTCCCATGGTATTAGTTACTGAACAAATCATCTCAATATGAGAAAAGGGTTCCACATATATAATAAAACAAATATTATGTTAGTTATAATATAAATAAATAAATTAAACATTAATATAAAATTACATGTTAATAAAATGTCAATATTAAATAAGAATAAAACATTTGGAGTTATACCAGTCATATAGTGCATCCTACTAAGGTGGTTTTGATTCTTACATGTTACAAATGAGTTATGAGTTGTTGTCCTCAAATTTCAATATAATCTGAATGTTATGGCTCAATTTTAATTATGTCACGTTTTCTTTTACTAAAATTAATTTAAATTTTAAATAATCACACATTTGGAGTTATACTTCCCAAACCATGCATCGTATTGAGGTGCGGATGATTCTTACATATCAAAAATTATTAATTGATTGTTTTCCTAAGCTATCAAAATAATATGATTGTGTTTTCTTGGTTTTTAGTATGTTTGTTGTTATTTTTTACTAAAATATCATTTCAAACTGGAAACATGCATTTTGAGTCATACCAGTCCTATCATGTGTCAGTTTGATGTGAGACAGCTTCATATGCATCAAAAAATGACTTATGAATTGATGTACTATGTTATTAATACAATTGGAGTGTATTTTCTTGGTTTCTAGTGAGTGAAATGTTATGAACTAAAATGTCAATTTTAAACTGATAACAAACACTTTTAGTCATTCTGGTCACACCATGCATTGGATTGAGGTATGGTTGACTACTACACATCACAAATGACTCATTGATCATTTTCCTAAAGTATAAAAACAATCCAAATGTGTTTTCTTAGTTTTCAGTATGTCACTTTTTTTTACTTAAATTAATGTCAATTTTAAATAAAAATAGACACATTGAGTTATACCGACCAGACCGTGATTCATATTGAGGTTTGGATGATCCATACATATTTTAAATCACAAATATATCATTTTCCTAAAAAATAAATACAATCCAAATGTTTTTGCTCCATTTTTATAATGTCACTTTTTTATTTAAATTAATGTCAATTTTAAATAAAAAAGTGACACTTTGAGTGATACTAGACACACTCTGTGTCGTATTGAGGTGAGGATTATCCCTACACCTCAGAAATGAATACTATATTGTTTTCAAAAAATATCAATACAATCCAAATGTGTTTTATCGGGTTTTAGTATGTCACTTGTTTTTTTAATTAAATTCATCTCTATTTTAAATTAAAAGAGCCACTTTGAGTTATAACAGCCACACTGTGCATTATATTTAGTTACATGTAACAAATGAATCATGGATCATTTTCCTAAAGTGTAAAATTAATATGAATGTGTTTTCTCAGTTTTTGGTATTTCACTCATTCTTTTTTAGATAAATTAATGTTAATTTTAAATAAAAAGACATAGTTGGTGTCATACCGGTCACTCCGTGCGTCATATTGAGGTGTGGTTGAATCTTACACATAAAAAATTTCACATGGATAATTTTACTAAAATAAAAAAATAATGAAAATACATTTTATCAGTTCTCAATATGTTACTTGTTGTTTTTACTTAAATCAATGTCAATTTAAAATAAAAAAGAGACACTTTGAGTTAGATAAAAAACTGTAAATTGTATTGAGGTGAAGATGATTCAGGTGTTACGATGTATGATGATTACACAAATTAATATTTGTCATTGAGAGACATATTGTATGGGATGATAAATGACTTTCCTACTTATGGAAATTTTTTAGAATATAGCATTAAAATAACTAAAGGGTGTCTCATTTGTCAATAAGGTACATAGATAATTAGGTTGAAACATTCACCGAAGGCGTTGATTTTAGGACATTGTAGATTTCTACCCTGATGGGATAAGTACCTATCATGGACGACATTATTTAATGGAAGTTCAGAATAACGTAAAAAAATGTCTCCACAAATAGGTGATCAAATGTTTGAGAAAATAAAATATGTGGAAACTACTTTTGGTAAATATTTTTTGAAAATCCTTACTAAAACCAATTGGAAAAAGTGACTAGTTTTTTTTGAATTATCATACTAGATTTCTATGTATGTTAGCCATTTTATTGATGTTAGGCATGTTGAAAAAATGTATGTGATAGTTCCATCAGTTCATTCCTTAATGCACCTGAAAAAATGAAGGATGATATTAAGGATAGGTTGGACATAGATCACATTAGAAAATAAGAAGAGTTGGTGCCAGTGAAGTGTGAAAAATGAAATTTTCTTCCTCCAGCTGCTTACACTCTTTACATGAAGAATATATATTAGTTTTGAAACCTCTTAAATGAAGTATGTGTTTGAGAAGGGTATTCATCAAATATAAATAATCTCATGTCAAAAACTAATTTAAAGTTAAAGGGTCTTAAACCACATGTTTGTGATGTTTTGAAGCAAGATCTAATTCCTATAGTTTTACGTTTCATTTTGTCCAAGAATTTCCTTCATTCATTAACCATGTTTTGTTTCATCTTCAAAGCTATATGTGGTAAAAGTTATCGATTTGGCCAAATTTATGTCTATGTAAATAGTACTTTTCATCGAATTATATAAATTGTAAATGTTATTTCTTCTTTAATTCATTGATATAATGGTTTACATTATGAATCACTTATTTAGAGTTATTAGACTGTGTGGTCCTATACAATATAGATGGATGTACCCCAATGAACGGTATATGAATATTTTGAAACGGTAGGTCAAAAATCATATTTTATCGCAGGGTTGTATTATAGAGAAATATATTTCTTAGAAAGCCATTGAATTCTATATAGAGTACCAATTAGGAGTAGAAATCATTATTTTACTGAAATCTCGTAATAATGGGATTCTTGTGGGTGAAAAAATTTCTGGAAGAGATATTGTCAAAATCAATATTTTAGATTAGAAATAGGACCTCATTTAAAATTTTCATAATAGTTGGGAGGTTTCCACTTATGTTGAAACCAAAAAATAAATTATTAGGCATTTTAATCCATCAAGGGATGAAAGATTGATATCAAATATGCATAATCATCAATTTATAAAATGGTTTCAGGACTATATTATTAACGAGTCAGATAAAAATTCGGATTGAATTTCAGAACAACTTATTTGGTTATCTAGAGGACCAAGTGTGCATGTATTTTCTTATAATGGTAATGTAATTAAGGGTTATAAATTATATACAAATATATATGATGAAGTCAATACCGTGAAAAATAGTGGAGTTACACTTGTGTTTGAAGAAATGCATGTATTTGGTACTAAGGAATGAAATACATTTTATGTGAATATGTCATACATTGGCATCATCAATAAAATATGGGGGTTGGATTATACAACATCACAAGTGCCGCTTTTTCAATGCCAGAGGTTTGATAACAAGAGTGATGTAAAAATAAATGAATTGGGATTCATGAATGTTGATTTCAGTAAGGAAGGGTACAATGATGAACCATTTACAATGGCATCATAGGTAGTACAAGTATTTTATGTTCCACATACCACAAACTAAAAGTGGTCATTTGTTATGTTATTGACCAAAAAAACTGAAGGGGAAGATGAAAATTTAACTGAGGGTGACACTTTCATTGGGATGTAACAATTGTTTAACAGTGGTCCCAATGTAGATAGTGTTCAGAATTTAAGAGGAGACCATTATGAAAGGATTTGGATAGTTGATAGAGTGGTGAAATCTCTTCAGCTATTATGAAAAGGGATTTCAATAACCATGTTATATAATTTTTGTAATATATGTTGTGTTACCGCCTGTTATTTTTTATTCGTTGTTTTATTTATGTAATCTAAATCAAATGTTAAACCAATTATATATTTAATGAATTCTAAACACTTCGGTGCTGCCAATACTAAGTAACAACATGTCTTTCAACCTACTGGTGCTCGCAGTGCAGAGGAACAATTTTCTTCTACCTGTGTTGGTAATCCCAATATTACCGAATAATAGGTTTCTCAACCTATGTATTCTCCTGGTGTAGAAGTTCAAAGACCATCCGCACATGATGATGCTACCGCTCTAGAGAAACAACATATTGGCAGTGTGAAATCCAAGGAAATGGTAGGTGATTAAGGACCTGAAAAGAAGAAAAAATATTAATGCCATAGTTTTAGGGTGTTAGAAAAAATCGTTAAGGTGAAAATTAAAGGCATCAAATATGAGGTCGTATAGAATGAAAGGTCCAAACATGCTAAACACAACAAGGCCTTGTTCAACTATTACATTGGAATAATCACATAGTAATGCGTGTTGATTAATGTAGATTCATGGCACAATGTCGTGATCACACTTAATACACTGATGCAGTAAGAGATTATAATAACATTACAATATCATTTATTTGTTTTAACAAAAAAATAAAATAACGAAACATTGAATTAGTCTTCACCATCCTAGGTAGAGTGTATTTATAGAATGTGAATCCCATAAGAAATGTGTATTAATTCTTATTGGAAGTATTCACAGATATTTTCACACAATTATAACGAGGCATCATCATAAAGATGCCGAAGGAAAAATAAACACACACTCACCTCTTACGTATGCAATCTTGAGAACCCATGAATCATGGGATGAATTTACTTGACATCTTGCAGATATGAATTTTCAAGTACACCTTGTACCGTAATATGTGGTTTTAAAATACATATATTCATCACATTGATGGACAATTTTTTATTTATTAAATAGCAACTGAGTGCTACAAATAAGGGACGGGAAAAAAACCAACGTACCCCTACCGTAAAGCAAGGATGGGGTATGCTTCACTTGAAAAATGGAACTTATTTTAAATCTACCATAACACTTTTATATGATTTGAGACAACAACATAATTATTATCCTTTATTAATATGTAGATTAATTTATCCAAATCTAAATCTATTTCCATCCATCACCTTGTTTTGTGGAAAGTGGCATGTGAAAATAAACATGGGAAACAAATAGACTAAAACACATAAAAGGGTGGGAAATATGTGTAAGTATGACATAATTATTTTTGTTTATTTAAATCACTATTACATAAGAATGATTAATTATTTTCTTATATTCTCTATATGACATTTTCACAGGATTCATCAATACCAGTACCAGATGAACACCTACTATCAGTGGCCTTGATCTGGCAAGAATAATATGGTCAGGTCAAAGGTGTCGGTTTTGGGGTGACACCCCAAATATATTTTGATAAAAAAACATGAGGAGGATAAATATAAAGAAATGAAACAAATTAAAGAAAGGATATCTACCCTTTTAGATCAATTAAAATGGCATAGAGAGTTACTAGAAACATTTATGGGGGGAGGCAAAGAAAAAAATAACCCAAGAACAACCATTATGTGAAAATCCCGCCCCACCCCCACCAGGTTTGAGGTGATTCATTCCCCTTAAAGAGATACTTGGACAACTTAATAAATGTTCTAATAATTGTTTCTATAAAATTTGAATTAGACATATAATGATACCTTTACTATACTGATATTCTATAGGGTGATAATGACTATGATTGATATCTATCCACACCCACTCATTGCCTTGTATAGAGGGATACAATGTTCAATATCCAAAATAATGTGATACATAATAGAACACTTCCAACATATCTTGTGAGAGTGTCTAATAGAAAATCCCATGATCCATGTTCTGATCTACTTACTCTAATTGATGAGGAAGATATTCTTAAGGTTAACCAAGCAGTTAAAACATTCATCACATGGCCGCCACATCTTGTAAAAAAATATGACGACATTGAGGTATTCATTTCCAATTTATTTTTCATGCTAAACCTTTAAAAATTAATGAAAAATGTCTGAACTGACAAATGATAATATAGTCTTACAATGGTAAGGGGTTGAAATGATATTTAAACTCAAAACCAATTAAAGGATCAACCAACCAATCAAAAAGAACATCCAAAATCACATTTACCCCGCCCATTGAATATCTGCATTTACAAACATTCAATGTTCATGTGGATATAAAGTTAAAAAGTTTTCGTAGTCACATGGTTTATTTTGAACAAATAAATGTATGGAGAGGAATTTACTGACTATATTTCTTCTAAGAATGTAGATGAAATCCTCAACTATGAATTTCTTGGAGCCTCAGTTGTAAATGTATACATGAGTTCTGTTTTTTTAATTTAATTTTCCAAAAGATGATATACTTTGTTAATAATGACTAAATAAATTTGATATTTTTTTTTCAGGAATATATATCAACACCAATTCAATGGATTTCACCATAAAAAAAGACTCGTTAGTCCTTATGTCACCTCTACAGAAAAAAAATTTAATCCAAACAAATTGATGAAATAGTGGAAAACATTGGAATATCATTTGAAATAAAACATGGGGATGAAATAATCATCTTAATCCCAATGATGCAGGAGTAAAATGATAAAATTAATCATATAAAATATACTTTTCATTTCATTCATTACTTATTCCTTTTTCTATTTTTATAAAATACTAGATGCTCATTACAATCAATTTGGATACTCTAAATATTTATTTCGTGGATTCACTGCATGGATTTTCAACAAACTAACCACACATGGTGATGTTTTTAGATTTTTAATTCACTACATCCAAAATTTTAGAAATAGAAATAGATTTATATAATTTATATTATGTTTTAATTAGGATTCAATTATTATTGGGAAGTGTGTAAATATCATTTAAATCAGGGCATGAGGACCAGTATTGCGTACAAGGAACCTGAAAAGTTCTAAAAATGGATAATTATCAGGGTATATATTATAAGATTTCTATATCTAAACACATATAAAAAAATTAATTATATTCCATAATGATTATACAGTGTATGAAACAAAAAAATGGAAAATATTTTGGTTATTATGTTGGTAAATGTATGAGATAGATCATATTCCATCAAAAAACACACATCCCCAAAGAGGTATTTTTAAAGTTAATTACTACCTCATTTAAAATACTTATTAATCCTTTGTGTATTTATAATTTTCCAATACTTTTATTACTATTGAAAAAAATTATATTCATAAGACGATATACTTTTTCTTAGAAAGAAATGGACATCATACCTGATGGTAGAATGTACAAAAATAGCATGAAGATAATAATTATATATATGTAATGGATTATTTCATATTTATGTTTAAATTTTTTATTTTTAGTATTACTCACATGAGAATAGTTTTCTTATACTGGAGGATTCCTTGGATGTTAGGATTGTTTTCAGACATTGGGACATGTAGGAATCAACAATACCTCAATCTGACATACGATGTGATAGGTATGACTTCAAGTGTGTCTTTTTTATTTAATATTGACATTAATTTTTGTAAAATATACAAATAACATACTCAAAACCCAAAAAAATAATTCAAATTGTTTTGATACTTTAGTTCAATGATCCATAAGTCATTTACAATGTTTAGAAATCAAATGCACCTCAATCCAAAAAATGTTGTGACTAGTATGACTCAAAGTGTCTGTTATATGTTTAAACCCGACATTTTACTTCAAAATATGTCACTCATTAAAATTTGAGAAAAAATGGCCATATTTTCTTGATAATTTGGTAAATAAATATATAAATCACTTATGATATTAAGGAATTGGCCTCATGTAAAACCAATAAATGATGTGACCGGTATGAGTTAAAGTGTGTGTTTCTAGTTTAAAATGAAATTTTTGTAAAAAAGACAGGTGCCATACTAAAAACCAATAAACAATATTTTGATTGTTATAATAAATTAAGAAAACGATCCTTGATTCATTTGGGATGTGTAGACATCAGTCAAACCTCAATCTGACACACAGTGTGACTGGTAAAACTCAATGTACATCTTTTTATTTATAATTGACATCAATTTTAGTTAAAAGGAACAAGTGGTGTACTAAAAAATGAGCAAACAAATTCAGGTTGTATATATACTTTAGGGAAAAAATCCATGAGTCATTTGGGACATATAGGAATCTTCCACACCACAATATAATGCAAAGTGTGACTAGTATGACTACAAGTGAATCTTTTTTATTTAAAATATACATCAATTTTAGTTAAAAGGAAAATTGACCTATTCAAAACTAAGAAAACACATTTGGATTGTTTTTATATTGTAGTAAAATGATCTATGAGTTAGTTGAGATGTGTATGAATTAGCTGCACCACAATTTGACCTTCAAAAACTCCCAAAAGTAGCTATAAAATGAGCCACATCATTGTCCTCTCTCCTAACGAAAGAAAAACTACAAGAAGAGAATAAAAGCACTAATGATATGATGATGTCGATAATAGAACCAAAGGCCGGGTGGCCACCTTCTTCCTCCTCCAGTGCATCAATAATAAATTGATAATTAAATTCGATCATAATATCCATTGAGCCAAGAGAAAAAATGAACTACATACCCTTCTATATAGTCATGGCCTCTACTATCGGAGGAGACAAGAAATTTTTTTGAGGAATGATATGACACAAAAATAGAGCCTCCATGGTCCTAGTGAACTCCCACAAGGCCAGCAGAGCCACCACCATGAATTTTTTTCATCATTATTAATTATAAAATCACCTTGAGGGGGAGTAAATCATCTAATAGGAGGGGATGAAGAGTTATTTAATAACTAATGTTAAAAAACACATTTTTACATCACTTATTGCATAATCTCTATTAAAACAAAAACTAACATTGTTTTAACATCGGTTATCCATTAACCAATGTTAAAACTCTATCCGTGTGAGTTTTAACTTTTGTAATGTAGAAATGTACAATTATGATGAATACATAACATATATGTACGTCAATTATAATCACATATCAATATATTTATTGACCCAATTCATTGGAAACATATATTTATATATATATATATATATATAATTATAATTATAAATAAATATATTTTAAAAGTATTTATATACATTAATAAATATGACAAATATATAAAATATATTTATTATTTAAAATTTAAATATATTATTATAATTATTTAAATATATATTTATATAATTATAATCTTATAAATAATTTTTTGAAACATTATATATGTATTTGAATTATTAAAAAAATATATATTAATCGCACACATGCATTTTTTAATTAATTTATAAAAATAAACATTATTTTTTGATATAAATATAATAATTTTACGTAAATAAATGTTATTTTTTATTAAAAACATTTATCTGTGCTAATAAAAGTGTTGTGCCTGGATTATATGGTTTTTCCATAACACTTTCATTTTTGAAGTCATTTTTAAAGACAATAGGGTTTGGATTTTCATGATTCATATCTAGGGCTCTCAGTGGATATATATTTAGGATGCTCGTCCACCTTCACGAGTTCATTCCCCTCCTGTTAGATGCATCCCTCTTTGGGTGTTCTCCAACTTAATACATATGCAGCCACCCATGGGGATGGTTTTTTTGGCCTTGGGGCAGTCCTCTGGGATCACATTGACTCTCTTATTTTGGATCATCATTCCTAAAACATTGTGGGTTGGTCTCCTCCTCTAGAAAAGGCTATTGATATTTGGAAGGGTATGCATTTCATCTTGACTATTGTCTGGAAGGATGTTGTGGGTGAATCTAATTTCTATGTTATTATCAATTCACTGAAGGATGATTAAGGTGTCCTCAAATCATATGGGTCCATTATCTACATCATCAAATCTTCTATTCCTTTATTCACTTCCCGTTGTTTTTCCTTTATTAGGAGAGAGGAAAATTGAGTAGTTCATTTTTTAGCTGCTTTTGGGAATCATCAGGGGATCTAATTGATGGCTTCCATCTTTTCCTCCAAAATTATTTACATTGGAATTGGATGATATCTTAGGTTGGAGGATTATATTTTTGATAAAAATAAATACCCCCATTTATCAGGGATAAAAAAAGCACTGATAAAGGGTACACATTTATCAACTTTTTTTAGTGTTGATTAAGAGTAGATTTATTAACGCTTTTAGCCAGGACTGATAAAGGCCCCCCTTTTATGAGAACATTATTCTTAGCGCTGATAAAACCCAATGCATCACATGCTTGGATCTGTGGTATTGAATGGGAGGGACAACCGCATGTTGTATACAGATATCAATTATAGCGGTAGTTTAAATCGCTTCCGAATCAAAAAATAACTGCCACTAAATGACACTTTTCTTGTAATGGATACATAACTCATTTATGATGTGTAGGAATCGACTACAAGTCAATCCAAAATATGATGCGACTGTTATGACTCAATGTTTGTGTGTTCAATATAAATGTGTCATTTTATTTTGATGATATAATTATTAACAATAATTTAAGTAAGTAAGAAAATTAATAACTGATAATATCATTAGTATATTTAGTAATAGCCAATATAATTTATAGATATAATTAAATAACAATGGAATTAATAATTTATAATATAATTATTAATAAAAATAAATAATAATAATTAATAACTAATTTAAAATTTATAGTATAACCATTAATAATAAAATTAGTATTATAACTGATAATATAATTAATATATATTGTAACTAACAATATAAATAATCATTTGTGAATTATATAACATTTAAATTATAATTTTTTTATTGGGATATCCTACATCGATTATGAAGGGATCCATTTTGTTAAATATATGTATGAGGGAAACCCTTGCCTCATGGGCTGGGTTTAAGAAGTCCGAATTACATTTACATAAGCCTACAATTGTGCATGAAGATGCCAGACCAACACACCAAGACCTATGGTTTAGATATGTATTCATATTCCCATATGTGACATAGAGAAACATAATAACCATCGATATAGACATTAGTTATTATTTTTACATTAGACATGTAATTAAAACTAATATATAAATGCAATTTAGTTGTGTGATTTGTATTTTTAGCATCATTTTAGTTAGAAAATGGCCTCTAATTTTTTTTAATTCATTCAAAAACATAATATTAATTTCATATTATATACGACATCTTTAATCTATGAAACTTAATTTAAATAAGTATCAATAATAAAACTATTATTAAATTTAAATAAAATTAATATTGTTAAAATATTTATGCAATAACTTATTAATTATTTTTAGACTAGTAGTGTCGCTTCTATGAACATCGCTCATGCATTCCAGGACGCGGTTTTGTAAAAATATTTTGACCTATCCCATATCAAGAAATCAACTTCATTATTTCCTTTTAAAAAATTCAATGAAAACTCATTTAATTAAAAATAAATTAAATTAAATGAAAATAAATTCCATTACTACGTTTTCAAAAAATAATAAAAAATTACTTCCTTCGAAAAAGCGTAGAAAAAAAATATTTTTTATTAAAAAAATAATATCAACCATTCACTTAAATATTATAGTTTTTTTATTTTCCGTTAAAAACAAAATTTCATTCCTATAAAATAGAAAAAACTACCATATAAAAAAATCTACTTCAATTAAAAATAATATTAAAAAATTAAAAAATAGCATTTGTTAAAAAATAAATAGATAAAATTTCTTTTAATGTATTTGTAAAGGTAAAATAAAGAAGTTTCCCTTTAACTTTAAGTATGTTAATTGTAATTTATAATTTTTTTGAAAGGATAATGTGGATTTCTTGGGTCTTTTAAATTTAAAATGAGATCATTTAGAAAAAATTAAATTTTTTATTTATCTTAATAAAAAAGAATAAAATTAATTTTAAGTTTCCAAATAAATAATAAAAAATCTATATATATTTTTTTTAAATAAAATATTTTTTAATTAATTTTTTAATATGAAAATTGAAATATTTTTTTTAAATTTTATAGGGGACAAATATTTTTTTTAGATAATATTTTTTTAATTTGGATTATATAATTGATTATTATTTCATATGGAAAAAGGATTTTTTATTATTTTTTTTCAAATAAAATTTTGTTTTTTATTTTATTTTTAAGAATAATAAAAAATAAAATTTCTTTTTTATGTTAATGTATGCTTTATTTTAATTTATTTATTTGAATTTAATTAACGAAAAAAGATATTTTATAATTTTTTTAAAAAAATTATATTTTTTAATTTGAGAGAGAATTTTGGTTTAAAATATCATTATGTAAAATAGTTTTGTTCTTATTTTTTACTCTTTAAATTATTAATGGAGAATATGAATTTTGTTTTTAATTTTCAATATTTTGAAAATAATGTTTTTATTTTTTAAAAAACTGATCATCGCTCTTTCATGAAATCTATGGTGATATATATTGTAATCCCATTATATCATGAATTTACCTACTTCCTCATCTAGCGATGCAACACGTACTAATTGGATTTACGACAATAATGTCTTCAAGTCCTTTTCATTTTAAGTCTGCAAATAGATATCATTGTCACTACAAAAAAATTGAATTTCCACAACAACAACTATACATTTTTTCACCATGAAAATATATTTAACTGCGCTAAAAAACATTGTTATCGTCAACATCATTAAAATGAAGTCCCATTTATCAATGTTTTCATTAATGTTGATAAATACCCTACTGCTACAACATGTTGTTTGAATAACAATACACTGCACCAAATACACCTGTATGAAAATGAACCAACATGAAAATTATTAATTTATTTGAAATAAACGTTACATTGGAAATACTAAAAAATAATATTATATACATTTAAAACAATATTTTGTATAATTAAACTTTCATTTACAGTCCACAATCATCTAAAAAGACCAATGTTTAATTTTCTTTGGCACCTGCGACCCCCTTTAAAAAAAACAAATCATTGTATCAGTTTCCAAACAAACCACCCCAACCTGTAAAAAATAATTCACTTATATAATAAAATAATTCTGATACAAATAATAATATAAATAAATAAATTAAACATAAATATAAAAGAATATATTTTTAATATGTCAATATTAAATAAAAGGATACACATGGATCACTACGAGAGAAGCAAAATTATGCAGTCCGACCCGTTAACAACGCTAAAAAATGCCTTTATAAAGGGGGTACCTATATCCACGCTAAAAAAACCACTGATAAAAGGTTATTTTAATAGTGCTAAAAATGATGTTAAAAGTACCCCATTATCAGTGTTTTTTCCACTAACAAAGGTACCCCTTTATCACCATTTTTTAGCACTGTTAAAGGGACTCCATCTATCCGCACTTTTTTAGTAGCGTTAATAAAGGGGGATTAATCAATATTATCTTACTAGCGTTGATAAATGATATATTACAAAAAATATATCATATTTCATTAAAAATAAAATATATTTTATATAAGGATAACTAGACATTTACACTTAAAATATAACATATTTAGGGAAAATGGATTATAAAATAATTAAAAAAATTATTAATTAATAAATTTCAAATTATTATTGAGTAATAGTAATTTATTAACTATTTTAAGACATAAAAAAAATAAAAAATAATAAAAGATTTAAATAAATTGAAAATGTAACTCGAATTTCAAATGGTCTTAACTTTTGATTTGAGTGTCCGTTTGAGCTCTTCCATATATCAAATGAAACCATGTGAAAATATCTACACACTAATGATAGAGAGGATTCCCCTATTACATTTTCCAAGGCCCATAATTTCTTGTAATACCATTAAAACTGCATTTTTAGTTGGTGTATCCTATGTTTTTAACATTCAATGGACATTCAGCCACGTTTAAGTGTTTCTTTTTCCATTTTTAAGAAAGTGTTTTGTGTTGGTAGGTAGGGTCATGTAGTGTGTCTTTGTCTAACAGTGTGGCCTAACCGTGTGAGGAGTGTTTGATGAGGCATTAGAGACCGCACGGTTAGTGCACGGTTTGTCTAACCATGCGATCAAACCATGCATGCACTTAAATTTAGATCCTAAAATTGTGGATCTCAACCATTTCGCCTCTAACTTGTTCGTTTAATCCCCTAAGTGGCCATAACTCATGATTATCCTTCCTCGAAGGTTGGAGAACCTCTCCCAAGTGATTGTTTGGCGATCCGAAGGCTTCTCTTGCCAAATAGAAGCCTGTTTCTTGATTTATGTTATCGATATTTTTTGCTTTCTTAGATCTACATAGATCTAATACTCCTTTTCTCTCGGTTTCATAGATCTATGATCGTTATGGGTAGATATACATGTGTGGATTTAAAATATTATATTCTTTAGTCTTGATCTTTCTAGGAGGAGAGATCTAGGGCGGGGTTTTGGAGAATCGACCTGGGCGTCTTGAGTGTTCCTCGACCATTGCGGATTTCGTCAAAAACATTTGAAGTAAGGGATTCCATTCTTATCTTTCCATTACGTGCAACTGTATTGTTAGCATGATTAATCCCACTGGATGACAATGGAATTGATATAATAAATACTATGAACCGGATAAAGAAATTTTATCGATCGTATGTTATTGCCTTTTGTTTTTCTAGATGGTGTGATATCTATGATTTCTTTTCTTAGCTATTTTTCTTGATGTAAATTGGTAAAGAACGTAAACCGGGACTAATCTATATTATTAAAGGGCAGTGTGTTAATATCATCAAAATCATGGAATGAGGACAATAATTACACACAAGGACCCATACAAGTTATACAACTGGATATTTATCAATGTATATTTATTAATATTTAACTATCCAAAAACATATAAAATATTACTTATTTTCCTCAATGTTTCTACAGTGTCTAAAAAAACAAATGGAAAATATTCTGGTTATTATGTTTGTAAATTTATGAGAGAGATCATATTCCATCCAAAAAAACATCCCCGAAGAGGTATTTTCAAAGGTAATTACTATTTTATTTAAAATATTTATTAATATTTTGTGAATTTAAAATTTTCCAGTACTATTATGACAGTAAAAAAATAATATTTATAAGATGATATAATTTTTCTTAGAAAAAAATGGGCATCATACATGCTCATGGAATGTATACAAATGACATGAAGATGTGACTTCTATATACGTAATGGATTGTTCATCTTTATGTTTAATTTATTTCTTTTTAGTATTACCCTCATAGGAATTTTTTTTCTTATACTGGAGGATTCCTTAGAATGTAGGATTTTTTTGAGACATTGGGACATGTATGAATAAAAAACACCTCAATCTGACATATGACTTGATCGGTATGACTCAAAGTGTGTCTTTTTTTTAAAATTGACATTAATATTAGTACAATATAAAAATCACAAACTCAAAACCAAAAAAGGAATTAAAATTGTTTTTATAATTTATTATAATGATCTATATTTCATTTAAGATGTGTTGGAATCAGCCACAAACCGATCCATAAAATTGTGTGACCAGTATGACTCAGAGTGTCTGTTATCAGTTTTAAATCAACATTTTACTTCAAAATATGTCACTCACTGAAAATTGATAAAACACACTCAGATTGTCTTTATAATTTAGTTAATCGATTCATAAATATTTTTTTACATGTAGGAATTGTTCTCATGTCAAACTGATACAAGATGTGACTGGTATTAGTTAAAGTTCATGTTTCTAGTATATAATGAAATTTTACTAAAAGAGACAAGTGACATACTAAAAAACAAAAAACAACATTTTTATTGTTTTAATACTTTATTAAAACTATCCATATGTCACTTGGGATGTGTAGAAATCACTTTCACCTCAATCTGATGCACGATGTGACCAATATGACTCCAAGTATATCTTTTTATTTAAAATTGACATTAATTTTAGTAAAAATGAACAAGTGACATACTAAAAAATGAGAAAACACATTCATATTATTTTAATACTTTTGGGTAAAAATTAATTAGTCATTTGGGATGTATATGAATCTTCTCCACCTCAATATGAGGCACATTGTGACCATTATGACTATAAGCGCATCTTTATTATTTAAAATATAAATCAATTTTAGTAAAATGGAGAATTGACCTACTCAAAAATGAGAAAACACAGTTGGATTTTTTTGATATTTAAGGAAAAATATACAAAAGTTAGTTGGGATGTGTATGAATTAGCTGAACCATAATGTGATCCTCAAAAACTCCCAAAATTAGATATAAAATGTGCCCCACAATTTTCATCTCTCCCAAAAAAGGAAGAACAACAAGAATAGAATAAAGGAACCAATGATCTAATGATGTTGATAATAGAACCAAAGACATGGTAAAAAATTTCATCCTCCTCTAGCGCGTCGATAATAACCTGACAATCAAATTTGACCACATGTTGAGAGATGAAATGAATAGCATACCCTTCCAGATAGTAATGGACACTGCAACAGGAGGAGACCAACAAGCAATTTATGATTAATGACAGGCCGAAATAATAGAGCCTAGATGGTCCTAGAGAACCGCCACAAGGTCAATAGAGCCATCACCTAGAATTGTCGGATTAGTATTAAGTTTGAAAATACACTGAGGGGGATGAATCCATCTCACGAGAGCGGGATGAACAATTATTTGATAACTGATGTTGAAACCCACATTTTTGGCGTCGCTTATTGCGTAACCAACATTAAAATTCTCACTATCATAGTTCTAACATATCTTATCCATTAACTGATATCAAAACACTATTCCTATGAGTTTTAACATTAATAATGTTTAAATGAACAATCATGATGAATTCATAACATATTTGTACGTCAATTATACTCAGGAATTAATATATTTATTAACCAAATTCATTGGAAGCATATATTTATTTTAATGTATATTTATTTCATTATTATTTTATTTATAAATATATATATTTAAAAATAATATATATATATTTATAAAAATAATAAAAACAATAAATATAATTATTATTTAAAAATTAATTATAATATTATAATTATTTAAATATATAATTATTTAATTATAACTTATAAATACTTTTTTTAAACATTATATATATATATATTAATTATAAATAAATATATATTAATTATCAACATGCTTTTTTTATTTAATTTATATGAATAATAATTATTTTTCATTATGAATGTAATATTTTTATATAAATTAATAAAATTATTTATTAAAAAAATTTATCAGCGCTAAAAATAGAATTTTTCCGAGATTATATGGTTTCTCCAAAATGCATTCATTTTTGATATAATTGTTAAAGATGATAGGGTTTGTATTTCAAATATTCATAAATGGGGCTCTTAGTGGTTGGATATTGAGGAGGCTTGTCCCCCTTCACCAGTCCATTCCCCATTTATCATATGGCTCCCCCCCTTCACCAGTACATTCCCCACCTATCTTTTTAATATTCAGTTAATAAATCAATTATCATTAAATAAATAGGGTTTGGTAATTCGTTGATATTAATTGGAATTATAAGTAAAAGATTTTTGTATCCCACCATTCATGGTATTAGGAGGAATGTTTAAGGAGTTAAAGGAAAAAATAAAGGAAGATGGTACTATATAAGGGGGGAGGCAGTGTTTTCAAACAGCAAGCCTCTAACTGGAATTTCCCTCTTCTCTGAAACCCCACACCGCCTGATGATGAAGATGAAGATTTTACAGTGATGGATTATTGGAACCCGGTGGAAGTAATTTTATGGTGGAATATCATTAGAAACTTTCAAAAATCCGGAGTAGTCGTCTGGAGTCCCATGACCCATGATGAAGTCAACAATGAGGTCTTCAATAGAAGAGGTTATCACCAATGCACCATTATTATCCCGATGGATAATAGAGGAAGACTACGAGGGACCCCGTCCATTCGTCCCCTACTCCTAGGAACACTTCCCTGGGGAACCTAAGAAAGAATATCCAAAACGGACCCAAACCCGACACCGACACTGGAGAACCCTCGGGTGACGGCACATGTGGATTCCTATTATGGTGGGCAGTGTCCAGCCGTCCCATTTGCCTGGGAACACACCCAAGGGGGACCCAATCTTGGGGATCACGAATGTACCCCAACTCTTACACATGAAATCTCTACTCCCCCGGGGAACCCTAGTAAGGGGATCCCGAATTTACCCCAACTCCCCCGGGGAACCCAATATGCGGTAATGTCTTCTCCAATGGGCGGCGTTTGTGAGAATGGTTTCAATGGGGGGAGGTGTCCAGTCCTCCCATTCGCCTTAGAGCACTTCCCCGGGGTGACCAAGGAGATCTGGAAGCCATACCAATCCAATAGCTCCTGGCGGAGGTGGAACACAGTTGAGGTGGGATATGGATCTGTAGGTGTGTGGGGTGGATCACGATGCAGTCGCTTCGGGAGGTCCTGGTAGAGGCGGAAAGCGGTCGAGGTAGGATGTGGATGTGTAGGCATACATGGAGGAGCACGGTACAGTCGCTCTAGGAGGATATTGTGAAGGTAAAACATAGTTGAGGCGAGTCATGGTGTGCGGTCATATCTGAGGCGGAATATGGTCGAGGCGGGGACGCTTTGCGACTGACTTCCATTAGCGCAGTCATGGTGCAGGGATTTTCTTTTAAAATCCTCTAAAAACCAATTATTAAATATTTTTGTTGATTAATATCATTTTTTATATTTTTTATTGTATATATAATGAAAATATAGTTACTAAATAAATATTTAATATGAATTTCAATTTTAAATTATATAGTTTATATGTACAAATATTTCGATATGTTATTTAATAGTTCATATCAATTTGTTAAAATATTTATATAACACTATAAAAATAATGGCTTTTGCAATACGTTTTTTACGATGAATTCCCACCTCAAAAAGTTTATTGTTATAGGAATTCATCACAACAAACCATTATAGAAAAGCAGGACGTAAATAATAGAAATTGTGAAGGGACGTGGAAATTAACCTTAGGGTGATACAATTTATGACAAAACTATTTAGCCATCATAAATACTATTTACTATCAAACTTTTATTCATTGCACATTATTTTATTCTACATTATTTGAAATGGAATTACAAAAAAAAGTTTATTTTATAAATAAATAATTAAACATATATACATATAAAATATATTTCTCAATATATAAGCCTTATCTAAATAAAAAGTAATATCTATTTTTTTAAACACAAATATATATAATATTTATATGCCTATATAATGTCCGTATGTGTATATATATATATATATTAGTATGTGTCTGTATTAAAAAACTAGTATATATTAACTATATATCCTAACATAGGAATATACAAAAAAGTTAATTGTATAAATAAATAACTAAACATATTTACATATAAAATATATTTCTCAATATATAAGCCTTATCTAAAAAATAATAATATCCATCTTATTTAAACACAAATATATGAATAATTATATACCTATATAATGTGTGTGTGTGTGTATATATATATATTAGTAGGTGTATATATCCTAACAAAGGAATATATATATCAAGATATATTATATGTAAATATATGTAATTGTGTATAATTTAAATTACAGATACACATAATATATATATATATATATATTTGCTGTATATATGTATTTATTTATTTGTTTGATTATTTATATACACACACAAAAACATATTTTATAAATGTATTTAAAAATAATGTTATAAATATATATCAATACACGAATAAATAAAAAAATAAAGAATTATTACTATATATATATATAAATAAATATATATAAATATAAATATATAAATATAACTAACTATATATATAATTAAAACTAATATATGTATGCAATTTCTCTGTGAGATTTTTATTTTTAGCATCATTTTAGATACAAAATTACCTCTTAATGTTTATTAATTCTACCAAAACAGAATATTAATTTCATATTATATATGACATATCATATCCATCAAACATAATTTAAATAACTGTCAATAATCAAACAATTATTTTTTTAAAAATTAATAATGTTAAAATATTTATCCAATAACTTATTAATTGTTTTTTGACTAGCAGTGTGGTTTTTGTGAACATCATTCAAACACTACAAGACCCACTTTTTTAAAATATTTTAACTTATCCCATATCAACAAATCAACTACATTTTTCCATTTAAAAAATTCATTAAGAAATCATTTTTTCAAATAAATAAATGTGAATGAAAACAAAGTCCATTACTACGTTATTAGAACAAAATATAAAAATAATTCCTCCGAAAAACCATAAAAATATTATAGTTTATTGAAAAAATAATATCCCAATTTCACTTAAAAATATCATAGGTTTTTATATTTTACATTAAAAAACTAATATTGTCTTAAAATAAAATCAAGCAATTACAAATTAAAAACAAATCTACATTAATTAAAAAAATAAAAATAAAATAAAAATTAAGTCTTTGTTAAAATATAAATACATAAGCTTTCTTATAAAGTAATTTTGAAGTGAAAATGATGAAGTTTTCTTTTTTAACATTAATTTTTTTAATTGAAATTATTTATTTTGGTTGAAAGGATAAGGTGGATTTATTGATATTTTAAATTTAAAATAGGATCTTTTAGGAAATGGTAAATTCTTTAATTATCAAAATATAAAAGAATAAAATTCATTTCTAATTTCAAAATACATCATAAAAAATGAATATTTAATTTATATTTTTTAAAATAATATAATTATTTTAAAGGATTTTTTATAATTTGGAAATTGGGATATTTTCAAATTGTATAGTAGATTAATATCTTTTTGATAAAATATCTTTAAATTTGGAATATAGATTTTATTATTAATTCCAATGGAAATGTTATTTTTTTAACTAATTTTTCATAAATAAAATTTAGTTTTTTATTTTATTTTTAAGGAAAATAATTAAATCATTTTATTTTTTAAGTGAATGTTTGATTTATTTTAGTTTTTAAATTTGAATTTTATTAATGAACAATGATTTTTTATATTTTTTAATAAAAAATGTTATTTTTAAAATTTAAAGAGAATTTTGGATGAAAATATCTTTATGAAAAATAGTTTTGGGATTATTTTTTACTCTTTAAATTATTTATGGGGAATATGAATTTTGTTCTTAATTTTAATAATTTTAAAAATAATTTGTTATTTTTTAGAAAACTGATCATCACTCCAGCATGAAATCCATGATGATATATGGTTGTAATCCCATTATATGTTGAATTTACTTCCTCCCTAATCTAGTGATGCAACGTGTACTCATTGGTTTTATGACCACAATGTCTTCCAAACCTTTTCATTTTATGCGTGTATAGGGATATCACTGTCACTACAAAAAAATTGAATTTCCACAACCATAGACAGACCATTTAACACCGCACAATGAGATTTAATGGCACTAAAAAACATTATCCTCATCAACGTCCTTAAAATGAGGACCCATTTATCAATGTTTTTACTTAATGCTGATAAATTCCCTACTATTGCATTGTGTTGTTTCAATAACAGCACAATTTACCAAATACACCTATATAAAAATGCACCAATATGAAAATTCATAATTTAATTAAAATAAAATCAAGAATAAAAATACAAAAAAACATATTATATACATTTTAAACAATATTTAGTGTAATTACACTTGCATTTACTATCAATAATCATTTAAAAAGATCAATGATTAATTATCTTTTTCACCTACAACCCCCTCTCAAAAAAGTCTAATCATGGTATCAGTTGACAAAACAACCACCCCAACAAGGGAAAAATAATTCACCTATATAAAAAACTATTATTATTTTAAGAATACTATAAGTAAATAAATTAAACATAAATATGAAATAATATATTTTGAAAATGTCAATTTTAAATAAAAGGACACACGTGGATCACTACCACAGAAATAACTTTATCCAGGGCCACCGATTATCAACACTAGAAAATGAATTGATAAAAGGGTTACCTTTACCACCGCTAAAAAACCAATGATAAATGGTTCTTTTAATTATTCTAAAAAGTAATGTTAAAGGTACCCCTTTATCTGCATTTTTTAGTGCTTGTAAAGGTACCCCTTTATCAACGATTTTTATCGATCTTAGAGGGACTGCTTTTATCAGTAATTTTTTAGTAGAGTTGATAATGGGGGGGGGGGGCTTTTCAGTGTGTTTTACTAGTGCGGATAAATTTTATATTTCAAAAATAAATATCATATTTCTTTAAAAAAATATATATATTTTTAAATATGGTTTAGATAAGGGTAAATAGACATTTACACTTAAAATATAAGATATTTAGTGAAAATGGTTTATAACAAAATTAGAAAAAAAATTTATTAGTTAATAAATTTCTAATTATTATCGATTATGAGTCATTTATTAACCATTTTAAGATATAAAAAAAATAATAAAATAAATAAAAGATCTAAAATAAATTGAAAACGTAACTCATATTTCAAAAGGTCATAACTTTTGATCCGAGTGTCTGTTTGAGCTCTACCACATATCAAATCAAATCTTTAAATGAGATCTACATATTATTGATAAGTAGGAATCCCTTATTTTGTTTTCATAGACCCAAATTTTCTATATAAGGACTTTAAAAATGAGTTTTTATTCGATGAATCCTATTTTTTTAACATTCGATGGACTTTCAACATCGTTTAAGGGGGTGTTTTTTCCCATTTTCAGTGGGGACATAAATTTTCACAAGTATAACATTCATTTTTATATTAATGTTTTTAAATTTCATCATTTTTCATAATTTAGTTTTATTTATAATCAAATATATATAAATATATACATATTTTTTATATATTCACACATAATAATTTAATTTTATAAATATACATGTAAACATATTTACATGTAAAGTATATTTATAAATATATAAACCTTATCTAAATGAAAAATAACATCCATTTTATTAAAATTAAAAATGAATAAATTATTATATACATATACAATTTCTGTATATATAATGTGTATATATGTATAAATATTTTTATGTGTGCATTGACAAACTGATATATATTTATCTATATATTTTAATATATGTTTATTAATATAAATATATAATATATGTAAATAAATATAAATATATATAAATATATTTATCGATGTACACAAATATATATATATATACATATGTATGTATGTCTATATTTAGAAACACGCATTCACACACACGAAAACATATTCTATATAGGTATTAAAATATATATATCTATATCTATATATATAAATATATGGGTAAATAAATATTAAGAAACAAATAAAAATATATTGATGTATCATAAAATAGATAAGAAAACGATATATGGGAGTTAAAAAGGATTAAGATTATGAGGGGGAGGTCTCAGTTTTGAAACCCGGTAATGTCAAGGGTGCGCTTGGGTGGGAGATGCATGTCCCTAGAACTACTAAAAAGTGGGGGGTTTCTAGACCTGTTATAGGGGTGGTAATTCTATACTTTCATTGTTAAAAGTGGGGATCATTCACTGATAAAAGGGGAGAGGTCCCACCCTCCCATTTTCTGAAAAAAAAAATTCTTTTTAACAATTACTTTTTTGTACATTTATCAGCACTAAACAAATAGATAAAGGACATTTTTTCAGAATTTTTTTAGCACTGATAAATGGCCCATTTTATCAGTGATAATAAAAGGGGCCTTTATTAACAATTTTTTAGAGATGATAATTGCAACCACCATTTAATAGAACTGATGATAATAACAATTTTATAATGCTGTAAATTCTTGTTTTTCTGGATGTTAAAAGCCAAATCTACAGAAGTGGAGTCATTCCAATCACCACGTTCATCGGATTGAGGTGAGGATGATTCATACACATCACAAATGACTTTTTGAACATTGTTCTAAAATACCAAAACAATATGAATATATATTCATTTCAAATAACTATTTATAAAAACATTAAAGTAAACTAATTGTAGGGGTCAACGGTGAGATCTGGACTCCTTATCAAAGGCATGGGTTTGTAGGAAACCACTGGGGCATGTTGATAGGAAGGCCTCTGATTATCATGGTAGATGAAGGCAAGACTCAAACCCTAGTATGATGGTGAGGGATAGAAATGAGGGTCAAAACTTACTCAAAGAATGTTTCGATGACCTGAGAAAAAGAACCCACTCTAGTAGGGGATGGTGAATTTCCAGATAGGTTGCTGCCATTATCAGCAGATCCAACCACCCTGATTATCTTCCAAGTAGTACATAATGGATACTATGGTTTGGGTGTCTCGGTCAGTGGTTGAATTAATATTTGACTACCTTGGGGGATTTCAATCCTATTCTAATTATATGTTTCTCTACATTAGTCTTTCATTCTATATGGATTTGTCTTCGAGATGATTAGATTTTCTGCAATTTACAATTTTCTTGTCTTTTTTATGGAATGTTGTGTTTGAGGATTCAGTCATGTAATGGGTACTATCTTGATTCATCTTAAATGGTCATCTACTTTTCATGATAAAGGGATTTTCCTAACCTATTGTAACAATAATGATCACTAAAAATACAAAACCATAAATAAAATTTACTAAAAAATATAATCATTTATAATATAAAAAAAGACCCCAAAAGAGAACATATTAATAGTTCCACTAAGAGGGTGGGGAATTAACTAAATTATATGGAGTGAACTCTATCCCTAAACCATTTGTATGTCACCACATATACTCCATCAACTAACCATGTTGTTGAAGCGGTTATCATTGTTGCTACTCTTGATATTGTCACTACTCTTCCTGCTCTCTCATTAATCTCTGAGTAGTCTCATCCTGAACACATTGCTTTGCATCAAACTCTACATATGTCACGAACCGTCCACCGGGACCCATGCCGCGAGTACTCCAATCCCGCCTTCCATAGGCTAGGGGCAGGAGACTATCATCGAAGGCATATTTCCCTAAAGCCGGTAAGGAATTTCCTTTATGACCTATACACACACAACCAATCACATAGCTAGATATGAAAAATTAGTAAAATGAATAGTAAATAGAGTGAGTAAGTATGTAAATGGGGATATAATAAAATCCCAACTATAAAGTACAATAAAATGGAAGGTATAAGTAAACTGGAAAACTCATGTGAATGCCCTCGAAGGATCCTACCTGAAGGGTAGGTACAGCTCTCAAACGGTCTTCTCTGTGGTACGCCTCATATAGGGTCCACCTCTGAGCTACCTCCAGTCCTGGTACCCTCATCCTCAGTCATTGTTGTCCGTCATCTGCAACCAACACAACAAGGTGCATTCATAGCCTATGTAGGGGTGAGTATAACTATAATTATTAAGGACCCCGTGACCCTCAAGGTCACACAAAATATAAAAAATAAAAACCAAAAATCATAAAATCAACTGAAAATCCTACTTAGGTATATCCCCAAACATATACCAAAATTATCAAGTATACCCATCTCAATCATGAGGAAACACAGAGTCTAACTCAATAGCCCAAAGCTCAGCTGTTCCACAATTGAAGAAATTCCACAATGGTAAGTACCACACAGGTACACCACATAGAATAATACCACCAAGGTATCACCATGAAGGATAAATACCACAAGGTACATACTCAGCTCACACCAGGTATATATTAGGTACAGTAGTAGAGATGGTTAGATGTAACAACTAAATATTCTTAATCTGTTAATAGGCAGACCCATGATGGATCCTAAATCATCATCATACCCATAGAGGATTGTAGTACATCGTCAGACCCACACAGGATCCTAGTACCTCGTCAAACCCACACAGGATCCTAGTACATCGTCAGACCCACACATGATCCAAGTACCTCTCCATACCCACAAAGGATCCTAGTACATCGTCAGACCCACACAAGATCCTAGTACATCATCAGTACATAGTCAGACCCACACAAGATCCTAGAAAATCTCCAGTACATCGTCAGAACCACACATAACCCGAGTACATTGTTAGTATGTCGTCAGACTCACACAAGATCGTAGTACATCGTTAGTACTTCGTCAGACCCACACAGGATCCTAGTACATCGTCAGTATGTTGTTAAACCCACACATGATCCTAGTAAATCATCAGTACCTTATCATACCCACACAGGATCATAGTACATCGCCAGTACACTGTCAGACCCACACAAGATCCTAGTACATCGTCACAGTATGTCGTCAGACCCACACAGGATCCCTGTACATCGTCATAGCCAGCTACAAGTTTCATGCACTAAGATAACTTGTCTCTGGAAGGTTTATCTACCCAAGCCACAGGTCGATTATCCAACTTTACGAAGTCCCATGAAGAATTATCCCAAATTACTATCATATAATTGGGGTATCAATGCAATAGATGATGCGTCAGCCGGATATCTAGTCTGTAAGTTATTGTCTTTTTAGCCCCGAGGGCATGGTTGGATTCATGCTCGATCCATTCCGAACATACCCCAAATTTATACAAACTCAAGTGGGGTATCCCAAAAGGACTGTCATGAACCAAGGTTTCTAGTGCCATAGACGGTTCCTCATTTTGACACCGTATGTGGGAGATATGTTGAATACAATATCCTGCAATAAAAATAATAATAATACTGGGTGTTTCATGAACTTGAGCCACGGTCTAGAATTTAATATTCAACATTAGACTTAAATCTACCATCTTAATGATAAGATCACGTCGCCATAGACTGTAAGTCAATAGGACATCACAAGCATGAGTTATGAAGGGTCGAATATTTAATAATAATAATATATTATTATTATTTGAGCGTTTTGGGTACCTGATCCAATAACCGAAAAACAGACATCCAATATTGGACACATAATTTTCGTCTTGAAGTCAGGGTTGCACTGCCGCTGATGGTTTGTGAAATTGAGGTCACACAGATAAGTTACAGATGAATTAGGGTTTTAAAAACCATAAATAATAATATTATTATATTATTATTATTTTATTTCATTGAAGGATTCTCTCTCCAATATCATTTGAGAATCACGCACAATAAGGGTATCCCATTTTGGTCCGCACGGGTCCAAATAACGCCTCTATCTCTTTTTTATGTTCATTTTTCTTTTAATTTTATTTCTTATCTATTCCTTTCTCTCTCCAATCTAATTTTCTTCTTCCATGATATTTCACCCCTATACATGAACTGGGAATCCGCTGCGCCTTCGCCTCGCACACGGCCTGCCTCCGCTGCACCGCCTACTCGTGCTGCCTCCTAATCTACCTCATCATCGGCTGAAGCCACATTGCCCCGCTTGTTGCGCGCGCACCGCCTGCACCAGCCACGCCGAACCTCTCTATTATGCCATGTCACTCCTTCCGTGGGGTGTCGCATCTTTGTTATAACCCCTAAAAATAAAATGATCACAAATCAACGATCCTCGGGTCAAGGGCTCCACGTGCATATGTCATACTCAACAGAATATTGCATTTCCAGTGCCAATAAACATTTGGCCGCCTCCTTCCACGAGCCATTGCGGCTTCGCTCCAAGCCCGAAATATTTAACGATCACATATTTGCAATCCTTGCGCTGAGGGCTTCACATACATATATCACACTCAGAAAACCTCTATATTTCATCTGCCAAAAAATATTAGCCGTTGAAGTGCGCACAAATAACTCGTGAAGAATAAAACGAAAGAGGAGCATGGTTTATGTGCGGGATGATGGCCTTGTTCGTTTGGCCATCATCATCATGAATTTAGGATATGAAGAATCAATAAAAAAAATTCAAACATATAAAAAAAACCCTACCTCGTTTGTCCATTGGATGTGGAGTGAGGAAGAATACGATGTCGATGAGATGGTGACGTCGGCGTTCGTTGCTCCCGCAAGATGTTTCCAATCCGGGCTCAAGCATCTTCCTCGTTCTCCAATTCATGAGTATGATCTTCATTGTAGTGTATGTTCTTCGTTAAAGAATATCTTTCCACTTTTCTTATATCTCTTCCTTTTTCCATCAATTCTCCAACCAAATGGTGAAATGCCAAATACGTTTATTAAATAAACTAATTGAGTTGGCACATCAATGGGAGGAAAACCAAGATTTATCTCATATTAAAGGATGAGTTCAAGGGTAGTGTGGTCCCCACCTTTAAATTTAATTTTGGGTTTTATAGTTTGGGTGGTCCCCACCACTAAACCTAAAATGGGAGGTTTTAAAAATAAAATAAAAGTTGTTCTTAATTTTATTTTTATTTTTTTAACTCTCCCACGAAATTCAGGTACACTAACTTTCACCCTCGACCTAATGCGGTCAATGTAAAGGCCTTCATAAGGGAATATCAGCGCTACGAGTTCAATAGTGCCCTCAAATTTTAATTCTGAGAACTGGTTCAAATGTTTTATAACACCGCTCGCGCGTTTACTGAACGTACCTGAAAAAATGTTCAGAAAAATTATAACAGTCACCCTTGACTCGTGTCGGTCGAGGTTAGGCTCTACCTAAGTGAAACATGCCCCAAAGAACCCAACGGTACTCTCAAATTTCAAATCTGAGTTATCATTTAAAAGTTGTGGGTTTTAAAATAAAATAATTGTTACTTAATATTTTATTTATTCCCAAAAACGAACATTCACGGGTGGCCTACGCCAGCAAAAGTTAGTACCTTCATAAATGAAGAACGACCTCAGCATTATAGAGGTGGTCTCGAATTTTCAATTTGAGCTACCATTTGTGAGTTATAATAATTTGAAAAATAAAATAATTTTTTTAATTATTTTATTTATGTTTATGCAATTTTTGGGTCTTCTCACAGGAGGCCGACGCCGACTAAAATTATGTCGTTCCTAGGGTAAACCCTCCATCCTGAACGCAAAGGTACCCTATGATTCCTAATTCATGTTACTATTTAATATTTATTCCACTTTTTTAGTAAAAATGCTTACGCGCACTAATTAAAACTCAACTAAACTTCGACGGATCATTCAGGGCACTCCGGGCCTTGAAATCACATGCCGTCAAATTTTGCGGTCTTGAAATAATACCATATAATTTTTATAAAAAAATTATACAGAATTTCCGGGACATGAAATTCTCCCCACCTTAGGGATTTACATCCTCGAAAGCCAAAAAAAAGGAAAAAACCCAAAATAGGGTACAGAGAACGAATCTAAGCCTCCTGCTCCCATGTGCCCTCCTAGCGGTTCTCGTGCTACCAGCGTATGTGAACTAGAGGTTTTGACCGACCACGAAGGACCTGCTCCTGTCAATCCTTAATCACCACTGGAACCTCCGTAAACGTTTCCCCATCGTTGAAGTCTAGCTCGACGTGGTCGATGATGTGAGATGGGTCATGCATGTATCTCCTCTGCTGGGATACGTGGAAGACGTCGTGAACCCTATCCAATTATGGTGGAAGAGCCAAGAGGTATGATACCTCATCTATCCTCTGAAGAATCATAAAAGGACCGATAAAACTCGGTGATAACTTGACGCCTCGAACAAATTTTCATAGTCGTTGTGGAGGAGATACTCACAAGAATACTTGGTTCCCCTCCTAGAACTCCAATGGTTTCCGTATCTTGTCGGCATAATAATTCTTCCAAATCATTGTAGTATTCACTTGATGACAAGTGAGACTTCATGATACAAAATCTACCACTGATTTATTCATCTCTATCCACTAGTACTGACATTGGAGGTCCTGGTATATCTTCACCACACCAAAATGTACCACCAGTGGGGACGTATGGAACTCCCTCAACACCTCCTCCTGAAGCGCCAATGGTACTATGGTACATCCCTTGAAGAGGACGATGTGCTCCCCACATTCATAAAACTCATCAGGTGACTACCCTAAGGATATCTGATCACGTCGAGACTTGCAGTCAATTCCCCCAAGATGCGCCTCCCCTACTTGATGAAGGAGTGGGGGAGTGAGAGTCATAGAATGAAGGTAAGAAGCATCATCTCTATCCATGAAGGATATCTGCAGCGTGACTACTTACTCTGATGCCTCACTCAGTAGCTGTAGGCCAGACCTCCTACTGATTGCATCTGATACCAGGTTCCCCTTCCCAGGATTATATACCATCATAAAGTCATAGTCCTAGAGGAACTCTATCCACTCATGTTGGGACCATAAAACTCAAAACATCTAATGCCAACCGAAACTCTCACCTTAAGCGTTATATCACACCATCGGTGTATGTGTGATTATCAAGTCTCCTCCTAAAGGTATCTATATACGTGAGGGTCATGTAAAGGGTTTAACAAGAAACTCTGGGTCTTAGAAAAGATTCGTGGAAGGCGTTAGAGTTGGTGTCCTCAGAACCAACTGTTTGTACATTGATTACATGAATGTACACTTATTATATATTGTTCATTGTTCTCCATGACTCACTAGTGCAGAAAACGTTATTTACGTCACCATTTTTTACGTCGGTTATATATAACCGATGTGAGAATCTGTGAAATGTGGTTTTTTATGTCGGTTATTTAATAACAGGCGTAATAAATGCATTGAGTAGGTTTTTAACATTGGTTATTTTAATAACCGACATTACAAAACGCGTGTGGTCGGTTTTTAGGTAGGTTATTTTATAACAGACGTAAAAAACCAAAGAGCAGGCGTTTTTTACATTGGTTATATTATAACTGACGTAAAACACCAAAGCGCGGGGGGTTTTTTACGTCTGTTATAAATTAACAGACGTAAAAAACCAAAGCACAGGGGGTTTTTACGTCGGTTTTAAAATAACCGATGTTATAAATTTAAAAAATAGTTTATAACGTCGGTTATATAATAACCGATGTTATAAAACATTTAAAAATTTTAAGCCCTGTGGACAGTCATTTACGTTTTTTCGATCGACAATCCGCCAAATCGTCTCTCTCACGCGGTAAACCCTAATCGCCTCGTCGATCGACCTGCGTTAAACTCATTTTGGCTTCATTATTTATCATCTTTAGTCTCCTCAGATCTATCATCTCAACTCGAAACACTCAAGTAAGCTTTCCACAAATTTATTTAGTTTGTTTTTTTCTCGGATAGTCAATATTTATGTTTTGTGATTTTTTTTAAACTAGGTTAGATTCCTCCATTTATAACCCTATTACATCTTTTTGAATATCTTTGGCACCAGACATTCGTTTTTATCTTGAGTGTCTTGTTTTTGTATTTCATTAAAAAAAATTTGATATATTGCCTTGCATTTAATGACTCAAAATCCTCATATGTTGGAAACATATTTGGGGTTATTTATTGAAGGACTATGGTGTGATTAAGGAATGATTTGGAATATTTCCTGATTTGTCCGGTTTGAATTCCATTATCAAAAAGAAATTTGAGGTATGGTTGATTCATCCATTCCTTTTATCCTATATTTCATTTAATGCTCAGGTTCATCTAACAATTTTGTAGTTGGATAACCAATAATGTTTATGTGATTAGATAATTAAAAGAAATTATCATCATATATAGTGAATCATCCTTGTTGAGTGTCTTACCATAGAATAGGAATCAATCATCCATATTGAAGATGTTATTTTTTTAGAAAACAAAAAACATTAATTTAAACCATTTATCATTCATTAATTGAACTAAAATAAATATCTACACATGAGTTATAATGGAACATAATAAAATAAATATTTATCATTCACCCTCATAGAGTCTAATAAATCTATGATAAACCATTTTTTTTCTTTAATGGAAACAAATTCACTTTTAGCCACTTTGTATTTTTAGAAGACACTAAACTTCCTTATAATTTCACCCTTCTGGGAAGTATTAAACATCATTATATCCCTTTAAAAAATCTAAATTTCACAGAAATATCGTGCATCCATTTTGTCTTATATGACTCTACTATAGATAATTATACCATTTTTTATATTATTAGTCATGATAAACTCTATCATAACATCCATAATATATGTTTAAAAAAATGGGAATTTCACAATTTTCATGATATTAGTTGAGAATAATGATAATTTTTTTTATTAATGATAATATAGACAGGGGTAATTTTACAAAATGAATTTGAACTTGAATAATGAAAATTATTTTTATTCCACAAGATTTTTTGATTTTATTTCACAAAACTAATTATGATCGAATACAAAAAATAATTGCACCACCAACCAAAGTGAAACCAGTGTATTGTTCTATTTTAGAAATTCAAGATTCAATCAATGAGATTGTGATTTATTTATTTTGTATAGTTTCTGAATCAAGATTCTCGATTCTATTTCAAATGGGTATTTGTTTGTTTTTTGATGTTTCACGATTTTATTTGATGTAGGTTTTTCTTTTTCATGGATTACTTTATAAAGTGGTCTCGGTTCAATTGATGTTGTGTTTCCTTTGACACCATCCCCCCTCAATGACTATGATCTCTCATTGCCAGTTTTTCTCTAATTTCTCTCTCATACACCTTTTGGATTTGATGGTTGATTACAAACAAATTTATTTAAATATTTAAGCTGGATTATATGCATTTTTTAGGATTATATTTCTGTTTTATTGCACATTATTTATTATTCTATCCAATACTAAGACCCTTTATAGTAAGAAAAATTTCATAAGAAATACTATTGGACTTTTCATCATATTTCATGAAACTTTTTTAATAATGTCACGTTTTTAAAAAAAATATGTTATATCAAAGATGTGGAAACTGGTGGTGTTCGGGGGGGGGGGGGGGGGGGTGTCCAAGGGGGTGGGTGGGTGTGAGTGGCTGTCCACGGGGGTGGGGGCCTGTCTAGAGGGTTTAGGGGTTTTCCGTGGGTGGGGGGTTGTCCAGAGGGTTGGGGGTGTCCAGGGGGTTGTTGAAGGGGTAGGGGTGGGGGTGGTGTCCAGGAGGGGTGGGGGTGCTGTCTATAAGGGTGGGGGCTGTCTGGAGGGTTGGGGGTGTCCAGGGGTGGTCCAAGGGGGTGGGTGGGAGTGGGGGCTGTCCAAGGGGGTGGGGGCCTATCCAGAGCATTTTGGGGGTTGTTCGGGGGGTGGGGGTGATTCTCAGGTTTACTCCAATTTCTCCAATTTTCTATCAACTATGTAGGCGGCATGGTTTTCTTTGATTCAATGAAATTTAAAACTGTTATATCTAACTATATTTTGTTTTAAAAATAATATTCAAGAATATTTTCTTAAATACCCATAGATTTGTTTTATATTTTAAAATGTTTTACATTCAAATTATGATTTTGTTCATATAAACTTATATTTGTCTTATCTTAAAAATAAATATATTTTGTTGATATTTGTTATAGGAAATAATGAGTCAATGTTGTATTACGACACATCGAATGAGCAATGAATTTGAGGAAGGTGTTGATGACTTTTTGGAATTTTCAAAACAAAATGATCCAAGTAGTGACATTTTTTTCTATCCATGCCTGAAATGTTTGAATATGAAGAAGTTGAAAAGTACAGAGATAAAAGATCATCTGATTTTTCATGGTTTTAATCCGATTTATAGCCCTTGTATTTGGCATGGTGAAACTGGACGGAATTTCACTGATGATGATGATTCACAAGATGGTAACTCCGATGGAATTGAAGAAATGATTCGTGATATTGTAGTAGAAAAAATTGAGATAGAACCGACAGTTGCGCGTCTATATGGTGATGGTGAAAAACCATTATATCCTGGTTGTACAGAATTTACGGTTTTTTCGGCAGTGTTAAAATTGATTAACCTGAAGGCGAAACATGGATGGAGTGACAAAAGTTTTACAGAGCTGCTACAATTGATGAAAGATATTCTTCCAAAAGATAACGATCTTCCAGATTCACATTAAAAAGGCAATAATATATTATGCCCGATGGGATTGGGATACAAGATAATACATTCCTGTTTCAATGACTGCATTATATATAGGAAGGAATATGAATTTCTGTTACAGTGTCCTAAATGTGGGACATCACGGTATAAGGTGAAAAAAAATCACAGGCTGGTGTAGAGATTACAAAGCTCCCTTCAAAGGTATTTTGGTATCTTACTATAATGATTCATTTCAAACGTTTATTTTCTAATTCACATGAAGAAAAAAGGTTAAGATGTCAAGATGAAGAGTGGGTATGTGATGGAAAAATACGTCATCCAATTGATTGTCCACAATGGAAGAAAATAGATGCGAAGTATTCTACATTTGGAAATGAAATTAGAAATCTCAGACTAGGGTTGTGCACAGATGGAATGAATCCATACCGAACACTAAGTAGCACACATAGTTCATGGCCTATTTTATTGGTAATTTACAACATCTCTCCTGAAGTTTGTATGAAGCCCAAATATGTCATGTTTAGTATAATTATCTCTGGTCCAAAGCAACCCGATAATGATATTGATGTTTACTTGTCACCGTTGATTGATGATTTGAAACTGTTATGCGCTGATGGTATTAGGGTGTATGATTCTTATAAAATGGAATATTTTCAACTGCATGCAGTTCTTCTGCTCACTATAAATGACTTCCCAGCGTATGGAAATTTGTCTAGATAAAGTGTTAAAGGGCATAAAGCATGTCCAATTTGCGAACAACAGACGTCATATTTTCAATTGCATCATGGGAGGAAAACAGTGTACATGGAAGATCGAAAGTTTTTGCCTATGGAACACCCTTATAAAAGACTAAAAAAGGCATTAAATGGCTCACAATAATTTGATACTGCTTCAAAATCTATATCCCCTGATCTATATTTTGAGAGGGTGAAAATCCTTGATGTGACATTGGTAAAGACATAGAAATCTGGTAATGATAGACATATTTGGAAGAAAATGTCAATTTTTTTAGCTACCGTATTGGAGGTATCATGAAGTTAACATTATATTGATGTCATGTATGTGGAGAAGAATATATGTGATTCTTTTATTGGAACATTGTTAGATATTAAGGGAAAGACTACAGATGGTTTGAATGCAATATTAGACTTACTATCAATGGGAATACATTTGGAGTTAGCTCCCACTCCTAAAGGAAGATGAACATTTCTTCCCCCGGCTTGTCATACATTATCGAAGAGGGAGAAAATTAGCTTCTGTCAGTGTCTTCATGATATCAAAGTGCCTCAAGGTTATTCTTCTAATGTAAAAAATTTTTCTCATTGAAGGACTTGAAGTTGATAGGTATTAAATCACATGATTGTCATATCATGATGCAACAAATTCTACCAGTTTCCTTGCGTGGAATATTGGCCATTCGTGTCAGAAAGACTATAATGAAGTTGTGTTGTTTTTTCAATTCAATTTGTAACAAGGAGATTGATGTTAATGCTTTGAACATTTTGGAAAAAGATGAAATTTTTATACTTTGTCAATTGGAAATGTATTTTCCTCCAACTTTTTTTGATATAATGATGCATTTATTGATTCATCTGGTTCGAGAAATATGGTTTTGTGGACCTGTATATCTTCGTTGGATGTATCCTTTTGAAAGGTATATGAAAATATTAAAGGGGTATGTTAAAAATATATATCGACCTGAAGCCTCCATTATTGAAAAGTATATTTCTGAGGAGGTAGAAGAGTTTTGTACGAGCTACTTGGCTGCGACGCAACATATTGGTTTGCCTCCATCTCTCCATGAACGAGTTAATAATGAGGGAAAGGGGATTCGCGGCTTGAAAGTCAAATCATTGTCAGCTGAAAGGATGAAGAAGTTAGAATCATACATCTTTAATAACATATCTGATGCTCAACCATATATCACATTGCATATTAATGAGTTGAAAAAATGTCATCCAAAGTAGAAAGAAATGTGGATTTTCAATGAGCACAACAGAACATTTTTTTCATGGATTAAAAAGACTTTTCTTGGTAGATCAGATGTATTAGAGACATTAAAATGGATAGTTGGTGGTCTATGTTTAAATGTGATAACATGGTCCGGTTATGACATTAATGGTTATACATTTCATACGAAAGCTCAGGACAATAGAAGTGCAGTTCAGAATAGTGGTGTATTGGTGTTTGCAGAAGCAATGCATTTTTCGAGTGCTAAGGAAAAAAACCCAATTTCTGCATCAAGTGCATATTATGGAGTGATTGAAGACATATGGGAGGTTGATTACTTTAAAATTAAAGTTCCCGTTTTAACTGTAAATGGTTTAATGGTAATAACAGTGTCAGACACGATGAATTTGGAATGAAACTTGTTAATCTGAATAGATTGGAAGATATAGATGATTTTTTTATAATGGAAACATATGAAAAAAAAATTTCTATATAGTAGATCAATCAGATATGCAGTGGGTTTTTGTTTTAGAAGGGAAAAAAATGTTGGTGAGGATGAAGTTGATGAATATGCTGATTTATGTGAGATCCCTACTTCCTTGGAATGATTAACCGAACATAATGATGATCATTTTGAAGACATAGTTTGTGCCATAAGGAATGATCACGACGAAGGAATTTGGGAAAACAATACATTTGTACATTCCTAAAATTACAGGTAACATATGTTTAATTCTTGTTTACATTAATTTTTTCCATAAATGTTAGATATTGTATGTTTTTTATTTATTAAAACATGTTTTAAAACAAAATAAGTATATTTTTTTGTTTGTTTTATGTTTTTTTAATTTACTTTATCATGTTTATAACCATTACATGAATTATATATCTATTATTTTTGTTCACTGACAATTACATTACCATGTTTAACATGTCTACCAGGTTTTCCATTTTTACCATGTTTACCATGTTTACCATCTTTACCATCTTTACCATCTTTACCATCTTTGCCATTGTTTAACATGCTTACCATATTACCAATGTTTACTATTATGTAACTTAGTACAATTTTCAATTTTCTGATTACAGTAGTATTAAAGTATTTGAATTTCTATATTTGTGAAATGAAGTTTTTTTATGTGAAGGATAATGACAGATCATTCAGATGATCAACCACATGATTCTGGAGAGGAGCATATTGCTGGTCATACCTCTGGGGATGAACATTCACATGCTCCTATTACGACAAAGAGTTCAAAGGATGGTAAATGTGGGTGCACACGTTTACCAAAATTATCACTTGCCCGTACGTAGGATCAGAGGATAGTCGTTGAGTTTGATGATGATGATATTCCTAGAGGTCTGATTGAAAAAGATTTTCAGAGTTTTGTAGCAACTCAGGCTAAGAGAAAAGTAATCATTCTGTATGATGATTGGAGAAGTTTGGATAAAGCGATTATCTCTCAGTTGTGGGAGATGATTTTGGTCAGATCGTTTTTCATTGTTTGAAAATTCTTTTAATGTTTCTATAATATATAATATGTTTAACCTCTTCTTTATCAGATGACCTTTGATATTCCCGACACTAGAGGAGTCAGGAAGAAATGATTATCGTTGGCTGCCAAGATATGGAGGAATTTCAAATCAACCCTCTCATCTGATTTCATTTATGGTCATAGGAGTCATGACAATCCATGTCATATATATCCTCTTATAGATGAAGACACATGGAGATAGTTTTTTGAAAGTAGAAGAAAAGAGTCATTTCTAATAAGGGCAATTTAAACTTTTATAAACATTCTTATATAAATGATTTTATTAATGTTTTTTTAATGATTTCTTATTCTTAAATTACAGCCAACAAGGAATGCTCATCAGGAGATCCAATCTAAAAATGCATACCCTCACTGTTTATCTCGGGGAGGGTATGAAATATTGGAAGAACAATTGATGGCGGAAAAATATCAACAACTAAGAGCTGAGTCTTCAAGCTCTGGAGAGGTGGCCCCTCCATCCCCTCCATCTAGACATGAAAAATGGAAGCGAGCTCGGAAGGGAAAAAAGGGCAATATCTTTTAGAAGAATTGAGAATCGTAGCTGAGAGGATTCTAAGATATCTATTTTATTTATTTTAGTTAACTATTTTCTTCATATAATATCAGTCATTACAGAAATGTTCAATTAATTAATATAGGAGTCTCTTGAGGAGCAGAGTTTAGAGGGGACATTTACAGCTACTGGGAGGGAAGATATTTTATTTGCAGCATTGGTAAGGCCTGAACATCCTGGTCGTGTAAGAGGATATCCGGCAGGTGTATCGGTAAGAAAAGTGTTTCCATGTTCTTCAACTTCTAACATTGAGGGGGTTTATAAATGAAATAGAATACTTGGAGGCTGAATTTCATAATATTAATGCGACGATGGAGGACAAGATTAGAGAGTCGGTGCAGTAAGTGTTTGCAAAAATGCAAAGACATTTTCAGACTATAGCTCCCACTCCTCCACCTCCCCCTGCATACCCCATTATTTATCCTCCACCTCCGCCAGTAGCTCCCACTCCCCCACCTCAGCATGCAGACCCCATTTTTTATCCTATGCCTCAGCCACAACTTCCTACTTATTGCGAGTTGTATGTTGATGATTATCAACATCAGATAGTAGCATATGGGTTGGTATATTTTATAAGAGATACAATTCATCATCAATAATTAGAGGTAGAGAATCAGAGGGTCACTTTATAGGATATTATTGATAGATCATCTAGGATACCAATACCTACAGATGAGGTGGCGACAGTTGGACAGAGTATCAGCCATTTTTTAATTTGGCCATCCATACATCTTCGACTCATTACCATAGAGGTATCAATGTTATATATTTTATTTTATTTTTTTATTAATGTTGTTTTATCATTTGAAAACAAATATATTTTTCATTTTTTTTACAGGAATACTTCAAAGGTAATGAAATACTGTATAGACAACAACAAAGACAAATGGCTATGACATCAGATAAATATTCAAACGGCCTTGACATATTGTCAAGATATTAACATTTGTTGTCGGGTTATTGTGAGTTTCCAATAGAAGCTCATGTTTGTGGATGTGAAATAAGAGTGGGGATTTTAAAAACTGATATCATGGATCTTGTTACTGGAGATAAGTTTGGCATCAACGTGGTGCAAATTTATTCCATGTAAGTCTTGACACCTTTTCCCTACGTTATATTTATTAAAAATGTATACTTATGTATGTTTTGTATTAGGTATCTTTATAAAATTTGTGAGAGGAATGAGCTGACAGAAGTATATGGATTCATGGACCCTCAATTGATTTCCCCTAAAGCATGTGCATTGAATAAGGAACAAAGAATGGTTTATATTGCTGAAAGATTTGAAAAGAATATAATCACACAATGTTGGATGATGCCTTTTTGTGAGAGGTATGAAACACATTTCTCTCAATGAGTTAATTATATTTTAACAAAAAAACCACTAACGTCAAATTTCCTTTTATCAGTGATCATTGGATGTTAGTGGTTTTTTTCCCATGGGATAAAGCCCTTTATTGGATATGCTCTGTCCATGGTGATGTGCGGGATAGTTTTACGAATGTATTGGAAAAGTATGTTTCAATTTCTCAATAGTTTTACATATTAAATTGAAATTTAAATTTACCCCATTTGTATTATTTTCTAACAGTGCATGGGCCTACTTTCGAAAAAACACAAAGAAAAGAGGTGCAATGATCAAATATGTAAATGTGAAGGTAAATATCCATTTATAATTTGTACTTTTTGATTTATTACATAAAAATAATATATTGTATTTACACTCATTCAAACAGAATTATCATGAACAACAAGGCCTCATCGAATGTGGATATTATATGTTAAGATTTATGTATGAAATAATAACAGCTGGGACAGTTGTGAATTTTGACTTGGTACGATTTCTTCTTAAACTTTTCCATAATATTTCAATTTTATTTATTCATTATAAACGTTAAATAATTTCTTTTTCATTTGTAGCTTTTTGATAACCCTAATCCCTATACTACTGAATACATTAAACACTTACAAGTGGAGTGGTCAAATTTTTTATAGGTTTGATTGACTTTTAGCTGCTTGTAATGTAAAATGTAATTTTGAATATTGTCATTGAAGTTGTGTATTTGGTAGTTGTTTAGGTTGGATTTAGTTTTTTTTGAAGTTGATAGTGTATGTTTTGAATGTTATATAAGTGAATGTTTAATTTTTCTCTGCTTATTGTTTTTGTTTACTTATGATGGTTTTTTTTGGTATGGATTTGGGTTTGTGGGGGAGGGGTTCCAAGGGTGTGGGGGTGTGGTCAGTTGGGTTGGGGGGTGTCCAGTGGTCTGGGAGGGCTGTCCGGTGGGTTGGGGGGACAGTCCAGGGGGGGCAGGGCTGTCCAGGGGTGTAGGAAGGCGGTCCAGGGGTGTGGGAGTGTTGTCCATGGGTGGGGGGGGGGTATACATGAGGGTGGGGGGGTTGTCCAGGGGTGTGGTGGGGGCTGTCAAGTGGGGTGAGGGGGTGCTGTTCAGGTGGGTGGGGGTTGTCGAGGGGTGTTTGGGGTTGTCCGGGGGTCGGGGGCAGTCCAGGAGTGTGGTGGGGGCTCCAATGGGGTGGGGGAGGGCTGCCCAATGGGTATACATGAGGGTGGGAGCTCCAATGGGGTGGGGGAGGGCTGTCCATGGGGTATACATGAGGGTGCGGGCTCCAATGGGGTGGGGGAGGGCTGTCCATGGGGTATACATGAGGGTGGGGGCTGTCTAGGGGGTATGTTTTATATGATATCAATGTACATGATTAATTTTGATCTACTTCTATTTTTGTGGTACGATTTCCTGATTTGTTTTCTGGTTGATTCTGGTGGAGAGAAGATGACTGCATTCACTTTTTTGAAAAAAAATTGGGGTTATCACGTCAGTTATTTATTAACCGCCGTGATAAAAGGCTAGGGACATGGTTTATCACGTTGGTTATTTAATAACGGACGTGATAAAAGGCCTAGAAAATGGTTTATCACGTACGTTATTTAATAACCGACGTGATAAACCACCTCCCCCCCATTTATCACGTCGGTTATTAAATAACCGACGTGATAAACCCCCCTCCCCCCGGTTTATCACGTCGGTTATTATATAACCGACGTGATAAACCCCCGCACCCTAGTTTATCACAGCGGTTATATAATAACCGACGTGATAAACCCCCCTCCCCCATTTTATCACTTCAGTTATTAAAAAACCGACATGATAAACCCCCCCCCCCCCCCCCCCGGTTTATCACGTCGGTTGTTTAATAACTGACGTGATAACCCCCCCCCCTCCCGGTTTATCACAGCGGTTCTATAATAACAGACGTGATAAACCCCCCGCCCCCTGGTTTATCACGACGGTTCATTCATAACCGACATGATAGACCATTTCCTTATCCTTTTATCATGTCGGTTTTTTAAGAACCGACGTGATAAGCCATTTTCCAGGCCTTTTAACACGTCGGTTGTTAAATAACTGACATGAAAAACCCTTCCCATTTTATTTATCACGTCGGTTCTAAAATAACTGACGTCATAAACATCGCGATCTTATGTTTTTGACTTCGGTTTTTAAATTACCGACGTCAAAAAGGTTATTTATAACATCACCCGTATTAACGTCGGCTAGAAACTGACGTAAAAAATGAAAAATAACCGACGTAAAAAATGTTTTCTTCACTAGTGACTATAATATAATAATGTCATGAAATATTTGTTTCAATAATAAGGTCATTGAAGATCCCTAATATGATGATAACCTTGAAATTATATAACAGTATTCTTAAATAAAGTTCTATGGTAGGATGACATACTATGATAGGAGACATAGTATATAGTTCATCATGTGTGAGTACTCATAAGAAGTGGGGACTCTATCTCATGGAGTTCGAACTTGGTAATCTCCAAAATGGGAGATTATGTGAACAGACACACGATTAGTAATTCTGCATGTCTTGGTGTCATCGTACATTGCTATCTGTGAGCATATGTAATGGTCCTTAGACTGAAAGATTATCATTAACTCATGTCATGACTCATGCACTTAGATTTGATGAAGAAAACAGTCACGAAGTCAGTTGGCAGGAACTAGGGTACGTTGGGTGCGTCACAAATGACATGTTGTTAATGGATAAGTCGAGGAAGGATTTTTCCCATCCATTAATGGAAGATGATATCTTGGCCCATTGATTGAAATAGAACTGTCACATGAAATTCCATGGACATGGTGTAACGATGGGTTTATTTCAGGTAGTCAAAGAATGACAGATCAAGAATATAGGTTTATGAAACTACCATGAAACCTTCTTAATGAGATATTGAGACAAAGGGATTAAATTACATGGTAAGAATTCGTATGAGGTGACACACCAATGCAGCGTCAACCTCTTTTTCTTGGGTTCCTTGACCCGTTGTTAGATAGTAATCTTGGACTTTAGGCTATCCCGCTTAATGCCAATGAGAAAGAGGCCTAGAGGGTCACACACTAAGTGTATTCAAGTATCTAAAGTATAATAATGATTATTCCCATACGTGTTTTAAAAATTATTCAAGGAAGCCTAAATCGTTTTAATGTTGTAGGAAGAATAAAATGAAAACAAGTACACGTCGTGTTTTAATGATTACACACCATGTAGTTTTTATTTTGAAAACAAGTACACTCCATGTATTAATGACTACATGCCGTGTAGTTGTCATTTTGGAATGGAAATGAAGAAACAAGTACATGCCGTGTATTAATAATTACATGCCGTGTAGTTTTATGAAAAACAAGTACACGTTGTGTATTAATTATTACACGCCATGTAGTTTTTCCAGTTGGGATTTTGAAAATATAATATTGTTTTATTAAATTATATTTATTATAATAAGCTTGGGCACATGTCAATGAATTAATTATTCTACATGGGGGTTTTCAGTAAGAGTTAATGAAATAAATAAAATGCAGAACAAGTTTATTTATTATCATAACTCTATAACCTCAAACGTGATTATAAATATCCTCACAACCCAAAACTTTTCCCCAATCATTGTGCACAAAAATTCTAGATAATTCCCTCAAGGCAGAGAGAACTCCATCCTACAATAATGCTCTCAAGACCGAGAGAGATCATCATCCATTGGATTAAAATGATATCAGGCGGACAATCCAAGAAAATGTTTCTCCACGCTAGCTCCCAGAGAATATTTTGGCGACGTCCAGAGATATGTGGTACACATTTGGATCACCTCTAGAGGAAGTCTACACTTGGCTTCTACGACACAACGAAGAATCACACCAGAACGTGATCAAGATTATAAACAAAGAAAGAACACACAAAAAGGTACTTCTTATCAATTATTAAATTAATTATAATCAACCTGTGATAGTCCTCGTTTGTGGTTTTGGGACTATCCTTCTTCCTTGTCTATTTCTGTGATTCGTTCTGTGGAGACTGGAGTTTATCATAGTATTGATCCTAAATTGATCGTTTATTATGAAAAAAAGCCAAGTGGGCATATCCACCCATGATCTTCCGCTATGCCCAGAACCATTAAATGGTATCAGAGTGAGGTTATAACATTTATTATAGTTATTTAACTTTCGTTGATAATTTACGCTTTTATATTTGATTTAATTCAATATAAATCATTATATAAGACTGAATGAATGAGATTTGTTCTTCCCGCTTCATTTCTCGATTGAAATCACAAAAACTGCTTTTTAATTTTAATTTTGATTAAAATAAAAATGAGGCACACATTCAAAGGAGACGCTCTTTCTGTCTGTACAACATAAGAATACATGGAATGTAGTGAAAACTATGTATCATGTACTTAGGTTCCACAAAACGGCATCGGTCCGCCAAAACATGCCATGTGAATTGAGCATGCCGAAGTATTTATCACACCGTGTTGACCAGAATTGAATGGTACGTGGAAACTGGAAATACACGGCGTGTATGTTAAATCAACACACCGTGTAGTCCGATCCAGTCCAGGTGAAACTGTGTACAAGGAGAAGCCATGTTCCACATACATGGGATTTCTAGGATGGTAACCGCATAACAAGGAAGAACACGCCATGTTAAATTAATCTACACGTTTTGTACTCTAAAATTTCCAAAGATCAGAAAACACGCCAAAGCCCCCGGCGTGTACATTGGATAATGGGTGAATAATACACATTGTGTAATATAGCATACGCACTGTGTACTTTCCAGAAATGGAATATCACCAGGATTCCTCCAAAGTACAAAGTCCTTTACAAGGAATATGGATGAGATAAATCTCAAGGATATTCAGAAAGGAATTTAAGACAAATAATTGATTAATTATAAGATCATAATTAATTGAATTCATGTGTGATTATCGTAAATAAAAGAGAGATTAATAGAATTTGATTTCTAAATATGCGTAAATGTCGTTGCATGATATTGATTATCGTGAGCTAGACCAAAGACCATTAGTGTGTGAATGGTTTAATATAAATTTATTTAATTTAAATTTGTTGGAATGCGAGCCTTCTTATAATAATATGTAGGGCATCCATGCCCATGGTTTCTTTAATGTAAACCCCATGTAATGGAAGATCTCCCAAGTTAGAGTAGATGGTTCAAATACCGAAGTTGAGGTGAAAGCAACCCAAAAATAAACAAAGGTGGACAGGTGGGAGCTGCAAAACATGAACAATTAGGTTCAAGGTGTTTTTCCCTAGGTCAGGGTTATCTTATCAAAACCGCTAGATAATCTATCCAATAGAAGCTCATGATCATGCCATATTATTTTATTTCTGTCTGATTTCATGGTTTATTTATTATGTATGTGTTGTCGTGATCACATAATTATGGAAATAAATAGGCATGAAAAGATGGAATAAAAAAACCGGACTATGCGTAACCATTATCGAAACATGTTTAATCACATAATCTATAATAACTTATCATTAACAAGAATGTGATAGTGAAAAACTACTCAAAAAGAATAAAATCTCTCAAATACCATATTAAGTCAGACCATGCCTTCTATTACTTGATTAAGGGAAAGACTCAATTAAACTATGTGTTTGGCCAACCCTTGTTGGGACACATACTTTTATAGAGGAACTCCGTATGAAAGTTTTGAGTTAACTACAACATTTTAAATCAAGATGAGTAGACCGTTCTAGACTTGTTGTAAAATGGAGGCAAGTGTTGTGGAAATCTAAGTCAAGATTTCAGGATTGGGGAGTCCACTCAACAGATCAAGGAACTGTAAGCTCATAGTTGGAAAAGACCTGCCTACCTAAAAACCTTCAAAAAGCTTGACCAACCCTTTTTGGGGTTATGCGAAGGGTAATATGGATCCTTGCCACTAGAATGTCATGGAAACTGGACATTCCAAGTTCAATGGTGAGGACCATTGGGACATGATAAAATAGTGGGAGAATTATTAAATATATTTATTATTTTTCACAAAATGTGATAAAAAGGTACTGATAAATATTCTCTTTTAATTTTTAGAATCAATATGACAAAACCTTCATCCACATTATATCTGCGATCAATTCTTGATAAAGAAAATATCTTCATCGGCAGTAACTTCTAAGAATGCTTTAGGTTTCTTCTGGTTATCCTACACCATGAACGAAAGTTTTATGTGCTGGAGTCCCCACATCCAGATCCGCCCACCCAAGGGGCGAGTGATGAAGATTTCATAGACAGTGATCAAAATTTGAATGATGTACTCGACATTCAATGTTTGATGTTATCATCAATGTCTAGTGATCCCATGAAGTCTCATGAAGACATGAATGCCTATAGCATGCTCAAGCACCTCCATGGTCTATACAATGTGAGAGCAATACATGAATGGTTTGAGATATCCAAGGCTCTATTCCAGAGAATTCTTGGAGAGGGTGCCCCAGCTGGGACTCATGTAGTCAAGCTCATTGGCTACATTGAGCGCTTAGAGGTTCTAGGTTTTAAACTCCATGAAGAATGGGGTACCAATCTCATTCATTCATCACTCCCCTAGTGCTTCTATAACTTTGTTGTAAATTTCAACATTAACAACATTGAGAAGTCTCTATCTGATATCCTTATCCTCATTCGCCAAGTGGAAAATGATATGAAGCATGAAAATACTTTTGTCCTTATGGTGAATAAAAGGAATGGGAAGGTGAAGATATTTAAATCGAAATCATCTTCAAGGCCATCCAAGAAAAAGAAGATCAAAGGGGAGGCCAGAGAACATGAGGCTATTTGTTTTGCATATGGCATGAAGGGCCATTGGAAGAAAAAATGCACCAGCCAAGGAAGTAAGGGGAAGCTTCAGGTGAGTTTGTTATCGAATGCAATCTATCCGTTTCTAATAATTGGGTATTAGATACTACTTGTGGTGCTCACATCTGTATCCAAATACAAGAACCAAGTAGATTTAGGAAGATTGACTAAGGTGAGGTGGATTTAGAAGCAGCCAACAGATCCAGACTCACTGTTGTAGCTGTCAGAGACTACCACCTCACATTGCCTAATGGGATGGTCTTGGTATAGAAAGGATGTTATTATGTACCCTCTGTAACCAAAAAAATTATTTCAGTATCCATATTAGATGCTGATGGATTCATCTTCAAGTTTGGAAATAAATGTTGCTACTTTTATAAAGATAGCATTTGTTTTGGTAGGGCACATTTATATAATGACCATTATGTGTTAGACTACACAAACCAAGTAATGTAAATCGATGACAATGTTAATTCACATGACTCATAGCACACCCAACTTTGAAATCACCGGCTTGGTCACGTCAATGATAAATTTTTTACAAAATTACATCAAGATGGGTATTCAGATTCTTTCGAACTAAAAAAACTTGGTGTATGTCATGCACGTCTACGAGGCAAAATGATCAAAGCCCTATTTAGTGGGAAATGTGAAAGGTCTAAAGAGATTCGAGAATTAGTACATACAGATGTGTGTGGACCATTTCCAATTAAAGTAAGGGGTGGGTTCTTGTACTTCATAAATTTTACTGATGATTTTGGTAGATATGGATATATTTACTTAATGAGGTATAAGTCGGATTCTTTTTATTGGTTCAAAGAGTACAAGAATGATGTTGAGAAGCAGCTTGATAAAAACATTAAGAAACTCCACTCAGACAGAGAAGGAGAATATCTTAATCAGGACTTCATTGATTTTTCACAGGAGATTGGGATTATATCTCAACTCACTCCTCCATACACACCTCAGTGGAATGGTGTAAGTGAAAGGAGGAACTGCACCCTATTGGACATGGTGAGATCAATGATGAGACATTCGAGTCTTCCATTATCCTTCTGGGGATATGCATTACAAGCAGCAGCACACATACTAAAACAAGTACCAACTAAATCGATAAATGGTATTCCATATGAGTTATGGAGTGGAAACAAAGCCATGTTATCAAATTTACATGTGTGGGATAGCGAAGCATTTGTTAAGGCATCTTCAGGTAACAAACTTGCAACCTGAGGCACAAAGTGTATCTTTATAGGATATCCCAAGGAAACAAGGGGATATTCCATATACAACCCCTAACATAAAAAGGTTATAGTGGCAAGAAATTCCATATTCCTTTAGAGGGAGCACATCTCCAAAAGAGATAGTGGGACCGAGATAGACTTAGATGAAGTCAAGGCTCAAGATACACAAGAGTTGGTACAAGAACATATTACAAAAAGCCTCGTGGAAGAACAATATATTCTAGAGACACAAGAACTACGTAGGAGGACAAGATAGGTGAGAGAACCAGAATGATATGGTTTTATTTTCACTGAGGATGGTGACTCATTATTGGTTGACAATTATGATCCTCTTACCTACAAGGAAGTAGTTAAAGGCACATATGATTCCAAGTGGCAAGAAGCCATGGATTCTAAAATGGATTCAATATACCAAAACCAATTCTAGATTTTGGTAGATTTTCCAGTTGATGTAAAAACTATTGGTAATAAATGGGAATTCAAGAAGAAACTTTACATAGAGGAACATGTCAGCACCTATATGGAATGACTGGTTGGAAAAGGTTTTAGACAGCATCAAGGAATTGACTATGCTAAAACCTTTTCATTGGTTGCGATGCTGAAATCCATCAGAATCCTATTGGCCATTTCTGATTACCATGACCATGAAATTTGGAAAATGGATGTCAAAACAACATTCCTTAATGGGAACATCCAGGAAGATTTATACATGACACAACCTGAAGGGTTTGTGACTCTAAAGGATGTCAACAGGGTATGAAAGTTGTATAAATCCATTTATGGATTAATGAAAGCATCAATTTCATGGAACATTCATTTTTATGAAGCTGTAACAGAATTATTCTTTATTAAGAATGAATGTGATCCTTGTGTCTATAAACGGTTTAGTGGAAGTGCAGTCATTTTCCTAATAGTATATGTTGATGACATATTACTAATTGGAAACGAACTACCTGTCTTACAGTCGATTAAGGAATGGTTGGAGAAATGCTTCTCTATAAAATACTTGGGAGAGGCAACATATATTCTTGGGATCAAGATCCATTGTGATAGATCTAAGAGAATTCTGGGCCTGAGTCAAAGTACAGACATTGACAAGATACTGAAGAGATTCAGTATGGAACAGTCCAAGAGGGGATAGTTTCTAGTGTCGCGTGGCATTAATTGTTTCACGAAAATGTGTCCCCAGACACACGAGGAGAGAAAGAAATTGGAAAGAATCCATTAAGTATATTTGACTTGGTCAGTCATGTATTTTATGCTATGTATGAGGCTAGATGTTGATTATGCATTACGTGTGGCAGGCAGATATCAAGCTGATCTAGGAGACTGCCATTGGATGGCAGTCAAGACTATCATTAAGTATCTGAGGTGCACTAAGGACATGTTCCTGGATTATGGAGGATATGAGAAACTAGTCATTAGAGGACATGTAGATGCAAGTTTCCAAACTAATCAAGATGATATGAAGTTTTAGACTCAATACATCTTCAGTTTGAATGGATGTGCAGTGAGTTGGAAGAGCTCAAAGAAAAGTGTGTTTTCAGATTCTGTAGCGGGGTTTGAGTATATCAAAACTTATGAGGCAGATAAAGAAGAAATATGGATGAAAATCTTTTTCCAAGATTTGGATGTAGTACCTTGCAGTAAAGATCATATCACACTCTACTCTGATAGCACTCCAGCGGTGGCACATGAAAAAGAGCTACGGTCACATAAGTGGAAAAAGCACATACTTTGGAAGTATAATCTCTTGAGGGATTTTTCTCAGAGAGGTGTTGTTGCAGTGAGCAGTATTTCCACAAAAGACAATCTGACAGACTATTTGACTAAAGCCATGACTCATTAGAAACATTATCATCATGTGAGGTCCAGTGGACTAAAAGGCATAGGCAATTGTGTCTATTTAAAGTGGTAATTTGTTAGAGTTGGTGTCCTGAGAACCAACTATTTGTACTTTTATTACATGAATGTACACATATTATATATTGTTCATTATTTTGCATGAATATAATAGAATAATGTGCTGGAATATTTGTTGCATTAATAAGGTCATGGAAGATCCCCGCTATGATGAGAACCTTGAAATGATATAACAATATTCTTAAATAATGTTCTACGGTTGGATGACATACTATGATAGGACACATAATATACAGACCGTCATGTGCGAGTACTCATAAGAATCCAAGACTCTCTCTCATGGAGTTTGCACTTGGAAATCTCCCAGATGGGAGATTATGAGAACAGACCCACCAGTAGAAATTCCGCATGTCTTGGTGTCATCAGACATTGCTATATGCGAGTGTGTGTAATGGTCCTTAGACTGGAATATTATCATTAACTCATGTCAGGACTCGTGCACTTAGATTTGCTGATTAAAACCATCATGAAGGCAGTTGGCGGGAAGTAGGGTACGTTGGGTGCGTCACGAATGAAATGTTGTTAATGGATAATTCAAGGAAGGATTTTTCCCTTCCATTTATGGATGTTGATATCTCGACCCATTGATTGACGTAAACCGTCACATGAAATTCCATTGCCATGGTATAACGACGTGTTTATTTTAGGTAGTCAAAGAATGACAGATCAAGCATATAGGGTAATGACACTATCATGAAATCTGCTTGATGTGATATTGAGATAAAGGGATTAAATTACACGGTAAGTGTTCATATGAGGTGACACATCAATGCGTCATTAACTTCATTATTTTGGGCACCTTGACCAATTTCTATATAGTAATCTTGGACATTAGGCAAACCTGCTTAATGCCAACGAGAAAGAGGACTAGACGGTCACAAACTAAGTGTATTAAAGTATCTCAAGTAGAATAAAGAATATTCACATACATTGTTTAATAATTATTCAAGGAAGCCAAAATCATTTTAAGATTGGAGGAAGAATAAAATGAAAACAAGTACACATCATGTATTAATGATTACACGCCGTGTAGTTTTTATATTGAAAACAAGTACACGAAATGTATTAATTATTAAACACTGTGTAGTTTTCATTTTGGAAAGGAAATGAAAAAAATACACACTGTGTATTAATGATTACATGTCGTGTAGTTTTATAAAAAACAACTAACCAGCGTCTATTAATTATTACACACCGTGTAGTTTTTCCAGTATGTATTTTTAGGATATAATATTGTTTTATTAAATGATATTTATTACAATCAGAATGGGCGCATGTCAAGAAATTAATTATTAGACATGGGGGTTTTAGTAACAGTCAATGAAATAAATTTAATGCGTAACATGTTTATTTATTGTCATAACTCTATAACCTCAAACCCAATTATAAATATCTTTACAATCCCAACACTATTCCCCAAACATCATGCACACCAATTATGGAGAATTCTCTCAAGGTTGAGAGAACTCCTTCCTACAAGAATGCTCTCAAGACCAAGAGAAATCCTCATACATCTGATCAAAATGATCTAAGGAAGAAAATTCAAGCAAATGTTTCTCCACACTAGCACCCGGAGAATCCTTTTGTGACGTACAAGGATACATGGTGCATGTGTGGATCACCACCAGTGGAAGTCTACACCTAGATTTTAATACGCAACAATGAATCACATCGGAACGTGATCAAGAATATCAACGATGAAAGAACACCCAAAATGTAACTTATTGTCAATTAATTGAAGTAATTATAATCAACCATTGACGGTCCTCATTTGTGGTTCCGGGACCATCCATCTTCTTTGTCTATTTCTATGATTCGATGCATGGAGACGGGCATTTATCATCGTACTGATCCCAGATTGATCATTTATAATGAAACAAATTCATGTGGGCACATCCACCCATGATATTATGTTGTGCCCGGAACCTTCATAAGGAAGGAATGATTGGTGATGATGTATGTTGATACGATAACAAGTAGTAGACACAGACACTACATTGAATCGTCTCTCACTGCTTGACTGCATGTAGCTACTCCCTTCCCCTATCCTCCAACACCCTGACCATGGTGGGGACCACATAGGGGTGGGGTTGTAACATGTTGATGTTTACACCACCTCATGCTGCTCTCCTAGATTTGTTTCCATGTCTACAACCCTGCATATTTATCTATCCCTATCTTATCCTATTCCTGAAATGTTTTACATTCCCAAGTCTTTGATACTGGCACCAGTTTCCTACGTTCCCACTACTAACGTTCACTAGCTGCATCTGCTCATCCCAAGAATATTCAACCACAAATGTACTATCTAGCACCCTAACATAAGTAGGAATGCATAGAGGAATAGTGCAAGCTCAGATGTCCCTAAAGACACCTCTCTCAGAGGTCCAAGCTCTGCAGCACTGATCGTATCATATTTATCGAGTACAAGGAATGAGTGGTACACCTCGATGAATACTCAGCTATCGACATGTCATCCGACCAAAGCTATAGAAGCTCTAGAGAACTCTCAGACACCTCCTCAAGCTAGTGCTCAGCCTCCAGTGAGTCAAGAATTCCTCGGAACTTGATGAGTATCTGATGCTGAATCACACATTAGGCACTAAGCCTTTATGTGTCCTCTACCAGTACCACTGGTTGTAAATTCTGACCAAGGAGAAGTGATATAGATGACACACTACCCGAAGGTACTATCTTAGGTAATGGTCCACTTACCAATGCTTTATCACTTAGTGGACCATCCTCATGGTCACTCACTGAAAAATTCTAGTAGCTAAGATCACCATCTTCTCTACCAGTGTCTCAACTAGTCAAAGACTCTAGAAACCACCTCATGCCAGCCCTTAGCTGCGTGAGAATCTATCTCTCCTTGAAACCTTGGAGGCCTCTGGTGTTTGAACTCATGCAATATGCTCAGTCGGCGTGCACCATCCGCCAGTGTGGCTGGTGGAAAATGCTGCCCAATGAGTGGTGGTGCTGCTGGTACACCACCTGAAGGTGCCAATATATTATGATGACCCTACCCCAAAGCCGTGTCGCTCGGTGGGCCGTCATCATGTACTCTCTCGGGAATCCAAGTTGGCTCTCTACGCAGCGACATCTGGATAAGGAACAGGTACGCCATTTACATTTAGTTATACCTAGTGAGTTGACTCAAATAAAACACAATAAAACTTTTCAAAACACACACGTAATCATAGTTTTCATGCACTGAGTCAGAAATCATAAGTCAGGGTCGTAGTGTATGGATACGTTAGCCGTCACACCAACACTGCATTCCCTAAAATGATAACCACACTCACTATACATAATATTATTGCCATTAAAAGGATCAGAGTCTTATTTCCTACAGTAGAACTGACTCCTCTGATACCAATTTGTCATGACACTCCCCCGGGGCCAGTGTCATGACTACTCCAAGCCCGCCTTCCAAAGGCCAGGGGCTGGCGACTAGCACCGAAGACGTATTTCCATAAAATTGGGAAGGAATTTCCTTTATGACCTATACACACACAACCAAGTACACAACTGGATACGAACACAAGGTAAACTGAATAGTAAATAGAGTGAGTACAGTAAGTAAAAGGGGCCAGAATACAATCCCAACTAGAAAGTACAAGAAACTAGAAGGTAAAATTAAACTGGACAACTCCTATGAACACCATCCAAGGATCCTAACTGAAGGTTAGGTACATATCTCAAATAGTCATATCTATGGTACACCTCATCTAGGGTCCACCTCTGAGATAACTCCACTCCTAGTACCCTCGTCCTCAGTCAGCATTGTCTGTCATATCAAACCAACACAACAAGGTGAGAGCATAGCCCGTGCAGGGGTGAGTATACCGATACTTAGTAGGGATCTCGAGACCCTCAATGTCTCACAAAATCCACAAAGGATAAACCAAAAATCATGAAATCAACTAACAAACCTACTTAGGTATATACCCATACATATACCTAAGTTATCAAGTATACCCATCTCAATCATGAGGAAACACAGATTCCAAATCAATAGCCCAGAGCAGAACTGTTCCAAAAAGGAAGAAATACCACAAAGGTAAGCACCACACAGGTACACGAAATAGATGAATACCACCAAGGTATCACCACGAAGGAAAAATACCACAAGGTACAGACTCAGCTCACACCAGGTATATCTTAGGTACAATAGTAGTGATAATTAAATGTAACTATTGAATCATTTTACTCTCTTAATAGGAAGATCCACGAAGGATCCTAAATCATCATTAGACCATGTTGGCGCCAAAAATATGGCCCGCAAGGAAGGAAAGAAAAAGAAGGCCGGCGCGCTGCCTCGCGAAGCACCGACGCGAAGCACCGACGCGAAGCGCCCCGACCATCGCGGCCTCGCGAAGCTCTGGAGGCGGTAATCCTCCGCGAACACCTTTGAAATTCGCGAGCCCGCCGTGAAGCTCTTGAGGCGGTAATCCTACGCGAACGAATTTGACATTCGCGAGTCCGCCGTGAAGCTCCCGAGGCGGTAAAGCTCCGCGAACGCATTTGACGTTCGCGAGCCGCCGCGAAGCTCCCGAGGCGGTAACCCTCCGCGGATGACATTGATGTTCGCAGACGCACCGCGAAGCACAGGAGGCGGCACGCGAGCCCTGCTTCGCGGCGCCCCTTCCCTATAAATACTGGACTCCCCCTGAGTCCCGGGGATGGAAAATCCGACCTTTCGGCTTCTCCCCTCCCGAATCGTGAAGCACTCTTTTCCCCGAGAATCATGAGCACTGCGAGGTACTTCTACTTCGTGAGAAGCCTCTGCTTTGTCTCGTTTTGAGCCCCTCTTCCGAGAGGGATGCCCTTCGCGAAGCTCAAGGGCATTCGCGAAGGAAGGGGATTCCTAAGGGAACCCGGGCAGCCACGGATCATTTATGCTTCGCGAAACACCCAACCTGTACTAGTGATTCCTATGCTAAGGCAGGATTGCTTCACCTCGTGAAGTACACTACTTGGTAGGACCCTGCTTCGCGAGGCACCTCTCCTTCGCGAGGCAGTGCTCCACGAACACTGTTCCACTTTGCGAAGCACCTTCCACTCACACCTATGCCCCAACTAAGGCCAAGGCACTCCACTTCGCGAACCACACTCATTTGCTTAGGGATTCCTCTTCCCGTGCGACCCTCCAGGTTTGCATGATGTGATTTCAATGTCCCATGGACAATACCACCTGTAGCATTGCTTCACCTTATTCTTCTTCGCATAGGCACACTAAAAACTATTGCTTCTTCGCATAACCACGCTAACGTGGACCCCTTGATGGTTCGTTCCACAACCCCCCTTAGCCATGGCCTTACTGGTACCTTCCCTTCCCCAAGGACCAGAGGGTACCGGTTATGTAAGTCCTAGGGGTGCGGGGAGAACCCATCTCGTCCGAGCTGCAGGACGTTAAACTTCCAAGCACCACATCCTCTACACATGACGTTAAATTGTGACCCGACCTCGTGCCCCTCACGAAGGGTCCCCCCAGCTCGAACATTTATTACGCCCACTCGTCTCCACGGGAATGGACTCTTCCTCACATGGAATGAGATCCTCCTTGTCAGAGTGGCGTATGTTCGTAGGAGTAGGGCGACCCTAGTTCCCCAACGGATGGCTGCACCTCTGCATCTCCGTACTTCCCCACTACCAAGGTCAGTGGAGGGCGTGATAGGGAACGAGGGACCTCCCATCATGGACCAAGGTCCAACTTTGCCACGCTTTGTCGCACTATGGGCCTCCATCCTGGAGTAAGTCCTAGCACCATGGGCCACCTAACGCGTAAGCCCCTCTTCGCTTCTCATGGACGCATCCTTCGCGATGTGATCGTCAGGTCCTTGCAACCTCTTATTTCTCACACCGAGCATGACTCACGGGGGCTTAGAGTGAGCACCGACCCTGACCCCCACCCATAGAAAACTACGAGGACTTTGATCCATGTCAAGGCATGGTACGTAGTAAGCCTCCATGAAGTTCAAGCCCACCCGTCATTTATTCAAGTCGGGTCTTATTCCCGTCCAGCATGATGTTAAACTGCATTCCGGTCCAATGGAAAGCCATTGCGACCCATCCCATTTGAACTACGAGGTCTTTGATCCATGTCAAGGCATGGTACGTAGGAAGACTCAATGAGGTTCAAGCCACATTGCTCGGTCATTCATTCACGTCGAGTTTCGCCCTCATCCAGCATGACGTTAAACTGTACGCCCCCCTCGTCCCGCACGACATTAAACTGCACACCCATCCACCTGAACTACAAGGTCTTTGATCCATGTCAAGGCATGGTACATAGGAAGCCTTCCAAAGGTTCAAGCCCACCACTCATTGGACCAAGGTCCACTTTCACGTCGGTTCGCCGACAAAGCCCCATTTGAACTACGTGGTCTTTGATCCATGTCAAGGCATGGTACGTAGGAATCCTCCACGAGGATCAAGCCCACCCATCACCCAATTCACATCGAGTTATACCTACATCCAGCACGATGTTAAACTGCAATTCCAGTCGGATGGCAAGCCATTGTGACTAACTCGAACTACGAGGTCTTTGATCCATGTCAAGGAATGGTACGCTGGAAGACTCTACGAGGTTCAAACCCATTATCCGGTCGTCCCGACCTCACTCACGTCGGTTCACCCCCGTCCCGCATGACGTTAAACTGCATTCCCCAATCCGAACTACGAGGAATTTGATCCGTGTCAAGGAATGGTATGTAATAAGCCTCACTGAGGTTCAAGCCCAACAATAATTGGCCCAAACTGTCTCCTAGTAGGTGCGCCAAGCCCCATTTTCAAGCCCATCTCCCATCGGACCAAGGTCCATCACTTACGTCGGTTCGCCGACACCCACCGCCCGTCGCTTATTCACGTCAGGGTTCAATGTCGTCCTGCATGACGTTAAACTGTATTCCATCAATCCACCTGAACTATGTGGAATTTGATCCATGTCAAGGCATGGTACGTAGGAGACCTTCCTAAGGTTCAAGCCCACCACTAGTGGACCCAAGGGTCTACTTTCACGTTGGTTCACCGAAGAAACCCTTTGAACAATGAGGTCTTTGATCCATGTCAAGGAATGGTACGTAGGAAGCCTTACAGAGGCTCAAGCCCACCACCCATCGGACCAAGGTCCACCATCATGTCGGTACGCTGACGACATCTATCGGACCAAGGTCCACCTTCACGTCGGTACGCTGACGATGCCCATCGGACCAAGTTCCACCATCACGTTGGTTCGCTGACGACATCCATCAGACCAAGGTCCTCATTCACGTCGGTTTACCAGCACCATCCCGAAATATGCGGACTTTGATTCCCTGCCACATGGATACGTAGGAAGCCTCGTCAAGGCTCAAGCCCAACTTCACTGTCGCCCCTGCAATTGTCCCATTTCACTCTCCCTCCACTCCATTCATCAACCTATCACCCATCCCGATTCTCACCCGGACCGTCTTATCCCGGTGAGACCATGTCGGTACGCTCTTCTTCACAGCCGCCCATGGGCTGGCCCCGGTATCGACATCCCTTCAAGGAGGATCCCTCAATCTAATTTGTCCTAGCTAATACTCTGGTTGGATAGATCCATCTACGCTGGACGTTAAACTCGCGGCGTACCCTGTGATAAGCATGGGAAGCTGAGGAAAACCTCAGATATGTGTCCACGACATATGATTCCCCGTGCTTGATGTGGGATGCCTCGGGATTCCACGCCCTTGAGAAGACCTGTGACCAGGGTTAACAGTTAGACATGCCAGGTGCCCCAGCATCTAGACACGCTACTGATGCCTCAACGTGACTACTCCCTCGACTGAAGGTTTCTGCCCTCACTGGACCCTTTGGAATGTCCCGACAGAAGTAGTGTAATTAACCGGAGTCCATGGAAACATGGCACTGGGAAGAGTTTCATGAACTACGTATTAAATCTATGAGGGAGACCCGGACTAGGTGACGAGTTCTAAGGAGGAATCCCCAGAAGGAAGAACCGACATCCCATCATCCCGTTTCGATCAAGTAGCAGACGTCCCTGAATAATGAGCGAATGCCACCCGCCTTTGGAAAGCGGGAATGCGGGGCAACAGAAGCGCCACACATCCCCCTCTGCAGACAGAACGGATGCGCACGTGCGCGCCGGTGGAAAGCGTCGGAAACAGAAATGGTGAACCCGACGTGAATTTATTCTCCTCAGTATGGACATTAGTAGCATTCGAGACACCATTAGATTGATGTGTCACCAGATCCAGATATCCGGCGCCTAGTCCCGCCATGCAAATAGCGGGCCTGTCGTGAAACTCACCAGAAGTCGGGGCAGTAGAACGTGGGGCGTTCCGTTCTGCAGCGTGTTGGCGTGGATCCTTCTTACAGACGTGGAGAATGGAAGGAAACTGGGGCACTAGCTGTTAATCCTTTTCCTCTCAGTACTGATGAGTTGATCCCTTCATTTCTCAGGAACCAGGTTGCTATTACAATGGCGCGGTCACCGCCCGCTGGCCTACGTAGGGGCAGGGGCAACATCGCCACAGCCACCACAAATGGTGCCTCTACCGCCACGACGGCCACCACATCGCGGAATACGGGGCGCCCACGTCCCCGTTCCCCATAAGAGGTCATCTATCAAAGGGTGATCAACAACCTCGTGCGCAGGTACGAGGAAGAAGGGGTCTTCCCAACTCGAGATATGGCCCGCCTGGACCTGGAGGCCTCCAGGCCCCACTGTCAACGCCGCCCTAACAGGCCGCGCGGGGAGCCCCTGCTCCCCACCCCAACGTTCAACCGTTTCGGGAGCCTGTCTCTAGAACGCCTTGACGACTCCTCGCCTTACGCTGAAGAGGTGGGCGCCGTCCGGCTCAGCCCGCTCAGGGTCCCGATCCGAGGGATCCAGACAAGAGCTCTCGCCCGGCCGCATCAGCGCTGCCGTCCGGCCCCGTAGGAAGAGCAGACAGGCTACATCCCTGCACCACCTGCACCAGCCCGCCTGACCTGACGTCAGCGCCAGGCCCGGGCTGAGGACGCTCGCCCAGGCGCGTCAACGTTGGCAGCTACAGTGGCCCGAGCCACCGCCGACGTGCATCATGAATCCCCTGCATACACTAAGCAGGGGAACACCTTCGCCCAACCAGGATCGAGACTCCAACCGCCCCACGGGCAGGCGGGGTTGACTCTCCGGGTTACAGGCCCAAGTGGTGATCACCGCAAACTAACCCGCGGTAATGTCACCCCGTACGGAGGTCCTCCCCGTACCACTACTCCACAGAGTGTGGGCCTTCCCCGCTCCGAACTTCGTCATGGAGGCATGCCACGTGCTACCTCCATCCCAAAGGAAGACCTGCCCCGCGGCAGTGACGCTCAGCGCGGAAACCTTTCCCGCGCCCACTATATAGGGTATGGAGTCCATCCTCTTGCCCCCGGCCGCCAACCTGAAGGCACCGTCCATCTGGTCCTTCTCCAACATGGGGGCCCTCCCTACGTCCTCTCTACAACCGGCGAAGGTCCTCCTCGCCCCAGCAACTCGAGGGGTGAAGTTCATCCTCACTCCACTCACATAGACCATGGAGGTCCTCCCCATGCTCTTGCCGGTTCCAACAGAGGCTCCACCTATATGGGTGCTATTCATGGAGGTCCTCCCCATGTACCCTTCGACATTTTCCCTGGTGCCCCTCGCACCTCGGCTATCTCAAGTGGGGGCCCTCTCCGCCACGGCGCCAGCGCCGCCCTGAGGCTGCCTGATAGGGGTGAACCATGTCCCGAAGAGCCACCCCGGGGCAGGAGAGCGGGTCGTCGCCGCCACAAGAAGAACCCTGGGAAGGCTCGGGTGGAGATCAAACCTACCCGCTTCTCCGACTCTGAAGCGGAATGCGATTCAGCGATGGAACCTTCTCCCCGCTCCTCTGTATCAAGGACTGGGGAAGGAACCAGACGCGTGAGCCTCATTATCCCGGAATTTTAGGTCCACTAGACTCCCATCTCCCTCCGCAGGTACATCCAAGAGGAATAAATCTTGAGAATTCCACAGGTCTCGACCGCGCAATCACCGCCTTTGTCACCAGAAGTGACCTCTACCTCTACCAGAGATCACGGGGAGCTATTTTGGGGGCCAACGGCGGTAGAGCAATGACACGACCTGTCGCCGGTAGCCGTGACTCCTGTGCCCGAAGCTATGGCTATCAGCCCGTCATATCGGGAAATCGTGGTCAGGTCACCTCACTCTTCGGAGGGTGGCCCAGAGTTTGGCGGCCAGTCCGCTCCTTCGCCGTATTCTCCACCGACGAGATTGCTATACCAGAGGTCTGCCTCGGTACTGTTGACGGTCCCTCAGCCGCCCCCGGTTGTCAAGTGGGGCAACACATGGCCAGCCCCTGAGTCCGAAACCAGGAGCATCTGGAGTATTCTCGCTGCGGATTACTTCCAGGAAAAGTTCTAGCCGACGGCGGTGCTGAATTTTTGCGTACCAGAGATTCATACCCCTGAAGAAGTGGGGTGCTTTTGTCGAACCCTATGGGCGACACACTTTTGCATTCGTTTTGAACGGGTGGCGTACCCCAGGAGTCGAGAGCACTTCGAAGAAATCGACGAGCAGTGCCGCCTGATCGATGCGGCCGCACTCCTTGCGGCCCAACACCCTGAGTCGCCAGGCCCCCAGAGCACCCTTCAATGGAAATGCGTTCAGAGTTTTAAATCACACCGCCGAATTGTCAGGGAAGCCACCCCCCATGTGCAAGTCCATGGTTGGGGACACTATGCCGCTCTCCTCTTCGACCCTATCCGACGGTAGCCCGATTCGCTATGCGACATCGAGGACATGCCCTCGAGAGGGGTCGCGGTCCACATGGCTGACGTCATGGACAAGGAAAATGAGATTGAATTCCTTGATGGAGACTTACCCCCCGAGGGCGTACCGCCACTCCTCGACCCATCAGGGAGAGTTACCCGTCAGCAGAGGAACCTGCTAGGCCTTCCTTCACCCACCGAGTCGCTGGTACTCAGTCAAAACATCGGCATGGGTAAGGAGCACGTCGGAACAGTCAAGCACTCCGACCCGTCCGCCTCCGTGCAGAAAACGGACGAAGATCCCGAGAACGCCACGTTACGCAAGAAACTTGCTGAGCAGAAGAGGCTGGTTGACGAACTCTTGGCTGATCGCGCCGTAGAGCGGCGACCCGACTATGTTGATCCTAGGCCGGGGTAGCAGGGGCAGGAACAATTTCCCCCCTGTGAGATGCCTCCGGGAAACACTGAGCATGCTACTTCCGCAGACAGGGCATAGGCCGGGACGTATGGCAAGAGGGCGCGATACGTCTCACCAAATCCTCCTGAACGACGGGGAAATCTGAAGAATCCAACCCGGGTTCCCACAGTCGCCCCGCAGGTCGTCCAGCCAGTTGACCCACGAGTGGCCGAAGCCATCTACTGTGTTGAAGAACCTGGAAATGCACTTGTGGTTAGGGATCCCCGTCAAGACAGGGACCCCCACCCGGATGATCTTATCGCGGTGCTCATAGCCCGCCTCGAATCGTTGGAAACGCGGCAGGTAGCGGTCCCATCGGATGGCAAGCCTTATCCGGAATGGGTGGATGATATGCCCGCACCTCCGGGTTTTGGGAACCCCACTTTCTCACCCTTCAACGGAATAGGGGACTCGCCACAGCACTTGGCTCACTTTTCTTTCAGGTGTGGCCCCATGCTGGGGACCCGGGCTCAGCAGGAAGCCACCAAGCTCCGATGTTTCGTACAGACATTGGAAGGTCCGACATTCGTCTGGTATAGCTAGATCCCTATCGGATCAGTGACCAGTTGGGAGGACCTCCTCCGTCAGTTCTTATACCAGTTCAGCTCCACCACGCGGAAGACTAGCATTGCAGACCTCTTCAAGTGCAAGCAAAGGCCTGATGAGCGAGTCGCAGACTTCATCGCCCGGTGGAAGGGACTTACGTATTCCCTCGATATGCCACTAACTCAGGAGAAATTACTGACGATGTGTGTCGATAACGTCAAGACAGAGCTGGTACCCTCCTTGATTACCCAGAACTACCCTGGAGGGTTCATAGATTTCTCAGATAAGACTCAGTGCCTTGAGGAAGCCCTGCAACAGGCCAGTCAGGCACGTTTTTTTCCCCCTATGACCCCGGCCAGGAGGACCGCCAGGGCTGAACCCGCCGCGGTGGCCCAAGTAGAAGCCCCTAGGAAGCTAGAGTTACATCCGGCAGTACCACCCCCACAACCCCACAGAGGTCCTCCACCTCAAGCACTGGCTCCTTCCCAGCAGCGACCGCCTCAGAACTGACAAGTTCCCCCATGCAATGCGCCACCGCCACCTAGGCGAGACAATAAGGCGCCACCTCCTCAGCATGACCCTCGTCAGGGCCAGGCCCCTAGGGCCCCCTATCCGGAAAGAAGGCACCAGGCTTATTCGTTCAACGAAAATAAGGTCCCTGGCTACTTCCGAAGTACCCTAGAGCATAGGATTGTGCGTCTGCCTGAGTGCAGAAGGCCGGCAGAGGCGAATCTCGCTGATCACCCCAACTACTTCCCTTATCATCGGATCCTGGGGCACACCCACAAGAAATTCTATGTGTTTAAAGACTGGCTTCAAGACCAGGTCAACGAAAACATAGTCAAGTTGGGACCAGCACAAGTGGCGGGTGTCTTTGCAGGATCAGAGATCGGCAGTGACAGCGAAGGCGAGTGGCAGCAGGTCCCTATGCGCTGATCCTGGAAATACGACGACTGGATGGCTCGAAAAACCATCGTCCGTGCCCATGGTATCATCCGGGCACACCTGAAGCAGCCATAACCTTCAGAAGAAGTAACCGGTGCCTCCACATCGTCTTCACAATCGACCTCTTCCCAAAAGGGAAAGCAGCAGCGACGCAAGAAGAAGCAACGCGCACCGCCGTTGTCGTCATCATCCCACACCCTCATCGAATTTATGCCCCCTGAAATGGGGATTCCTCCCAGAATCCGCCCAGCGGTGGATGACTCCTCGAGCGACAGCTAGGGGTACACTTTGGTTAACACCGTGGAGCTGGTAAAGCCCTATATGACTCCCGACGAGGGGGAGTGCCAGACGAATTCCCCCAACATTCCCGGCCGACGTCAACGTCATCGGAATCGCAACCCGCCGGTCATCGAGGTATGTCAGCGGGAAATTTTGGCCAAGCCGTGCACGCTACTAAGACCAGGCAGCAGGCTCAGCGCAGAGCTCAACACGCGCAACCCCATCTAGCGCTCTCGGCTCTACCTCTACTGCCGTTCGTACTACTGGATCGGGGGGGATGCCTCGTTCTTATCACAGTCAGTCTTGCCCGTCTACAGGCTAGCCTCTGCTGCCCAGTCCTAGTCCGGCGACTACCCCCTGGCTTCTACTAGTAGGCAGCAAGATGTACCCAGTACTAGTCGATCGCCGGTTCAGCCGGCAGGATCCGATATTCCTCCAAATGACGGACGACCTCCTGTAAGCATAGGTTCGCGTTTGGCACGGATGTATGATGTCCTGAAGCACCTGTCCAGCATTCCAGTGAGGCTTTCTATCCTCGAGGCCCTTCGCCTGTCATCTGAAATGGCGAGGCACTTTGCGAGGCCCTAAGGAGCCCCTTCCAGTTTGAGACAGTGGTAGCAGCTGCAGAAGCCTCCCATACCGAGACGATTGAAAACGCCGAATGTTAGGAGATTATCTCGTTCTCTGGTGAAGATGAGGACCCTCCTATATAGGGGCACATTCGCCCGCTGTACATCACTAGCCACTTCAGTGGCGTGGAAGTCCGCCGCAGCCACATTGACACGGGTTCCGGAATCAATCTAATTCCGACCCGGACATTGCGAAAGATGGGTCTGTCTAAAGGTGATTTAACTCCCTCTGACCTCAGGATCTAGGGGTACGACAGGACCGAGCAAACCCCAGTCGGCATGATCCGCCTGAAGACTCAGTTCGGTGGCTTAATTTCCAGCACCGAGTTCATGGTAGTCTCTCAGGAAACCGCCTACAACACATTGATGGGTTGGCCATGGCTCCATCTACTTGCAGTGGTCCCTTCGTCGTATCACCAGTGCCTCAAGTACTTTCTCAATGGTCGAGTAGGCGTGCTCCAAGGAGATGCGTCCCCGTTCGCTTCTTGTGAGGCCCGTTATCTGGATGCGGGTTATTACAATATTAAGGACAAGAAAATCCTAGTAAGCGAGGATGAACCCGCCCCGGTCACAAATGATCCCTGGGCAAGCATGGATGATGCCTACATCATATCGATCCTCCAGTTGGAGGCCACGACCCCTGACATGGGGCAATGTTTTTTTGTTTCGGGTACCCAGGGAATGCATGTTCCCGCCTCCAAGAGACGGCGGAAAATCACCTCGTACTCCTACATCAACCAGGCTTAGGTCATCCCGGAACCTTCTACCCCTGTACGGTACCAGGACGTCAAGCTTATGACAACGGCGGTGCGCCATACGTGTCTCTTCTGCCGGGCTGGAATCAACCGACTCAGGCCGACACGTCACCACTGCTTTGATATTATCAAACGTGCCCCCTTGGGCCGAAGGCCAGATGGGATAGGGTCGACCGCCTTCATTTCTATGGTTTCAATGGCAATTGAATCTCACGATGTGATGACCGTTGTTGCCCAAGTTGGCACCAGCTGCCCCTCGCATTTTGATAGCCCAGATGTACCCCCCGTCGCAGGAAATCCCCCCACGGGTGGGGACGAAGACTTGGAGGATGCTCCCCCAGCCTTTGAAGAAGGCGTCTCTACCACAGTTGATGAACTGGTACAGGTGAACCTTGGTAGCGAGGCAGATCCAAAACCACATTGATCAGTGCATCCATGTCCTCCGAGGAGCGGCAGCAGTACGTATACTTCCTCAAACAGCACTGTGATGTGTTTTCTTGGAGTTACAACGAGATGCCAGGGCTAGATCCCCAGGTAGTTGTTCACCGTTTGGGCCTCCCGGAAAAACATCCTGGATTTAAGTAGCCTCCAAGGAAGATGCACCCTTCTCATGGTGCTATGGTTGAGGCCGAAGTTGAAAAGCTAATCAAATCCAACATCATTAAGGAGGTCCAGTACCCCAAGTGGCTAGCCAACATTGTGCCAGTCAGGAAGAAGAATAGGCAGATCAGAGTCTGCATCGACTTCCGCGATCTTAATCGCCACTGCCCAAAGGATTAATTCCCACTCCCGGTGATGGAGTTGTTGATTGACGCCACGGCCGGGTTCCAAGCTCTCTCTTTTATGGATGGGTATTTCGGGTACAACCAGATCTGGTTGGCCCCCGAAGACGAGGAGTCCACTGCCTTCAGGTCTCCCCAAGGTACCTTTTGCTACCAGGTTATGCCGTTCGGTTTGAAAAATGCAGGTGACACTTATCAGAGGGCCATGAATCGCATATTCAAGCCGATTCTTGAGACATTGGTGGAATGTTACGTGGATGACATCGTAGTCAAATCATGTCAGCGCCAGGACCATCTCAAAGACCATGAGAAAGTGTTCAGTTTCCTCTGTTTCCGTCACCTGATGATGAACCCGCTGAAGTGTGCCTTCGGGGTCACCTCCGCGAAGTTTCTAGGATTTGTTGTCAGATACCGAGGTATCGAGATCAACCCGGAGAAGATCAAGGCCATCAGCCAAATTCCTCCCCCGAGCAATATTCGAGAGCTTTGAGGCCTTCAAGGCCACTTATCCTATATACGCCGATTTATCGCGAATCTGGCCAGCAAGTGTAATCCCTTTTCCCGGCTCATGAGGAAGGGCACCGCCTACGAATGGGATGAGGAGTGTCGGACCGCCTTTGAGGAAATCAAGAAGTATCTGCTCCAACCTCCGGTCTTGATGCCACCCGTCTCCGGAAAGCCGCTGGTCCTTTACGTGACCGCCCTGGAAAGATCCATCAGTGCACTGCTCGCCCAGAAGAATAATGTGGGTACTGAGAACAGTCTCTACTATCTCAGCCGCATGCTTCTCGATACGGAGGTCAGATACTCCCCTATCGAAAAGAGCTGCCTTGCACTCTTCTTCGCCGTGCAGAAGTTGCGACATTACCTGCAGCACCACGAGGTGAAATTGGTCTCCCGGGTAGACCCACTGAAGTACATCCTGAACCGCCCCATGCTGACTGGCCGACTAGCACGGTGGGTAGTGATTCTCCAACAGTTTGATATCAGGTCTATACCTCAGAAGGCCATTAAGGGACAGTCATTGGCAGACTTTTCATCTGCCCATCCAACCTCTGTGGATCAATCCCTGGACCTCGATTTCCCTGATGAGATGATCCTCTCAGTCGATCATGATGTCTCATGTTGGCAAATGCATTTCGACGGCGCCTCCTATAGCCCCACCGGCAGGAGGCTCAACGATCCCAAGCTCAACAGAGTGGACCTGGGTATTGTCTTCATTACCCCGGCGCAAGCCGTCCTGCCATACTCGTTTCTGTTGTCAGAAGGCTATACGAACAATGAGGCAGAGTACCAGGCCCTCATCACTGGTCTTGAGTTGGTCCTTGAAATCCATCTGCCCCATCTACATGTGAAGGGTGATTCCGAGCTGGTAATCAAACAGGTTAATGGCGACTACGTCGTCAGGAAGCTGGAGCTTGCACCATTGCTAGAGTACACCCTCCGCCTAATGGCCCAGTTCTCTTCCTGACCAGAGGTTACCCATGTCCCACGGTCGCAGAACGGTCAAGCAGACGCCTTGGCTGGATTAGCCGTGTCGCTCGCAGAACCCGAGCAAGATGATTTGATGATACATGTGGCACACCAGAGAGTCGTTTCCCCCATCACCCAAGAGGACGATGATGGCCTGCGGGTGGGTCATCTCACCGCTGGACCCTCCACGACAGGGGTCCCGGGTTCGTCAGATGCAGTAGTTGAAGCCACTCCTGACTGGGGGGCACCTTTTGTCGAGTATCTCCAAAATGGTTGCCTCCCGGACGACCGGGCCGAGCGCGAGCGAATCCGACGCCGCGTGCTGAAATTTACCCTCCAGAGAGGCCCCAGTCTTGAACAAATCCTTTATAAGCGGAGTTTTGATGGTGTCCTCCTCCGTTGCATCCAAGGAGTAGAGATACCTCAAGTTATGCAAGAGGTTCACGCCAGTTCCTGTGGCGCCCATAAAGCTGGGCCGAAACTGTCCCATCAAATACAGAGGTTGGGGTACTTTTGGCCCTCTATGATCCACGATTGTATTAGATATGCTAAGAGATGCCACACGTGCCATGTTCACGCCAACTTCCTGCATCGGCCACCGGAGTCCCTTCACCCCACCAAGTACTATTGGCCATTTGCAGTATGGGGACTTGATGTAGTAGGACCGTATCCACCGACAACAGCCCGCCAGTGTAGATTCATCCTGACTGCTACAGATATCATCTCCAAGTGGGCAGAAGCAGTTCCGCTCAGAGAGTTCAAGGCCCGTTCCATCGTTGACTTCGTGAGCTCCAAAATTATCCACCGGTTTGGAGTCCCTCATGCTGTCCTCACCGATAACGACACCAATTTCCGAGCGGCTGAACTGAAGAAATTGTACGCCAAGTACGACATCCGGTCGAACTATACCTCCCGCTACTACGCACATGCGAATGTACAGATCGAGGCATTCAACAAGACCCTCTCTAACATTCTGCAGAAGATGGTTGGCCAGAACAATAAAAGTTGGCCGGACAAGCTCCCCAACGCCCTCTGGGATTACCAGACGACGACTCTCTACTCTACCCAGGTGACCCCATATTCCATGGTGTATGGAGCCGAGGCCATCCTACCCATTGAGATCCAGCTGTCGTCGCTACGCACTGCAGTTTATGATCACCAGACATCAGATGAGGTAGCTGAGATCCGTCTAGCTGAATTAGAAGCACTGGACGATATCCGGCTTCGTGCCCTGCATAATCTGCAAAGGCATCAGGATAAGATAGTGAGGGCCTTTGAAAAAAAGGTTCGTCTCCGCTCTTTTATACAAGGCGACCTGGTACTGGCCCTTCAAGCGCCAATGATCCCCGGTAGGAAACCTCCCAAATTAGAACCCAAATGGGAAGGGCCTTATATCGTCCATAAGTTTTACCCCAATGGAGCATACTCCTTGGTGACCACAGATGGAGAGCGTGTAACCCCTCCCACCAATGCCAAATTCCTCAAACGATACTTGGCTTAGGGCGAAAAGGGTCCTGCACGACCCTAAACTGCAAAATGGTCCTGCATGACCATAAACTGCATCTTCGTCCTGCAAGACGATAAACTGTGCAACGGTCCCGCATGACCTTAAAATGCACATTATGGTCCAACATGACTCTAAACTGTAAGGTCCTGCATGACCCTAAACTGCGAGATGGTCCTGCACGACCATAAACTTCACCCCCCGTCCTTATTGCAAGATGTTAAACTACAAGCCAGTCAGGCCTTCCTGACCGAGGCTCAGCCTCAGGCCCATTGGCCTCCTCGGGCCCCTGGCCCCCGTCCTCATGTAAGACGTTAAACTACAAGCCAGTTAGCCCTTCCTGACCGAGGCCCAGCCTCAGGCCCCTTGGCCTCCTCGGGCCCCTGGCCCCCCGTCCTCATGAAAGACGTTAAACTGCAAGCCAGTCAGGCCTTCCTGACTGAGGCTCAGCCTCAGGCCCCTTGGCCTCCTCGGGCCCCTGGCCCCCCGTCCTCGAGTAAGACGTTAAACTGCAATCCAGTCAGGCCTTCCTGACCGAGGCTCAGCCTCAGGCCCCTTGGACTCCTCGGGCCCTTGGCACCCCCGTCCTTATTGCAAGACGTTAAAACGCAAGCCAGTCAGGCCTTCCTGACCGAGGATCAGCCTCAGGCCCCTTGGTCTCCTCAAGCCCCTGGCCCCCCGTCCTCATGTAAGCCGTTAAACTTAAGCCGGTCAGGCCTTCCGGACCGAGGATCAGCCTCAGGCCCCTTGGCCTCCTCAGGCCCCTGTCCCCTCATCCTCGTGTAAGACATTAAACTATAAGCCCGTCAGGCCTACCTGACCGAGGCTCAGCCTCAGGCCCCTTGGCCTCCTCGGGCCCCCGGCCCCCGGCCCCCTGGTTTTCCCCGACATACCCTCTTGAGGGATTGTACAATATGGTTTACTCGTCGTACCGTACATATCCCCCAAATGAGATGCTCCTCGTCCCGCATGACGTTAAACTACATTTTAAGAACTACGTGTGGCCTGATTCCCATCTTCATGGGATACGTAGGAACGCTCGGACGCCTCGTCTTGAGCCTAGCCCCAAGATTTTCTCTCCCACTATCCCCCCTGGGAATAGTTTCCTTCGAGGATCTTTGTGTAGCAGGGAGTAGTCTTTCTTAGCCCCACTCATACAACCCCACTCACACGATGATCGTGAGGGTCGCACCATGTGCCCACTCCCGTTCTTCTATCCTCCCACGTCCTCACTGCACGATGCTAAACTGCATGGCCTTCACGAACTATGTATGGCTTGATTCTCATCCTCATGAGATACGTAGTAACGCCCGGACATTTTGTCCATTGGCCCATCCCAAAATCCAAAATCTGCCCCTCGGGTCAAGACATGAAAGGGTGCACACTTTTTCCCCAACTCACATCGAGAAAGCCTCGACCCGGATGCACATCCCCCCTGGAGATGTTTGCCTCTTTCGTGTATGGATACAGCTATGCTTAACCCACTCCATGACTGGGATTCCATCATTTTCCACACCCAGAGGGACCCCCAAGAACGGCTTGGATACTACTCCCAATGGCTCTCCTACCGATACGGGCCAATGCCCCCGAGGGTTTTCAAGCAACAAGCCGATACAAGTCCCGCGTTGCAAATTTGGTCAGCAGTCGACGCTCATTTATTGCTCCCATACCAGGTCACCATAGGAACGCTATGTTTCAAACATTGTCAACAGTGTCCTGGATCTTCGGGTCCACCCCGAGATGACCCAGACATCGAGTGCAGTGAATCATTCTGCCCTATCCTGAGGTGACAAACTTCCCCCCGGGTGGTGCTAGCAATCGGGCCCACGACCCCGATTCCCCACAGGAGTGTACAGTGTGGTGTAGGACTACGTCCTCATTCACGTTGGGATCATGTACCATGTCGTACGCCTCCTCTTACGAGGCCCAGCCTCAGGCCCCTCAGCCTCCTTGGGTCCCCGACCCCCGTCCTCATGTAAGACGTTAAACTGCAGACCCGTCGGGCCTTCCTGACTGATACCAAACCTTAGGCCCCATGGCCTTCTCAGGCCCCTCCACCCAACTTCTTACCCAGTGTGTACGGTGTGGTGTAGGAATACGTCCTCATTCACATCGGGATCATGTACCATGTCGTACGCCCCCTCTTACGAGGCCCAGCCTTAGGCCCCTCGGCCTTCTCAGGTTCCCGACCCTCGTCCTCACTGCAAGACGATAAACTGCAGTCCGACCATCCTAACCAATGCTAACCATCAGGCCCCTTGGACTTTCCGGGCCACAACCCAGGTCCTCTCTTATAGGAGTGTACGGTGTGGTGTGGGACTATGTCCTCATTCACGTCGGCTTCTTCTCCATGTCGTATACCTCCCTTTGTTTAGGGGTATATTACTCCCCTTCTCGTCCCGTATGACGTTAAAATACATTTAGGGAATTACGTGTGGCTTGGTTCCCATCCACATGGAATACGTAGGACCACCTGAATGTCCATGATTCGGGTCCAGCCCCATCTCTCGGGAATCCTCATCCCATCTTGGCCCCTTGGCCCATCCTTTCCCCATGATGGGGTTATATGGTGTGGTGTAGGACTACGTCCTCATTCACGTTGGTCTCGTAATGACCACGCCATGTACCTCTCCCTAATGAGCTGCTTCGTCGATCCCTTATCGACAGTTCACCGATGTGCCTAAGAGTACTCTGGTTTATTACCTGGAACGCCAAGCATTACTTGGACACGTCCGCACCCGCTCTCCAGGCTTTGTGTACCCCTGCATCAGGGCTTTCATCATCTTTCCCACCGAGAGGGACCCCCAAGAACGGCCTGGATAGTACGCCCAAGGGCTCTCCTACCGTTACGGGCCAACGCCCCCGAGGGTTTTGGAAAAAAAAATCGATAAAATCCCGTGTTGCGAATATGGTCAGCAGTCGATGCTCGTTTCTTGTTCCCACCTCTGGATAATGCGATATGGACACTGTGTTTCCACCCTGGATAACGATTTTCCTCTATCGCCATGCCAACCCATTAGGCCCAAAATGTCGGGTGCACAATTCACACCCTTCATCACTTCACCGTGTCCAAGTAGATTCTCCGAACTCTTGGTACTTTTCCTCCGTGCATGTCTGCGCATTGGGAGAACAAGTCGTGTCAATGGTGTCATTTGGGGCTCTCTGCCGACTCCCCTTCGATGGACGCCCCAAGTATTGCGATAAGGATATTCCCCCTTATTTCCCACACCGAGTTTATCTCACGTGGGCTTAGGGATCGGGTTGACATCTGTACTTACTCAGGAAGTCGTCACTATTCACGGTCCGAGCTCTAAGACCATAAACTAAGATTCTCATCTGGAACTACGTTCAGCTTGATTCCTATCTTGATAGGATACGTAGGAATGCCCAAACCCCTTGTCTTTGGGTCCAGCTTGAGTTCAGCAAGTTCACCTCTCTGGTCCTGCCTTCAGGACCCCGACTACGGGACCGCGTGGCGTTGTGCGGGATTACGTCCTCATTCACGTCGGGTTTGCAATGGCTGCACCATGAGCACCCCTGTTCTGAGGGTTAGCCCTCCCATTCCTTGTCCATCATGACATTAAAAGGCACCCTTCATAACTACGTGTGTCTTGTTTCCCATCCTCATGGGATACGTAGGACCGCCCGGATGCCCTGTCTTCGGGTACAGCCCATTTAGGGAGCCAGTCTCTCCCCCAGTTTCACCTCTTACCTCTATATAGGCCCCTCGGCCTAAGGTCTCCCTCCCCAATTGGCGTACAATTTGATGTGGGATCATGTCTCCGTCAATTGTGTTTTATAACACTACGCACATTGCCCGCCTAGCATTGTCTCCACTACGTCTGCGCTGCATGACGATAAAATGCATTCATGGTCCTATCATACGACCCTAAACTGTGACATTATCATCCTGGCCGCCCGACGAAAAGCAGCATTGTGTTTTGGTGACCTCGTTGTAGAGGACATCACGTTGGGTATTGGCCACGTGCCATGCCATTTGTCAACGCCCATCACGGCTTGATCTTTGTGGCGACACCACGGCCTACTACTCTAGTCCTATCGCGTAAAAAAACCCATTCACCTTAAAGAACAAACAGGATACATCAAATTCTGCTTCTTTTAGTGCAAGGGCCACGGCCACACTCCCCTTTTCCCCTGGCATTGGTAACTTACCATGCCGTCTTCCAGAACTACGTACGGCTTGATTCTCATCCTTATGAGATATGTAGGAGCGCCCGGGCACTTCCCCGCGGGCCCAGCCTGACCTGTAAGCTCGGTCCCTCGACTCGAGCATTTCCTCAGAGAACACATGGTAAGTAGGGCTTAGGTCCTCCTTCACGTCGGGTATTGACGCCATGCGTCCCCTGCTCCTTTTACCCATTTATGGTCTAAGGCCCCTCAGAATGTCGTGAGGCTTGATTCTCATCCTTATGAGATACGCAGGAGCGCCCAGGCACTTCCCCGCGGGCCCAGCCTAACTTTCGCTTTCGGTCCCTTGACCGAAAACCTAACCTAAGGGGGTCTGGCGGCATGATATGGGATTATGTCCTCATTCACGTCAGGTTGTTCATCGTACCGCACACACCCCTTATTCCCATTCAAGCCAGGTGTTTGAGTTACTCCACCATGTACCTCTTATGTCTCCTCCCATCCATGGTCCGAATTCTACGACCATAAACTAAGATCTCCCTATGGGAAAGGAATCTTCTCCCTCTATCGAATACGTCTCGTTGCCGTATTCAGATGTGTTTCGACAAAGAGCCCGAAGTTTGGGACTTTCATACGGACATTCCCTTCGTCCCACGACCAAGCTTCGTGAGCTCTCTATTTGGATCCTCATCCTATTCCACATTCAGAAGGACCCACGGACGACATGGATACTAGGCTTAAGGGCTCTCCATGAATGCTGGACCTAAGAGCCCTCCAATCGTTTCGGGCCAACATCTCTACGGATATTTGACAACATTTGTGACATGGTCCCGTGTTTCGAAAATTGTCAACGGTCAACCCTCATTTGTCTGTCCCCATTCTAGGCTAACGTGACAGGATGCTGTGTTGCGAATACGGTCAGAAGTCATCCTCAATTTTCACACCTCCATCATTGTCATCTGAATCTTGAGTTCCATGATTCACACATTTCCACTTCCTCGTGATCAAGTGGAATTCCATCATACTCGGCTCTTTCTCTTTGCACATCTAGGAGTGCCACAAGATCGTGTTAGTGTCATTGGGCTGGTATTTACCGAGCGTCCCTTTGCCCTAACCTCCCCTTTATGTGTCGGGAAATTCCCACCACTACTTCTTGTTTCCCACACCGAGCACGACTAACGTTGGCTTAGTAGGTTTGGTGGGATGTGTACCAACACGGATAGACTTCTCATCGTCCTGCATGACGTTAAACTGCATTTCAAGAACTACGTATGGCTTGATTCCCATCATCATGGGGTACGTAGGAACGCCCGACCACTCTGATTCGGGCCCAGCCTAATCCTCACTCTTGGTCTCTCGACCTGAAGAGCTTCCTCCGGGGGTACGTGGTGTGATGTGGGACTACGCCCTCATTCACGTCGGTTTCATATCTACCATGCCACACACTCCCTGGGATCTTCCCTTTTATACCACGTCCTATCGTATGACGTTAAACTACAGGAGTCCATCTGTCCTCAGCGAATGACACTCAACTGCGGTTCTACCCTGAACAAGTTCATGATGCCCCAAGATCCCATTGGGAAGTGAAAGATCCCCTCACCAGAGAGGCCCTGACTGAAAGATGGAATGATCCATGATCAAACCAGTGCGCCCATATGGCGTACTCCAACCATGGTGGTGTAACTACCTGAGTGTTGGATTCTGTTCGGACAAACCATCACTCCATATTCCACGCTTTGTGTGCCCCTTATTCGGACCCTCGTCCCCTTTCATGTCTGAAAGAACCCCCTAACGGCCTGGTCTCATGCCGCATCGGCTCTCCTACCGTCCTGGGCCAACGTCCCGGAAGACTGGTCATGTTTGGAAGGACCCCCTAACAGTATGGATGCTCGACCTATGGTCTGCCAACTATCCTGGGCCAACGTCCTGAAGAATTGATCAACAACATTTGTTACATGGTCTCATGTTTTGAACATGGTCAACGGTCGACCCTCATTTGTTGTCTCCATTACAGGCTAACGTAGTAAGGATACCTCTTCTCCTCCAAGGTTAACGATTTTCCCTTATTGTCACGCCATCCCCACAGTGTTCCGAATCTCGGGTATCGTGATTCACGCTTCCCATTTCCATCTGTTTGGACGGATTTCAGCACCCCTGGCGTTTCCCCATTCGTGCATAAGAGCACGCTGAAGAAACGATAATTCGGATATCCTGGAAATTCCTTCTTCGATCAAGCGTCTCCCATCTTTCGGGAATCTGGACTGGTAATCTGAATCCCGGATGCCCGGAGCATGGTCCCCACTCCTACGTTAGTTGGGACGAGAGGGCAACTATCTACTGTTTCTCACATCGGGCTCGACCCACGTGGGCTTGGGGAATTGTCGTCGAACGTCCCGCAAACGTTGTAGGGATGTAACAAGGCAATTCAAACGGTGGAAATCGTGCGTGCTACGGCATTGAAAACAAAGAAACAATTTGATGCACGAAAGTACCGATAAAAGGTTTCTAGGTTTGTTACAATACTCGGGGGGTCGACTCCCCCCACGGACAGGTTGACCCCGTCAAAAGTGTGTTTCAGCTCCACCACCCGTTGACATGTGGCATCCAAGGCTTGCTGCCGTTGATTTAGCTCCCGCTCCTCCTCAGCAGTGGTGGGGCGCAGTTCGTCAGTCCTGGCTTTGGCCTTCTCTATGCCAGCTTGAACGGCAGCCAACTTTCCAGAGGTCTGCCTCATATGCTCTTCTGCCTCTGCCAGCTGGGCCATAAACCATGCGACCAGGTCAGATTGTGCATTGAGAGAGGTTGAAATCTCATCTGCCCGGGTCTTCATCTGTTGGACCTCGCTTTCCGCCGCCTGGAGCTTCTTAATGTTGGTCGCCTTCCTCCGCTGCCAGCCCACGTTGTTCCCACGATCATGCTCCCGGATCTTCTCAGCCATAATATCATGGATGAGTGCATGAGGACGTTGGGCATCCACTCCCCCAGCACACAGTTCACACAACCAGGAGCAGATTCTATCCATTTCGGTCAGCCATTGCGCTTGGGGAGTGTCCTTGATAAAGCGGGTTATTAGCTTCCATGACCGGTGGAGGAATATGCTTCTGTCTTCCTCGTCGGAGACCATTTCGTCCCAGTCCGCGCGATTGGCAGGCTCGTACGCGGGATACGCCCGCACGAAATCCTCGGTCGGATCAACATCCAGTGTTGAATCCAGTGCGACACCTGGCGCCAAAGCAGGCGCGACAGGACTGGGACCGACCGATTGATCCTCTTCCTCGGAGTCCACCTCAATGACTTTGGGTACGGCCCCGCTGGTGGTTCCGCCAATGATGATGTGCGCCACAGCTTGAGGAGATGGGGTGACTATCGCCACCATCACCGGCATGCCCCTAGGAGGGACGCCACCAGACATCCCGACCAGTCTTGCCGTAGCAGCCCACGCCAGTCGAAGAACTGTACGATAGAGAGGGACATTAACGTTAGTGGGCATGGTCTACATGTGACAACGAGGAGGCCGGTAGAGGAGACTTACAGAGATCAACCTCCTGGCGCTGCTCTTGAGCCGGTACTGACGGGACCCTGAGGCGAGGCCCTCCGTATACTGTTGGAAGGTCTGGAGATTCTGTAGGAGCCTCCTCGGGTGCTTTGGTCCCACCATACGTGGAACTGGACGCAGCCATAGGCGCAGGTTCCGAAGGTCCTGCATCATCACTCGCCAAGGAGAGAGAACGAGGCCTGCGAACAAGTTCCTCCTGCATGGCTCAAACATCGGTGAGAAGTCCATAGTGACCCAAGAACAGATCGTAAGGAAAGAAGTTCGGAATGCAACCTCGAGAGCCTCCGCAAAATCATCAGATTCTGAGTCTTGGTCCCCTCCCTCACCCTCCTCCAACGGGCTCCCTCCTCCAGCCTCATCCTCCCGAGAGGAGTCCTATGATTCCTCCGGCAAGGGGAAGAGCTCCCTCAGATCGGAAGCCGATAACTGTGGGGGGACCATCTGATTCAATAGTACCCTCACCTGGTCTGTCATTGGGCGAGGGGCACCACTGGAGTGGACGTAATCCTCCAGCTCGTCCAGGTACTGTTCCGCCTCTACCGGAGATGCCATGAATCCAGCCCGGACTGGGCCTATGCCCGACAATTCCATCCCGAGACGATTCAAGTGTGCCCATATCTCGGTTGGGCTGAAGAATTTCCGGTTGACATCCCAAATGTCCCAGGCCTCCGAGAAGACAGCATCCTCTGCCATGTCAATGTGATGCAGCCGCTTCCCTGGAGCCTAAGTGGATATCCTACGAAATCTCCTCGGTGGCCGCCCCTCCGGATGACCCTGCACTTCCGGAATCATCGGATCCACCGCTGCTGCCATACCCTCGGCCGGTGCGGGTCTCACCGCCATGGAAGCCCCGCTACCGCGAGTGGCCCTGGCTTCCCTCCGACCCCGACCTCGAGATAGGAGAGGCCCACCGTCACAGACCCGGATAGTTGGTTGCTTCAGCATCTCCCCTGGGTAAGCGGCCTCCCAACTGATGGCGCACTCCTTCACCAATCCGAAAGCGGCGGTGGATGGAGGCAATGCAATCCGCATCATTCCATCTTCGCATGTGAACATGAGCCACAACTGCCTCATCAAACACGGCTTCTCCTCGTGACGCACCTCCCAGTAGACCTGCGGGGTCAGCCGCTGGAGGCACAGGAACTGCCTCGCAAACCGATGCGGAGTGTACGGTTCACAGAGTGGCTCACGATCTATTCGTGCCACCAAAACTTCACCTCGGAAGGCCAGGAGGTAAGCTCGATGTTCTTCCGTTCCCCGTCCGTCATCAGTAAGTATCCCTGTTGGAAATGGGAAGGGGTGGAAGTTAAACTCATCCGCCCTCCACACCCTATTCAGCACCATCAGCATGGCTAATTTGAACAGGAAGATCCCGACCGTGTTCAGGATGGAGGGGCGGAAGTTCGATCCCGGCGGCGAAATAGGGTTTGGATACTCATAAATCCCCCTGATATGCGCTGCGATCCACCCATACAGGAGGTGAAAGGGCCCGCATATCCTTGGCGGCTTCTTGCCCTCGCTAACATGCCGCAGCATTCTATACAGTTTGGTGAGCATCGGAATCCCCAAATTGATCTGTTGCCCCATGGCTAGCATCGATGCCATGATAAACGAGCTGGGCCGCACCTCCATGCTTGTATCCCTCACCGACAGGATCCAACCACAGATGAGAGCCGCGATGAATGCCGCCAGCCTGACTATCAGCTGCTGTTCAGTGCTGACACTGAAACCCCAAGTCTTCCATTGGCTGTCCTCCAGGACCCGCCAATACGAGTGCCCTTTGCCCTGTTGGGCCGCCCTTGGACAAGTTCGAGGCCTCGGAGGGAACTCTCGATTCTCTGGGAAATTCAGGAAGCATTTTAACCATCTCCTAAAATGGACATCCCTCGCTGCCTCCTTGTCCTCTCCAGGGACAAGTGCCATTAGCGCCGACGCCAGTCGCGGCATTTGCTCCGTATCCTCCCACGCGCTAATGACGGGGAGGAACTCGTCGTACATGGACCCCAAGATCGGGACCCTAGAAATCTGGTGGACATCCCACAGGCTGATGCCCACCTCTCCGTGATGCAGGTGAAAAGTGTTGGTCCTAGAAGACCATCTGCTCAGTTGTTCCGGCATCAGTTGCTTGGGTTGGTAAATGTGGAATTGGGAGGCCCATGCCGCCTCATACAATCCCACTCTCCTCAGGTTGGCCCCAAACTCCTCGCATGAGGCGCCTACCCAGTAGGCCCAGGCCTAGTCATCAGTAAAGTTGCCGCCCTGGCGCAGGTCCCACTCATCGGACCATCCCTTCTTCGAATCCTGCAAAGCTGCCTTCAGCATGGTACGGTAGAGAGGAGGGGAAGTCTCCGGGTGCAGTGGCTTCCCGTCAATGTTGTTCACATGGTTGTAGAGATAGTCAGCAGTGACAGGTGTGATGTTCTCTTGTGCGTGACAATCAGCCACCCTGAACCATTGATGATGGCATGGTGTGCTCCTAAACCAGCAAGCTGGTTCGTCCCTACTCACCTCAGGGATGAAGACGTCATCTCTCAGCCCGAAACTGTACAATGGCAGTTTCCTGCACTGTGGATAATCCTTCTGACCCTCCGATAGCAGATCTGTCAAAGAAGTGTGATCCGAGTGGCTTCAGACCATCCAGGCCTGGACAGTTGGCCATCTCATCCCGCTGAGCAGCATCTGCAAGCACCCCCAATACAGCCTCTTGATGGGCCATCTTAACTATGGCCCTCAGAAAAGAATTTTTTTCAGCTGGACCACAAAGCTCGACCGCGAAGCTGGATCGCGAAGATCGGTCGCGAGGCGAAGTCGCGAAGTCAGGCCAAGGACGACAAGCAGAAGTTCTCTTGGCGCGGACGCGGAGTCGGAGACCCGCGGTTCGCCGCGAAGCTCGCTTCGCTGATGGCTGTCTCGGAGTACGCGGAGCTTCGCGAAGTCGATAGCGCAAAAAGACAAGGAACTCTCGTGAAGACAAAAGAGAGGTCGACCCCCAATTTTATAGGCGATGACCCCGGAGCATTGCGGCACGCCTCACCCGTGCGGAGCATCGCGGCACATCCGGATCCATGGCCTCGGTCAGCACCGCGGCCCCCCTTCGCGATGCCGCATCGCGAACCACCGACAATTTTAGCGATTTTCCCTCAGACTTCGACCCTTCACCCTCCGCGGCTCCAAGTCTGAGGTGGGGCATTTGTTGGCGCCAAAAATATGGCCTGCAAGGAAGGAAAGAAAAAGAAGGCCAGCGCGCTGCCTCGCGAAGCACCGACGCGAAGCACCAACGCGAAGCGCCCCGACCATCGCAACCTCACGAAGCTTCGGAGGTGGTAATCCTCCGCGAATTCCTTTGACATTCGCGAGCCCGCCCTGAAGCTCCTAAGACGGTAATCCTCCACGAACTCATTTGACATTCGCGAGTCCGCCGCGAAGCTCCCGAGGAGGTAATGCTCCGCGAACACATTTGATGTTCGCGAGCCGCCGCGAAGCTCCCGAGGCGGTAACCCTCCGCGGACGACGTTGACGTTCGCGAACGCGCCGCGAAGCACCAGAGGCGGCGCGCGAGCCCTGTTTCAGGGCGCCCCTTCACTATAAATACTGGACTCCCCCTGAGTCCCAGGGATGGACAATCCGACCTTTCAGCTTCTCCCCTCCAGAATTGCGAAGCACTCTTTGCCCCGGGAATCATGAGATCCGCGAGGTACTTCTACTTCGCGAGACGCCTCTGCTTTGTCTCTTTTTAAGCCCCTCTTCCTAGAGGGATGCCCTTCGCGAAGCTCAAGGGCATTCGCGAAGGAAGGGGATTCCCAAGGGAACCCGGGCAGCCACGGAGCGTTTATGCTTCGCAAAACACCCAACATGTACTAGTGATTCCTATGCTAAGGCAGAATCGCTTCACCTCACGGAGTACACTGCTTCGCAGGACCCTGCTTCATGAGGCACCTCTCTTTCGTGAGGCAGTGCTCCGTGAACATTGTTCCACTTCGCGAAGCACCTTCCACTCACACCTATGCCCCATGCTAAGGCCAAGGCACTCCACTTAGCGAAGCACACTCTTTTGATTAGCTATTCCTCTTCCCGTGCGACCCTCGAGGTTTGAACGATGTGATTTCAAAGTCCCATGGACAATACCACCCGTAGCATTGCTTTGCCTAATGCTTCTTCGCATAGGCATGCTACCGGATATTGCTTCTTCGCATAGCCACGCTAACGTGGACCCCATGATGGTTCGTTCCACAACCCCCCTTAGCCATGGCCTTACTGGTACCTTCCCTTCCCCAAGGACCAGAGGGTACCGGTTATGTAAGTCCTAGGGGTGTGGGGCGAACCCATCTCGTCCGAGCTTCAGGCCGTTAAACTGCCAAGCACCACGTCCTCAACACATGACGTTAAACTGTGACCTGACCTCGTGCCCCTCACGAAGGGTCCCCCCAGCTCGAACATTCATTATGCCCACTCATCTCCACGGGAATGGACTCTTCCTCACATGGAATGATATCCTCCTTGTCGGGGTGGCGTATGTTCGTAGGAGAAGGGCGACCCTAGTTCCCCAACGGATGGATGCACCTCTGCATCTCCGTACTTCCCCATTACCAAGGTCAGTGGAGGGCATGATAGGGAACGAGGCACCTCCCATCATTGGACCAAGGTCCATATTTCCCGCGCTTTGTCGCACTATGGGCCTCCATCCTAGAGTATGTCCCAGCACCATGGGCCGCCTAACGCGTAAGCCCCTCTTCTCTTCTCACGGACGCCTCCTTCGCGACGTGATCGTCAGGTCCTTGAAACCTCTTGTTTCTCACACCGAGCATGACTCACGTGGGCTTAGAGTGAGCACCGACCCTGACCCCCCACCCATAGCGAATTACGAGGACTTTGATCCATGGCAAGGCATGGTACGTAGGAGGCCTCCATGAGGTTCAAGCCCACCCGTCATTTATTCACGCCGGGTCTTATTCCCATCCAGCATGACATTAAACTGCATTCCGGTCCAATGGAAAGCCATTGCGACCCATCCCATTTGAACTACAAGGACTTTGATCCATGTCAAGGCATGGTACGTAGGAAGCCTCCATGAGGTTCAAGCCACATTTCTCGGTCGTTCATTCACGTCGAGTTTCTCCCTCGTCCAGCATGACGTTAAACTGTACGCCCCCCTCATCCCGCACGACATTAAATTGCACACCCATCCACCTGAACTACGAGGTCTTTGATCCATGTCAAGGCATGGTACGTAGGAAGCCTTCCAAAGGTTCAAGCCCACCACTCATTGGACCAAGGTCCACTTTCACGTCGGTTCTCCGACAAAGCCCCATTTGAACTACGAGGTCTTTGATCCATGTCAAGGCATGGTACATAGGAAGCCTTCACGAGGTTCAAGCCCACCCATCACCCAATTCACATTGAGTTGTACCTACGTCCAGCACGATGTTAAACTGAAATTCCAGTCGGACGACAAGCCATTGTGACTAACCCGAACTACGAGGTCTTTGATCCATGTCAAGGCATGGTACGTAGGAAGCCACTACGAGGTTCAAACCCACTATCCGGTCTTCCCGACCTCACTCACGTCGGTTCACCCCCGTCCCGCATGACGTTAAACTGTATTCCCTAATCCGAACTACGAGGACATTGATCTGTGTCAAGGCATGGTACGTAGGAAGCCTCCCTGAGGTTCAAGCCCAACAATCATTGGCCCAAAACGTCTCCTAGTCGGTGCGACAAGCCCCATTTTCAAGCCCATCTCCCATCCGACCAAGGTCCATCACTTACATCGGTTCGCCGACACCCACCGCCCGTCGCTTATTCACGTCAGGGTTCAATGTCGTCCCGCATGACGTTAAACTGTATTCCATCAATCCACCTGAACTACGAGGACTTTGATCCATGTCACGACATTGTACGTAGGAGACCTTCCTAAGCTTCAAGCCCACCACTAGTGGACCCACGTGTCTAATTTCATGTCGGTTCCCCGACAAAACCTTTTGAACTACGAGGTCTTTGATCCATGTCAAGGCATGGTACGTAGGAAGCCTTCCAGAGGCTCAAGCCCACCACCCATCGGACCAAGGTCCACCTTCACGTCGGTACGCTAATGACATCTATCGGACCAAGGTCCACCTTCATGTCGGTACGCTGACGATGCCCATCGGACCAAGGTACACCTTCATGTTGGTTCGCTGACGACATCCATCGGACCAAGGTCCACCTTCACGTCGGTTTACCGGCACCATCCCGAACTACGCGGACTTTGATTCCCTGCCACGAGGATACGTAGGAAGCCTCGTCAAGGCTCAAGCCAAACTTCACTGTCGCCCATGCGATGGTCCCATTTCACTCTCCCTCCACTACATTCATCAACCTATCACCCATCCCGATTCTCGCACGTACTGTCTTATCCCGGTGAGACCATGTCGGTATGCTCTTCTTCACAGCCGCCCATGGGCTGGCCCCGGTATCGACATCCCTTAAAGGAGGATCCCTCAATCCGATTTGTCCTAGCTAATGCTCTGGTTGGGTTGATCCATCTCCACTGGACGTTAAACTCGCGGCGTACCCTGTGTTAAGCACGGGAAGCTGAGGAAAACCTCAGATATGTGGCCACGACATATGATTCCCCGTGCTCAATGTGGGATGCCTCGGGCTTCCACGCCCTCGAGAAGCCCTGTGACCAGGGATAACAGTCATACATGCCAGGTGCCCCAGCATCCAGACACGCTACTGATGCCTCAACGTGAATACTCCCCCGACTGAAGGTTGCTGCCCTGACTGGACCCTTTGGAATGTCCCGACAGAAGCAGTGTAATTAAGTGGCGTCCATGGAAACATGGAACTAGGAAGAGTTTCACGTACTACGTATTAAATCTATGAGGGAGACCCGGACTAGGTGACGAGTTCTGAGGAGGAATCCCCAGAAGGAATAACCGACATCCCATCATCCCATTTCGATCAAGGAGCAGACGTCCCTGAATAAGGAGCGAATGTCGCCCGCCTTTGGAAGGCGGGAATGCGGGGCAACAGAAGCGTCGCACGTCCACCTCCACGGACGGAATGGATGCGCGCGCGCGCCCCAGCGGAAAGTGTTGGAAACAGACCCACAGAGGATACTAGTACATCGTCAAAGCCACACTGGATCCTAGTACCTCTCCAGACCCGCACAGGATCCATGCACATCGTCAGACCCACACATGATCCTAGTACATCATCAGTACGTCGGCATACCCACATAGGATCCTAGTACATTTTCAGTACGTTGTCCGACCCCCACAGGATCCTTGTACATCATCTGTACGTCGTCAGACACACGCATGATCCTAGTACATTATCAGTACTTTTTCAGACCCACACATGATCCTAGTACATCATCAGTACGACATCAGACCCACACAGGATCCAAGTAAATCGTTAGTATGTCATCATACCCAAACAGGATCCTAGTACATTGTCACATTATGTCGTTGGACCCACCCATGATCCTATTACAATGTCACATCTAGCTAAAGGGTTCTGGCACAAAGCTCGCTTGTCTCCGAGAGGGTCTGCTCCTCAAGCCACTAGTCGATTCTCCAACTACCACAGAGTACCTTGAAGAAGTATCCCAAAGGACCGCCAGGTAAAATAGGGCTCAACACAATAAAAGGTGCATCAATCAGATGTCCAGTCTGTATGTTATTGGCCTTTTAGTCCCGACAGCCTGGTTGGATTCGTGCTCGATCTATCCCGGATGTACACCAACAATATCCAAACTCAAGTCGGGTATACCAAAAAGACCGTCTCGATCCAAGGATTCTTGTTCCGTAGGTAGTTCTTCATTTCGACACTGTATGAGGAAGATATATCGTATAAAATAACCCACAACAATAATATTATTGATATGGGTTGTTTTGTGAACCTGAGCCACAAACCAGAATTTAATATTCAACATTAGACTTAAATCGACCGTCTTAATGACAGGATCATTTCGCCATAGACGTTAAGTTAATCGAACGACACACACAGGAGTTATAGAGGGACGAAGAATTAATAATAATATATTATTATTATTACTATTATTTAAGCGTTTCGGGTACGCGATCCTAAAACACGAAAAATATATCCAAAACTAGACTCATAATTTTCGTCTCGAAGTCAGGGTCACACTACCACTGACAATTCATGAAACCGAGATCGCACAGATAAGTTATAGATGAATTAGGGTTTTAACAAACATAAATAATAATTATATTATTATATTATTATTATTTCATTTCATTGAATGTTTATCTCTCCAATCTCATTTGAGTTTCACGCACAGTAGGGGTATCCAATTTTGGTGCACGCGGGTCCAAATAGTACATCTATCTATTTTTTTTATATTCATTTTTATTTTAATTTTTTTCCTATCTATTCCCCCTCTCCCAGATCTAATTTTATTCTTCCACAATTTTTCAACCCCATACATGAACCGGGAATTCGCTGCGCCTCCGCCTAGCACATGACCTGCCTCCTTCGCACCGCCTACTCATGTCGCTGCTTAATCTACCTCGTTGTCAGCCAAAGACACTAGGCCTTGCTTGCTGAGTGCGCACCACCTATTGGGAAAGACGGGAAAGCGATGAACGCGCAAACTAAAGAAAAAGCGAATGCGCAGCGGAAATTGAATCTTTCCCCCCAAATAGAAGCGGATGTGCAGCGACAAAATTAAATATGCAGAAAAATAAATTTGACACCGGAAATTTTTACGTGGAAAACCCGAAAGGGAAAAACCACGGGACCTAGTCCAGAAAGAGGGATCCCCTAAAATCAAGAAGTACACGGTAGATACTCCCCAAAATGGAAGGGATCTCAAAAGTAATACTCAAGAATAAAAGTATGGATCAAAAGGTGGAGAGCATGAAATATGATCGTCAATGAAAGGAGATCACCAAATGGGATTTGCTCTCGGTGTTGTTAGTGCTGGTGATGATGAAATGCCTTTCCTCTGCCTCCTTATATAGGAAAAGAATCAGCGTCAAAATAATGTCGCCGCATCAAAAGAGTGTCACCGCTTGAATTAATTCACGCGGTCTTGGCCCGCATTAAAACACCACATTAAAACAGATACCGCATGTGCACCATTTGAGGAGGCGTTGCCCAGTGCGCCAACCAGGAAGGTGCCCAACAATCTCCCCCTCCGACTCAAGTGGGGATCACCGCCAACCCTGCAATCTGTCGGCAAGTCTCAAATTTTCCTCTGGGTAAACTCTTGGTCAACATGTCTGACCCGTTGTCATCAGTGTGGATCTTCTCAAGCTCTAACTATCTCGAATCAAGGACGTTGCGAATCCAATGATATTGAACATCGATATGTTTCGACCTGCCATGAAAAGTACAATTATTTCCCAAACAAATAGCACTCTGACTATCACAAAATAAAACATACCTGTCCTGATTTAAATTGAGCTCTCGAATAAACGTTTTTATCCACAAAAATTCATTGCACGCCTCAGTAGCTGCAATAAACTCTGACTCTGTGGTAGATAAAGCAACACATCTCTGCAATCTAGACTGCCAAGATACAGCTCCCCCTGCAAAAGTGATCAAATAGCCTGAAGTAGACTTCCTCGAATCGATATCTCCTACCATATCTGAATCTGTAAAGCCACAAAGCATAGGTTCCCCTTTGCCAAAACACAATCTCAGATCAGAAGTACCACGAAGATAACGAAAAATGTACTTCAATTCTCTCCAATGCTCTCTACCTGGATTTGATAGAAAACGACTGACCACACCAACTGCATGAGCTATATCAGGTCTAGTACATACCATTGCATACATCAAACATCCAACAGCAGATGAATAAGGTATGTGTTGCATCTCCTCTCTCTCTTCATCAGTAGAAGGTGACTGACTGGAACTGAGCTTAAAATGTAAAGGAAGGGGAGTACTAACCACTTTCGCTCTATCAATAGAAAATCTATGAAGAACCTTCTCAATATATCTCTCCTGAGATAACCACAACTTCTTGGCCTTCCTGTCACGGGAGATCGTCATGCCAATAATATGTCGTGCTGGCCCCAAGTCTTTCATCGCAAAATAATGACAAAGATCCTTCTTCAATCTGTCAATTATAGAAGTCTCATGGACAACAATGAGCATATCATCAACATAAAGAAACAGTATAATAAAATCCTCATCAGTGAATCTCTGAACAAAAACACAATGATCAGAAGATGTCTTCCTGAAACCCTGATGAGAAATGATAGATTCAAATTTCTAATACCACTGCTTCAGAGATTGTTTCCAACCATACAAGCTCTTCTTCCACTTCCAGACATGATTTTCTTTACCTGTTTCAACAAAACCCTCTGGTTGCTCCATATAAATCTCCTCCTCTAAATCTCCATGGAGGAAAGCTGTCTTCACATCCATCTGCTGAATCTGCAGATCTAAAGTGGCAGCCAAACCAAGAACAACCTGAATGGAAGACATTTTGACAACAGGTGAGAAAATCTCATCAAAATCAATACCTTTCATCTGACGGAAGCCTTTGACAACTAACCTTGCCTTGTATCGTGGAACAGAACTGGATTCTTCATTCTTATTCCGATAAATCCACCGATTTTGCAAAGCTCTCTTCCCTGTCGGTAACTTCACCAGCTCAAAAGTGTGGTTGTCATGCAATGATTTCATCTCGTCATCCATTTCCGCAACCCATCTGTCCTTCTGTTCACTCTCCATTGCCTCATCAAAGGATTCTGGTTCTCCCCCTTCAGCGAGGAGCACATACTCATCAGGTGAATATCGAGTAGAAACGGTGCGATGCCGAGATGACCTCCGGAGTGGAACTGCGGGTTCATTAATAACCCCTGTAACCGGATCATCAGAAACAAAAGGTGCATCGGAAACTTAAACTCCAACCTGTTCACCTTGAGCATCATTCTATACATCAGCATGATCATCAGAATCAACAACATGAGGTAAATGTGAATTAGAACCTGGCTCAAGACTGACAAAACCATCAGAAGTTGGAGAAGCATCTTTTTCTCCCTTATCAATGTCTGCAATAGTCTGATCCTCCTTAAACACTGCATCGCGGCTTCTGACAAGTTTCTTCAAAACGGGATCATAGAACCTGTACCCAAACTCATCATGTCCATAGCCAATAAAAATACACTGGCGTGTCTTACCATCCAGCTTGGATCTCTCATCTCTAGGCACATGAACAAAAGCCTTGCAACCAAAAACACGCAAGTGATCGTACCTGATCTCTTTTTCATACCAAAATTTGTCGGGTGTGTCTGTCTGCAATGCAACCGCAGGTGGTAAATTGATAATATAAGCAGCAGTAAGTAAATCCTCACCCCAAAAATGTCCAGGAAAATTTTCTTCTGAAAGAAAACAACGAACTCTTTCTAGCAAAGTTCTGTTCATCCGCTCAGCTACACTATTCAGCTGAGGTGTCTTGGGCGGCGTCTTCTGATGTCGAATACCTTCCTGCCTGCAATACTGATCAAACGGACCACAATACTCTCCTCCATTTTCAGTGAGAATACATTTTAATTTCCTTCTTGATTCTCTCTCAGCAGAAACATGAAATTGCTTAAAAACACTGAGCACCTGACTTTTGGCTTCCAAGACATAAACCCAGAGCTTTCGTGAGTAGTCATCAATAAATGTAACAAAATAAAGACTGCCACTAATGGTCTTCGATTTCAAAGGACCACAAACGTCAGAATGTACCAATTCAAGTACCTGTGACTTCCTGTGTAGAGGATGACTGCTGAAACTCACTCTGCTCTGTTTTCCATCCATGCAATGATTACATGTGTCCAACTTGACACTCTTCAAATCTGGAATAAGATTTCTCTTGGCCAAACAACCAAGACCTTTCTCACTGATGTGACTGAGCCTCTTATGCCACAACTTGGACGAAACACTGCACTCAACAACACAAGCAGTATCACAAGAAATAGAAGCTCTAGTCCAGTACAAACCTGATTGCTTCTTCCCTCTAGCCACAATCAAAGAGCCCTTGGAAAGCTTCCATTGGAAATCACCGAAAGTGCTGATAAACCCTTCATCATCAAGAACGCTGGTAGAGATAAGATTCAAACGAACCTCGGGTGCAAGTCAGACATTCTTCAAAATCAGCTTACTTCCTGTACTGGTCTTTAAACAAACAGTCCTGATGCCTACAACGTCAGCATGTCCATCATTTCCCATCTTCAAAATCCCAAAATTACCTGGGCTGTAAGATGTAAAGAACTCCTTCTTTGATGTCACATGAAAACAGGAACCACTGTCAACAACCCAGCTTGAATCATCTGAAGCAATGTTAATGGAATCATAAAAAATAACAAGATCACCCCCTGTAGTAGCGGCAACATGATCCTCTCCATCGCCATTTTTCTTTTGTTTATTTTCCTTCAATCTGTTCTCTCTTTTCAGCTGATAACAAAACTTCTTAACATACCCCTTCTTACCACAATGATGACATTCAAAATCTCTTTGCTTCAGTCTGGATTTTCTTTTGCCTATGCTCTTATCTCGATTGCTCTGCCCCCGGTCCTGGCTTCTCCCCCTGTTCTCTGTGACCAAAAGCTCGGAAGAAGATTTCTCCTGAGTACGTCTCCTGACCTCTTCATTTAAAATAGCAGACTTGACAAAACTAAATGTCACAGCAACATTAGGATCAGAACCGGTTAGAGTAACACCTAAATTTTCCCATGAATCGGGTAAAGTGTTAAGAAGAAAAAGAGTTAAAACCTCATCTTCAAAATTGATACCCATCCCAGACAACTGATCAAAACATCCTTGATATTCACTTAAATAATCAGAAATAGACGTACCTTCTCTGTACCTCAAGTTCATCATTTTCTTGAGAAGAAACAGTTTATTGTTTCTCGTCTTCGAAGCGTAGGTCGTCTCAAGCTTCTCCCACAAAGTTCTGGCGTGAGAGATGTTGACAATGTGGTTCATCACGTTGTCTTAGACCCATTGATGAATGAAGCTACAAACCATCTCATGCTCGAACGCCCATTCTTCATCTGACATTCTCTCTGGCTTCTAGGTACTAAACACTGGAAGATGCATTCGCATGACAAAAAGCAGATCCTTCATTTTAAGTCGCCACATATGGTAGTTGGTACCATTTAACAAAATCATCCAACTGTAGTTGGCCTCCATAATAAATATGAAAAGAAAAGAACCAAACCCTTTGATACCAGATATTGGGAAAGACGGGAAAGCGATGAACTCCCAAACAAAAGAAAAAGCGAACGCGCAGCGGAAATTGAATCTTTCCCCCCAAATAGAAGCGGATGTGCAGCGACAAAATTAAATATGAAGAAAAATAAATTTGACACCGGAAATTTTTACGTGGAAAACCTGAAAGGGAAAAACCATGGGACCTAGTCCAGAAAGAGGGATCCACTAAAATCAAGAAGTACACGGTAGAGACTCCCCAAAATGGAAGGGATCTCAAAAGTAATACTCAAGAATAAAAGTATGGATCAAAAGGTGGAGAGAAAGAAAGATGATCGTCAAAGAAAGGCGATCACCAAATGGGATTTGCTCTCGGTGTTGTTGGTGCCGTTGATGATGAAATGCCTTGCCTCTGCCTCCTTATATAGGAAAAGAATCAGCGTCAAAATAATGTCACCGCGTCAAAAGAGTGTCACCGCGTGAATTAATTCACGCCGTCTTGGCCCGCATTAAAACACCACATTAAAACAGATACCGCATGTGCACCATTTGAGGAGGCGTTTCCCAGTGCGCCAACTAGGAAGGCGCCCAACACCACCTGCACCAGCCGTGCCAGACTGCCCTGCTCCACCACATCGCTCCATTCGTTGGCTGTCGCATCTTCGTTCTAACCCTGAAAAATAAAATGATCGCATTTTCATTGTCCTCGGGTCCAGGGCTCCACGTCCATATGTCACGGTCAATATAATATTGCATTTCATGCGCCAATAAATATTTGGTCGCCTCCTTCCGTGAGCCATTGTGGATTTGTTCCAAGACTGGAAAATTAAACGATCACATATTTGCGATCCTTGAATCGAGGGATTCACCTCCATATATCGTTCATATCAAAACTCAGTGTTTCCAGCACTAATTATTATTATTCGTTGAAGAACTCACGAAAAATGTGCAAAGAATAAAAAGAAAGAGGAGCATGGTTTATGTGCAGAACAATGACCATGATCATTTGTACATCGTCATCGTGAATTTAGGATACGAAGAATAATAGAAAACAAATAAAAAATATATATAAACCCCAACCTCGATTGTCTGTTGGAGGTGATATGAGGAATAAGACGAAGTAGATGAGATGGTGACGTCGATGTTCGTTGCTCCCACAAGATGTTTCCAATCCTGGCTCAAGCATCATCCTCGTTCTCCGATTCCGGAAGATGATCTTTGTTGTAGTGGATGTTCTTGATTGAAGAATCTCTTTCCAAGTTCTCCATAGTTCTCCCATGTGCTAACAATCCTCCAACCAAATGGTGAAGTGCCACATAAGTTTATTAAATAAACCAATTATGTTGGCACGTCAATGGGAGGAAAACCAAGAGTTATCTCCCATTAAAGGGAGATTTCAAAGACTGGGTGGTCCCCACCTTTGAATTTAAATTGGGGGTTTTTAGTTCAGGTGGTCCCCACCACTAAACATCAAATGGGTGGTTTTAAAAATAAAATAAATGTTTTCCTTTATTTTATTTTTATTCTTTTAACTCTCCCACAAAATTCATGAAAACTAACGTTTGTCCTCGACCTACTATGGTCAAGGTGATGGTCTCCTTAAAATAATATCAGCACTGTGAGTTCAACGGTGCCCTCAGATATCAATTTCGAGCACCGATTCAAAAGTTATATAACACCGCTAATGCGTTTACTGAACGTACTCGAAAAAATGTTTAGAAAAATTTTAACAGTCACCCTTGACCTGCATCGGTCGAGGTTTGGCTCCACCTAAGTGAAACATTCCCCAACGAACCAAACAGTACTCTCATATATCAAATCCGAGTTGCTGTTTAAATGTTATGTATTTTACAATAAAATAATTGTTACATAATTATTTTATTTACGTCCAAAAACGAACTTTCACTGGTGGCCAGTGCCGGCCAATGTTAGTATCCGCTTTAATAAAGAATGGCCTCATGAGTATAGTGATGGTCTCAGATTTTCAATCTGAGCTACCGTTTTTGAGTTATAAGAATTAGAAAATTTAAACAATTTGTTTAATTATTTTATTTATGGTTATGCCATTTTTGTGTTTTCTCACAGGAGGCCCGCACCGACTAAACGTAAGTAACACCTACAGTAAACATACCATCCTGAACGCAACGGTGTGCTCAGATTTCTGATCCGAGTTACCGTTTAAGATTTATTCCACTTTTTTTTGGAAAACTGCTTACACACACTAATTAAAACTCAACCAAACATCGATGGATTATTCTGGGCACTCCAGGCCATGGAATCGCAGGCCGTTAGTTTTCGCGGTCTCGAAATAATTCCATATATTTTAAAATAAATTTGAATGGAATTTCTGGGACATTACAACATAAGTTAAGGAAGATATTCTCATACACACTACATTTGGTGCTAAATGATGACATCACTTCAGTGACATAGTAACTAATTAGTGTCGATTGTAAACCATTTTCAATCACCATGTCTTTCTTAATACCTCTTTTCAACCACCCATGACTAAGTTGTCTCATCCAAACATGCACACATGAGGCCTTGTACCCTCCATCAGTCATAGCCTAACTCCCACACATATGAGGAATCTTTGAATAATATATCTCCTATAATTACAAAAAATAGAAATAAAATGATAAAAAATAAATTATATTAATTTAAAAATATTAAAAAAACATTAACTACAATCTATTACTATCTCTCACCAACAATCTACCCAATACTATTATTAGTGTATATCCTCTTGTACACATCAAACTATGTAATATATGGATCAACCGTAAATAATATGAATGTTTCATATAAATATCACATTAAATAATATTATTTATAAACTCTTGATGATGTATTCTAAAATTAAGACTCTCTACTCTTTGTGGGTCATCATGCCAGCCCCAATTCTATTAACCAAAAGATGGTAGCTTCTTGAAATTATATTGTATCAGGCAAGTGAAAATTACAAAGGAATATTGGGTTGGGACAATACCATAGAAACAATTTTTCATTACATCACACATTAGGAGTGAAAAAAATGCTGATAATGGGGGTACCTTTATCAGCTCTAAAAATAAGCACTGATAAAAGGTACTTTTAATAATGCTAAAAAAGATTTGTTAAAAGTACCCTTTTATCAGCACTTTTTTAGCAGCACTGATAAAGGAGGGGTATTTATTAGTGATTTTTTACTAGCACTGATAAAGTATATTAAAAAAAAGATAAAATTAAGCTATAATTATATAAATATATTTATATTGATATAAATATAATATATATTTTCTAAATATGTTTCAGATAAGTATAGATAGACATTTACACCTAATATATAATATGTTTAGTGAAAATGGATAATAAAATATCAAAAAAATATATAATTAATTAATAATTGTCTAATTATTATCAATTAATAATCATTTAATAATAATTTGAAGACACAATAAAAACAAAAAAATTAATAAAAGATCTACAATATGTTAAAAAAGTAACATAAAATTCACACGACAATAAATTTTCATCCGGGCGTCCATTTGATCTCTACTACATATCAAATTGAAGTCTACGATGATATCTAAACATTGGTGATATATGATATCCAATTGTCACATTTTTTGAGGAAAAATATAGTCCCAAAAGTCCTCTAAAACTGTGTATTAAGTCGCTATACCCAAATTTTTTAACATTCGATGGAATTTCAGCCTCATTTTTAGAGGGTCTATATACCTTTTTTCAGTGGGGACTGAATTTATTCATTGGGATTACATTCATATTGAAATTATGGCTTTATAATTTCATTATTTTTCACATTGTATTGTTATTTATAACCAAATATATAACAATATATACATATTTTTTATATATTCCTACATAAAAATTTAATTTTATAAATAAATAATTAAACATATTTACATGTAAAATATATTTCTCAATATATAAGCTTTATATAAATATAAAAAAATATCCATTTTATATAAAACCCAAATATATGAATTTTTATATACTTATATAATGTGTGTGCATGTTTAATATATATATTAGTGTTTTTCTGTATTAACAAACTCATTTATATATTCTATATATATTATAACATATGAATATACATATTAATATATAATATATTTGAATATATAAAAATATGTATAATTATACTTACAGATTCACATATAATAATATATATATATATATATATATATATATCTGTGTGTGTGTGTATGTATGATTTATATATGTATGTATGTATTTATTTATTTATTTATACACACACATACAAAAACATGATTTATAAATGTATTTAAAAATAATATTATAATACATATTAATATAATAATAAATATACGGATAAAAAATATAACAAAAAATATATATAAATAAGTAGATATAAATAAAAATATATAAATATAACTAACTATATATATATACATTAATAAATAAAAATATATATACATATATATATACACATATTAATATAAATCAATATTAATATATGAATATATATATATATATATATATCATTAAAGGGAGAACCAAATAAGATGGACAAGTGGTAAACATTTTTACCCATATGACCTTTCATAGCACGTAAAATGGCCTTTAACAATGCTAAAAAGCACTGTTAATCATAGCGATGATAAGGGGGGCCTTTGTTAGTACTATTTTGGCACTGATAAAGGCCTAGTCCGCTATAGTGTGATTTTTATATAACAACACACCTAGAAGAAAACCGAAAATTTAAAAAGTACACACAACAGAAAACTTGATATATATATTTAATTGACATCATCAAAACAAAAATGTCCACCCTTGGTAAATAGAAAAAAAAATTAAATTTCAAACAAATTTTTTTATATAATTACATTTATAACTATCCAAAAAACACTAAAAACAATAATATTTCAGCTTTTGACACCCATGATCCCCTCTAAAAAAATTTCCCCCCATGGTATCAGTTTCCAAACAGATCATCTCAACCCGAGCAAAAAAATCCACCTATATAAGAAAAAAAATATTATATCAGTAATACTATCAACACTTAAATTAAGGATTAATATGAAATAAAACATTAATAAAATGTCATTATTTATTAAAAATGGAATATTTAGAGTTATACCAGTCGTACAGTGAGTCTTATTGAGATGGGATTGATTCATACCCATTAAAAATGAGTTATGGATCACTATCCTAAAATGAAAAAACAATCCAAATGAATTTTCTCAGTTTTGAATATGTCACTTCTTCCATAACTAAAATTAATATCAATTTAAAATAATGATAGATTTAGAGTTAAACCGGAAACACCGTGCATCGTATTAATGAACAGATGATTCCTCCATGTCACAAATCGCTGATGGATTTATTTCCTAATGTATCAAAACAATAAGAATGCATTTTCTCAGTTTCTAGTATTTCTGTTGTGTTTTTTACTAAAATATCATTTCAAACTTGAAACAAACATTTTGAGTCATACCAATCGTATTGTGAATTGTTATTCTGTGAGTCTAATTCATACATTTCACAAAGGACTTATAAATAATGGTCATAAATTATCATGGTAGTTGGAGTGTGTTTTCTTGTCTGATAGTGAGTGACATGTTTTGAACTAAATTTTTAATTTTAAACTAATAAGAGAAACTTTTAGTCATACGAGTCACATCGTGTGTCAGATTGAGGTGTGGTTGTATCCTATACATCACAAATTACTTTTGGATTGTTTTCATAAATTTTCAAAACAATCTGAATGTATTTGCTCAGTTTTCAGTGTGACACATGTTGTTTTTACTTAAATTAATGTCAATTTAAAATAAAAATAAACACTTTTAGTTATACCGGCCACACCATGAATTTTATTGAGTTTTTTATGATCCTTATATGTTAATAAATACTAATAGATAATTTTCATAAAAAATAACATCAATCCGAATGCGTTTTCTCGGTTTTCAGTATGTCACTTGTTGTTTTTACTTAAATTAATGTCATATTTTAATAAAAAGAGACACTATGAGTGATACCGGCCACTCAGTGTGTCCTATTGAGGTTTGAATGATCCTTACATGTCACAAATGACTAATATATTGTTTTACTAAAATATCAAAACATTTTTAATGTGTTTTCTTGGTTTTCAATATGTCACTTTTCGTTTTTACATAAATTCGTGTCAATTTTAAATAAAAATAGACACTTTGAAGCAATGAATGTTTTTGGTACTAAGGAATGAAATCCAATTTATATGAATACGTAATACATTGGCATCATCAATCAAATACGGGAGTTGGATTATACAACATCACAAGTGCCGTTTTATCAATGCAATTTGGTTGATAACAAGAGTGATGTTAAAATAAATGAATTGGGTTTCATGAAAGTTGATTTCAGCAAGGAAGGGTTAAAAGATGAACCATTTACAATGAAATCATAGGTAGTACAAGTATTTTATGTTCCAGATACTGCAAACTAAAAGTGGTCAATTGTTATGTTATCGACCAAAAAAACTGAAGGGGAAGACGAAAATTTAACTGAGGGTGACACTTTCATTGGGATGTCACAATCATTTAACAGTGGTCCCAATGTAGATGGTGTTTTTAATTTCAGAGGAGACCATTGTGAAAGGATTTGGATAGTTGATAGAGGGGTAAAATTTCATCAGCTTTTATGAAAAGAGATTTCAATAACCAGGTTATATAATTTTTGTAATATATATTGTGTTACCGTATGTTATTAGTTATTTGCTTTTGTATTTTTGTAATCTAAATCAAATGTTAAACCAATTATATATATAATTAATTCTGAACATTTTATTTATCCCAATATGAAGTAACAACATTTATTTCAACCTACTGGTGCTCGCAGTGCAGAGGAACAATTTCCTTCTACCTATATTGGTAATCCCAATCTTACAAAATAATAGGTTTCTCAACCTATTGCTTCTCCCAGTGTAGAAGTTAAAAGACCATATGCACACGATGATGCTACCACTCTAGAGAAACAACATATTAGCACTGTTGAATCCAAGGAAATGATAGGTGATTAAGGACCTGAGAAGAAGAAAAAATAGGAATGCCAAAGTTTTAGGGTGTTAGAAAAAATCGTTAAGGTGAAAATCAACGGCATGAAATATGAGGTCGTTTAGAATGAAAGGGCCCAACATGTTAAACCCAACAAGGCCTTGTTCCACAGTTACATTGGAATAATCACTTAGTAATGTGTGTTGATTGATGTAGATTCTTGGAACCATGTTGTGATCATGCTTAATACACTGATGTGGTAAGAGATTACAATAAAATTACAATATCATTTATTTGTATTAATAAAAAAATAACGAAACATTGAATTACTCTCCACTATCACAATAATAGTGTATTTATAGTATGTCAATTGCATGAGAAATGTGTATTAATTTTTGTTTGTAGGATTCACAGATATTTTCACACTATTATAACGAGGCATCATCTTAAAGATGCCGAAGGAAAAATAAACATGCAGCCACAACTTATGTATGATAACTTGAGAACCCATGAAGCATGGGATGAATTTACTGGACATCATGCAAATATGTCTTTTCAAGTACATATTGTATAGTAATATGTTGTTTTAAAATACATATATTCATCACATTGATTGAAAATTTTTTATTTATGAAATAGAAACTGAGTGATGCAAATAAGGGACGGGCAACCAAATTAACGTACCCCTACCGTAAAGCAATGATGGGGTATGCTTCAGTTGAAAAAATGGAACTTATTTTAAATATACTGTAACACTTTTATATGATATGAAAAAACAACATAATTATGTTCCATTATTTTTATGTAGATTAATGAATCTAAATCTAAATATACATCTATCCCACACCTTGTTTGGTGGAAAGAGGCATCTGTAAATAAACATGAGATACTAATAGACTAAAACACATAAAAGGGTGGGAAATATGTGTAAGTATGACATGATTATTTTTGTTTATTTAAATCTCTATTACATAACAATGATTAATTATTTTCATATATTTTCTATATGACATAGTCACAGGAATCATCAATGCGGGTACGAGATGAACACCTACTATCAATAGCCTTGAAGTGGCTACAATAATATGGTCAAGTCAGAGGTGTGGTTTTTTAGGGTGACACCCCAAATATATTTTGATAAAAAAACTAGAGGATGATAAAGATAAGGAAATGAAACAAATTAAAGAAAGACTATCTACCCATGTAAAACAATTACATTGGCATCTAGAGTTACTAGAAACTTTTATGGGGGGTAGAAAATAGAAAAATAACCCAAGAACAACCATTATGTGAATATCTCACCCCACCCCCACCAACATTGAGGTGAGCCATTCCCCTTAAAGAGATACTTGGACAAGTTAATAAATGTTCTAATAAATGTTTCTATAAAATGTGAATCGGAAGAATAGTGATACCTTTCTTATACTAATATTATATAGGGTTATAATGACTATGATTTATATCTATCAACACCCACCCATCGCCTTTTATAGAGGGATATAGTGGTCAATATCCAAAATAATGTGATACATAATAGAACACTTCTAACATATCTTGTGAGAGTGTCTAATAGCATAGCCCATGATGCAAGATCTGATCTACCTATTCTAATTGATGAGGAAGATATTCATAAGGTTGACCAAGAAGTTAAAACATTCATCACATGGCTGCCACATCTTGTAAAAAAATATGTTGACAAGGAGGTATTCATTTCAAATTTATTTCTCATGCTAAAGCTTTAAAAATTAATGAAAAATGTCTGAACTGAAAAATGATATTATAGTCAAACAAAGGTAAGGGGTTAAAATTATATGTAAACTCAAAACCATCTAAATGATCAACCAAACAATGAAAAAGATCTTCCAAAATTACATTTACCCCGCCCATTCAATATCTGCATTTACATACATTAAAGGTTTATGAGGATATAAAGTTACAAAGTGTTAGTAGTCAAATAATTGATTTTGAAGAAAAAAATATATGGAGAGGAAGTTACTGACTACATTTATTCTACGAATGTAGATTAAATCCTCTACTATGAATTTCATAGAGCCTCAGTTGTAAATGTATACATGAGTTATGTTTTTTTAATTTAATTTTCCAAAAGATGATATACTGTGTTAATTATGAGTAAATAAATTTCATGTTTTTTGAAGGAATATATTTCAAAACCAATTCAATGGATTTCACTATAAAAAAGGACTCGTTAGTACTTATGTCACCTCTAAAGACAAAATTTTTTGATTCCAATCAAATGGATGAAATAATGGAAAACTTGGGAATATCATTTGAAATAAAACATGGGGAAGAAATAATCTTATTAATACTAATGATGTATGGGTAAAATGATAAAATCTAATCATATAAAATATCTTTTTCATTTCATTCATTACTTATTCCTTTTTCTATATTTATGAAACACTAGATGCTCATTACAATCAATTTGGATACTCTAAATATTTATTTCTTGGATTCACTGCCTGGATTTTCAACAAACTGACCACACATGGAGATGTTTTTCAATTTTAAATTCACTAAATCCAAAATTTTAGAAATAAAAATATAATTATATAATTTTTACTATGTTTTCATTAGGATTCTATTATTATAGGGCAGTGTGTAAATACCATCTAAATCATGGCATGAGGACAAGCATTGCATACAAGTACCCTGAAAAGTTATAAAAATGGATAATTATCATGGTATATATTATAAGATTTCTCTATCCAAACACACATAAAAACAACTTACTTTTATTCTATAATGTTTATACAGTGTATGAAACAAAAAAATTGAAAATATTTTGGTTATTATGTTTGTAAATTTATGAGAGATATCATATTCCATCAAAAAACATTCATCCCCATAGAGGTATTTTTAAAGTTAATTACTACTTAATTTAAAATATTTATTAATCCTTTGTGTGTTTATAATTTTCCAATACTTTTATGAATATTGAAAAAAATCATATTCATAAGACGATATACATTTTCTTATAAACAAATGGGGATCATACCTGATCGTAGAATGTACAAAAATAGCATGAAAATAAGAATTCTATATAAGTAATGGATTATTTCATATTTATGTTTAATTTTTTTATTTTTAGTATTAATCACATGAGAATAGTTTTCTTATACTGGTGGATTCCTAGGATTCTAGGATTGTTTTCAGACTTTGGGACATGTAGGAATCAACAACACCTCAATCTGACATACGATGTGATCCGTATGACTTCAGGTGTGTCTTTTTTATTTAAGATTGACATTAATTTTAGTAACATATACAAATAACATACTCAAAACCCAAAAAAATAATTCAAATTGTTTTGATACTTTATTAAAATGATCCATAAGTCATTTACAATGTTTAGAAATCAGCTGCACCTCAATCCAAAAAACGGTGTGACTAGTATGACTCAAAGTGTCTGTTATCAGTTTAAAATCAAAATTTTACTTCAAAATATGCCACTCATTAAAATTTTAGAATACATGGTCATATTTGATTGATAATTTAGTAAATAAATTTATAAATCACTTGTGATTTGTTGGAATTGGCCTCATGTCCAACCAATAAGTGATGTCATCGGTAAGTGTTAAAGTGTGTGTTTCTAGTTTAAAAATAAATTTTAGTAAAAAAGACAAGTGACGTACTGAAAACCATGAAACAATATTTGGATTGTTTTAATAAATTAGGAAAATGATCCATGATTCATTTAAGATGTGTAGAAATCAGTCAAACTCAATCTGACACACGGTGTGACTGGTAAAACTCAAAGTACTATTTTTTATTTAAAATTGACATCAATTTTAGTTCTAAGGAACAAGTGGTGTACTAAAAAATAAGCAAACACATTCATAATGTTTAAATACTTTTGGGAAAAAATCCATGAGTCATTTGGGATATATATGAATCTTCCACACCTCAATATAATGCACACTGTGAGTGTTATGACTACAAGTGCATATTTTTTATTAAAAATATACAACAATTTTAGTAAAAAGTATAATTGACCTACTCAAAACAAAGAAACCACATTTGGATTGTTTTTATATTGTAGGAAAATGATCTATGAGTTAGTTGAGATGTGTATGAATTATCTGCACAAAAGGTTGACCCTCAACAACTCCCAAAAGTAGCTATAAAATTAGCCACATCATTGTCCTCTCTCCTAACAAAGGAAAATCAACAAGAAGAGAATAAAATCACTAATGATATGATGATGTCGATAATAGACCCAAAGGCATGGTGGCAACCTTTTTCCTCCTCTAGTGCACAATAATAAATTGATAATCAGATTCAACCACAATATCCATTGATTCAAGAGACGAAATGAACTACAAACCCTTCTATATAGTAATGGCCTCTACTATCGGAGGAGACAAGAAAGAAATTTATGAGGAATGATATTCCACCAAAATAGAGCCTATATGGTCCTAGATAACTGCCACAAGGCCAACAGAGCCACCACCAGGAATTAATGCATCATTATTAATTTTAAAATCCCCTTTAGGGGGAGTAAATCATCTAATAGGAGGGGATGAAGAGTTATTTAATAACTAGTGTTAAAAACCACATTTTGACGTCAATTATTGCATAACCGATGTTAAAACTCACACTAACATTGTTTTACCTTTGGTTATCTATTAACCGATGTTAAAACTCTATCCTTGTGAATTTTAACTTTTTTATTGTATAAATGAACAATCATGATGAATACATAACATATATGTACGTCAATTATAATCAAACATCAATATATTTATTGACCAAATTCACTGGAAACATATATTTATTTAAATATATATTTATTTAGCTATAATAATAATTCTAAATATATATATTTTAAAAGTATTTATATACATTTATAAATATGATAAATATAATAAATATATTTATTATTTAAAAATTAATTATAATATTATAATTATTTAAATATATATTTATTTAATTATAATCGTATAAATAAATATTTTAAACATTATATATATATTTGAATTATTAAAAAATATATATAAATCATACCGATGCATTTTTTAATTAATTTATAAAACTAAACATTATTTTTGGATATACATATAATAATTTTATGTAAATCAATATTATTTTTTATTAAAAACTTTTATCTGTGCTAATAATAGTGTTGTGCTTGGATTATATGGTTTTTCCATAACACTTTCTTTTTTGAGGACATTTTTAAAGACAATAGGGTTTAGAATTAAATGTTTCACATCTAGGGATCTCAGTGGATAGATATTGAGGATGCTCGTCCACCTTCACCTGTTCATTCCCCTCCTGTAAGACTCCTCCCCCTTTGGGTGTTCTAAAACTTAATACTTATGCATCCACCCATGGGGATGGTTTTGTTTTCCTTGGGGCAGTCCTCTGGGATCACGTTGAGTCTCTAATTTTGGATCAAAATTCCTAAGACATTGTGGGTTGGTCTCCTCCCCTAGAAGAGGCTATGGATATTTGGAAGGGTATGTATTTCATCTTGACTCTTGGATGGAAGGATGTTGTGGTTGAATCTATTTGATAAGTTATTATCAATGCACTGAATGAGGATGAAGGTGTCCTCAAATATTATGGGTCCATTAACGACATCATCAGATTTTTGGTGCCTTTGTTCTGTTCCTGTTTTTTTTCCTTTATTGAGAGAGAGGAACATTGAGTGGCTCATTTTTTAGCTTCTTTTGGGAATCATCGGGGGATCTAATTGATGGCTTTCATCTTTTCCTCCAGAATTATTTACATTGGAATTTGATGATATCTTAGGTTGGAGGATTAAATTTTTGAAAAAAATAAATACCCCCATTTATCAGTGATAAAGAAATCACTAATAATGGGTACATGTTTATAAAACCTTTTTAGTGCTGATTAAGGGTTGATTTATTAACGCTTTTATGCAGCAATGATAAAGTCCCCCCCTTTTATTAGCTCTTTTTTCATAGCACTGATAAAACCAAATGCATCTCATGCTTGGATCTATTGTATTGAATGGGAGGAACCACCGCATGTTGTATACAAATATCAACTTTACCGGTAGTTTAAACTGCATCCAAATCAAAAAATAACCGCCGCTAAATTGCACTTTTCTTGTAATGGATACATTACTCATTTAAGATGTGTAGGGATCGGCTACACGTCATTCCAAAATATGATGTGACTGGTATGACTCAATGATTGTGTGTTCAATATAAACGTTTCATTTTATTTTAATGATATAATTATTAACAATAATTTAAGTAATTAAGAAAATTAATAACTGATAATATCATTAGTATATTTAGTAATAACCAATATAATTTATAGAGATAATTAATTTAAAATGACATTAATAATTTATATTATAATTATTAATAAAAATTAAAAATAATAATTAATAAGTAATTTAATGTTTACAATATAACCATTAATAATAATATTAGTAGTATAAATGATAATATAATTAATATATATTGTAACTAACTATATAAATAATCATATGTGAATTATACAACATTTAAATTTAAATATGTTTATTTTTTATGTACTTATACTAAGATAATCATTGGTTTTATCAGGTGGAAAAACCATTGAAGGAATGTTGATCATTGGAGAAATTCTACTAATGTTAAAAAAATTATTAGATTAAAAAAATCTACCCTAATTGTGTAAAAAACTCAAAATTATATATAAATCCTTATGTTCAAAAACATGTATTTGAAAACAATATAAATTTGTAAACAAAAATTTATTGGTTTTTGTTATCATCTATCTCATAAGTTATTTAAAATATTAAATTAATGACAAAATAAAATAATTATAAATTCAATTATTTTATTAGCTTTCAGTTTTTGAAATTAATAATTAAAACCAATAAAAAATATGTTATTAACCAAATAATTTTTTTAATAACCAATAATCATTTTAGAATAACCCTTACATATTTTTATTCAGTTTCAAATTAACTGTTCGATCAACCACCTATTTGCCTACCCCAAGGTACAATTGGATATTGGGATGTATGCTCTACGAAAATATACGTCCATTTATGAGAGGTTAGATAAAAATAAAAAAGATTATAAATATATAGAGGGAATTATATATATGTATATATATTTATATATATTAAATTTCGTATAAAGGTTGATACAATTCAAATGATAGATTATTGAATTAAAATAATCATCAAATGATATGTGTGAGTCAAATATTCTCAAAATATATTCTACATTATTAAATTAAAATTCAAAAAAATTATTAAAATCTATGACATTGATAATTAGCTTTAAAATGTTCATTAAAATTCACCAAACATTGAGGTGGGATGTGGATGTGCCAATGTGTGGGGAGGAGCACGATACAGTAACTCCGGGAGGTCATGGTATAGGCAGAATGCGGATGAGGCGGGATGTAAATGTGCCGACGTGTGAGGTGGTCAAGGTGGGGAGGAGTGCGGTCGTTGTAACGCCCCGACCCCAGTTACCCGGAGTCATTGCATTATTGTGTAGCATTGGCATGATCACAATTGATCAAGTCTCGAAAGAACGATTAGTTTAGTAGCCTTGGAAACACTAGATACATTCATAAATGTTACAATACATCATAAAGCAAAAAAATAATAACAAAGTCTTCATAGTCCACACTCATATCCTCTTCTGACTATCCCTGCAGGTCATTAATAAAATACTTTTTCACATCCAAGAAAATATTAAAACATCGAAACGGGTGAGCTCAGATGCTCAGAAAGGATAAAAATATTGCGGAAGATTTCATAAATAAACATTAACATTTAAGGAAATGTATAACTAATACAAAAGCCTTTTAAACGTGAACTTTAGCATAATATGGAAAAAGTAAAATGAAAAAATGCCATTTACTTACTCACATGGATATTCTACTAGTCTAATAATCACATGAAATATCAATAACCACTTTCATAATGATGGAATGCATAATTCCAGACTATCATAACCACGTAGCAATGGCCTCGTGCCAAGACCACAAATAAGATTTTGTCAAGGCCTCGTGCCAAGACACTAGTTTGTCTCATGGGACCTACCGATGCATCGAGAAGCTATAGCAGGCTCCACCCGTCACTTATTAAGTCCAATGCATTCCTCATATGAATAGGTTTAAACATATCATAAACCATAACATAATTATATCACATAAAATATGCATAAAGGAAACATAACATTTCCACATTTCAATCAAAAGATATAAATACAACACATTGATATAATAAAAATACTTTCAAACCCATTTTCAATACCAAAATAAAAGAAAATTAAAACTTGATATTTATTTTTCATTTAAAAAAATGTTATGGCTTGTAGAGGAAGCCGAAACCCAAATAATGGCCATGGCGGCGGAGAAGTCGTTGTCGCCGCATATGTACGACAAGAAAAAAATTCCTTTTTGTTGATTAGTAAAACACTTCGTATAAAAATATTCCTTTTGAATAAATGTAAAAGAAAAAGGGGTTTATACATAGTATAAAGGAAAGTTGTGTATAAAACCAAATATGCCTCAATGAAAGGAGATTGAGACGAAGTCCCTCACAAAGATCATCTTTTTAAATAAAATATATCTATTTTGTTTATTAACTATAAGTACACATAAAGAAAGTACAAATACAAAATAGGACATAATAATATCATGACATAATTTGAAAGTATGAGATTAACCCAAAGAATGGAAATTGGGTTAAGAATGTTCCCTTACCTTGCGTCCTGTCTTGACTCGACCATTCATTAACCTCCTGAATAATAAACTATAGATAATTTATAATTGCTTAAGAACCATTTTCAAGTTTTTTAATCCTTTTAAATCATTTATTACCATGTTATGAAAATTATGTAATTATTTATGTTAATAATGGTCATTTTGTCGATCGTTGGTACATGAGTCAAAAATAAACTTCTTATAATTACAATTTGTTCATGTGGTGAAATATCCATTATATCCAGAATTATATTCATGATATAGATATCATATATCTCATATATATCAAGTATATACATGCATTTATAGTATTCCATTACGTTTATAGGTAAGAAATGAAATGCACTATTCATGGAGACGGTAAGGCGTAGGTACGCATTAACGCTACATTCATTTCTATTTCGTATTTATTGAAATCATAATAATATAAAATTATATTATAAATCCTGTATAATATCATATATAATATCATTTACTCCATCCTTTATACATCCCACATATGGAAATAACGATTCAAATCACTTTAAGGGGGCGGTAGTCCGCACTTCCTAAAATGAAAATATCACGTTTACCCATAATGGAAACAATAAAGGTATTCCATAAATGAAAAATACAGAACATTAATTAAAACATAAACATATTATATATTATTTATAAATAGAGTGACATCTTGATGGCCACCTTTGAAGGTGGTATATTAGTGTTGAACTATCATCATTTTGTGAGGCATAAATTTTCCATCCCCAGAAACAGTATATTATTTAACCATTAGATGTAGGTGTGTGTAAGTGTAGATCGAATAATTCTTATAAAAAAATCCTAGTATATTTATGATACTTGTGTTGTTACAAAAGAAATGAATAAAAAGAGTTTAGGGGGTTGCATAAGCAAAATAAAACAAAATAACATAAGCGAATACATTACCTTAAAATCGGGTAACTCATTTGATTTGAGCGAAAGGCTTACTTGGGAAGAATTCTGCCCAAAGTGAGGCTTCTAGGAGTAAGGGAGGGACGTTGGGAGAGTATTTGGGTAGAGGTTTTCCGAGCCAAAAGGCTTTGAAAGTGTGAGTAAGGTGGTAGTGGTGGGGGCCTTTTATTAGTGGAGAGGAGAGGCACTCTTGGAATGTCATGAAATGTTACTTTATTAAGAAATGATTTTCGGAATTAAAGGTCCAAAAATGATATATTGAGAGGCTAAGGTGATAAGGGTTCTAAATCGCCTCATAAAATAGGTTTTTGACAAGTGTATGCCTTAGATTTTACAATATCCTTTCATTTTATTTAAATCGTTAATAATGAGGTAATCGCGGAATCATCATGGTGTCATAAATAATTTAATTTATTTAATGTCTAAAAATTATAAAAAAAACTATCATGATGTAGGAAATTTTTTTATCTTTATAATGGTTATTTATAGTCAAAAATATGACTTGTATAACCCCATCTAAAAATTGTTTTAGTAAAACAACTTATGGTTGTGACATTTTTATTTTAACTTCAAATAAAAGTTGTTTATGTCATTTTCCTACCAAAGTGTCTCCATGGGGTCCCCAAGTTGAACCATGTATTGTATTGGTCGGAAATTACTCATCCAATAGGTTTAAGACAATTTTCAAGGTGATTTCATATTATTATAATATCATTTTTATCTTAAATTTCACTAATTACCTTTAATCGTGATTAATTAAACATAAAAGTTACTATTAACTAAAAATTATTTTAATCCCATTTAACCACATTTTACTTCCTAATGACAACCATGTATGTCAGATTTTTGAAAATAAAATTACAGAAGTGGTAATATTTCATTTAAATGAAAAAATTCAGTTATTTAACTACCACTTAGTAGTTTCACTATTCATCAAAAATTGATGTTTTTCAGAATAGCGCCAAAATTTTACCCTAAGCTATAATTGATATTCTGAATTCAAAAATGATGTCTATTTTGCAAAATTCCAAACATATAAGTTTCATTAATTAATTTTCTAATTAATTCATGCTGTCACAACAAATAGCTTGTTTTAAGAAAGAATACCAATCAAAAGATTGACAATTGTTTATGTCCAATTTCAAAGTGAAATTAATTCTAATGAACACCACTGGATAAAATGGTAAAAATATATTCTAATTATACTTTTAAAACACTCAATAGTATAATTTATCACTATAAATTATTTTGATTAAAAAAGTTGTTTTTAAGTATTTTTCACTATTCATAAAAAATTGGAAGTTCTTCGAATATTACAAAGAATTCAACTTAGGATAATTTCCATATTCTGAATACAAAAACGAAGTCCACTTGGAAAGATAAAATTTATAAAATTTCAAAAAGTAGGTATTAATATTCATAACGGCTACTTTGATTTGTTGTGGTGTGTGTTAGAACTCGAAGTTGCGTACAACACACGCTACTGTATTATTCAAAGAGAAGTGTACCGTCGAAGCTTGGGGTGTTACATTCTCCCCTCCTTCAAATAATTTTGTCCTCAAAATTTCATATAATATCATTGTATAAAAAGACTCAGGTGATTTTTTATCATATGTTCCTCGGGTTCCCATGTTGCCTCCTCCATTTTATGATTTCTCCATAGAACTTTATCAGACGAGTCGTCCGGTTTCTCAGCACTTGTTCTCTTGTATCAAGAATCCTAACGGGCTCTTCGCAATAAGACAGATCGGGTTCCAGTTCTAATTAATCATAGGTGAGTACATGCGTTGGGTCCGGCATGTATTTTCTCAACAGTGATACGTGGAATACATCATGATCTTTGGAGAGACTTGGCGGCATTTCCAAAAAGTAAGCTACAGCCCCAATTCGTTCTAGAATTTCGAAGGGTCTGATGTACCTGGGACTCAATTTACCCTTCTTACCGAAACTTATAACTCCCTTCCATGGTGATACCTTCAAGAAAACATGATCTCCTGCCTAAAACTCCAAATCCTTGTTTCGATTGTCAGCATAGCTCTTCTGCCTACTTTGAGCTGCTTTGATGTTGTTTTGGATTACCTTCACATTTTCTGTCGTTTCCTCCACCAGTTCTGGTCCTAGAAGTTTTCTTTCACCAACGTCATCCCAACATGTTGGTGTGCGACATCTCTTTCCGTATAACGCTTCATATGGTGCCATCTGAATACTTGAATGGAAACTATTTTTATAGGAAAATTCAACCAGAGGTAAATATTGATCCCACATTCTTTGAATGTCAAGTGAACATGATATCAACATGTCTTCTATGGTTTTAATAGTTCTTTCTGATTGGCCATCTGTTTGAGGGTGGTAAGCAGTGCTCAAACAAAGTTCGGTATCCAAGGCCTTCTAAAGACTTTTCCAGAATCTTGATGTGAAATGAGGATCACGATCCGAGACAATCGACAGGGGTACTCCATGAAGTCTCACAACTTCATTAATATATAGTCTTTCTAGATGTTCAAGTGGTAGATCTTCCCTTCTAGAATGAAAATGTGCTGACTTCATGAGACGATCAACAATGACCCATATTGCGGCATTCCTTCTAAGAGTTTTTGGTAGTCCCATGTCAAAATCCATCGTAATTTTATCCCATTTCCACTCAGGTATGGGAATAGGTTTCAATACTCCACCAGGCAGTGGCCTTCCAGCTTTCACTTGTTGACAAACCATACATCTTGACACAAAATCAGAAATATCCCTCTTCATGTTGTCCCACAAAAAAATTTACCTTTAAATATCTATACATTTTGGTGCTCCCAGGGTGTATAGAGAAATTGGAACTATGATAATCATCCAACAATTCCCTCTTTAAATCCGGTATTTCGGGAACACAAAGTCTCCTCCCAAATTTCAAAATTCCATCTTCAAACACAAAGTCACTCAATCTCCTATCATTCACAGCTTTAATCATCTTTTTCAACTCTTCATCATTGGACTGAGAAAACATTATCCTTTCTAGTAAAGATGTTTTGGGAACCAGTTGAAATTTTTTTGATGTTTCACCCTCCATGGTGATTCCCATATCCATCATTACTAGATCCATGAAAATAGGATCCCTTTCCACTCTCATCATGTTCAAAACTCCATGATATTTTCTAATCAAAGCATCTGCAACCTTATTTGCCTTCCCTGGGTGGTAGTGTATTGTGCAATCATAATCCTTGAGTAGTTCAAGCCATCGTCGTTTCCTCATGTTGAGTTCTTTTTGTGAGAAAGTATATTTCAAACTCTTGTGATCGGTATATATCTCACATTTTTCACCATAGAGATAATGTCTCCATATCTTCAAGGCAAAGATTACAGCAGCTAACTCGAGATCATGAGTAGGATAGTTATGCTCATGAATTTTTAGCTGTCGTCATGCATATGCAATAACCCTATCATTATGCATAAGGACACAACCGAGCCCTTTCATTGAGTCATCACTATAAATAATGAACCCATCACTCCCTGATGGTAAAATCAATATAGGAGTGTTGAATAATCTTCTCTTCAGTTCTTAAAAACATTCTTCACACTCTTTTGTCCAGAAAAATTTAACCCCTTTACCTGTGAGCTTCGTTAATGGGTTTGCCAATCGGGCAAAATTCTGGACAAAACGTCGATAATAACCTGCCAAACCAATGAAGCTGCGTACCTCAGTTATACTCTTCGGTGCTGGCCATTCATGTATTTCCATGGTATTAGAAGGATCAATGGAAATTCCATCCTTAGAGACAATATAGCCAAGAAAAGAAATCTCCTGAAGCCAGAATTCACATTTGCTAAACTTCCCATATAATTCATGCATTCTAAGAGTCTTCAAGATAATGCACAAATGGTTTTAATGATATTCGTAGCTTTTGGAGTACACCAAGATATCATCAATAAATACCACCACAAAATCATCAAGATATTCCTTGAAAACTCTATTCATTAGATCCATGAATGCAGATGGTGCATTAGTCAATACAAAAGGCATTACTGTAAACTCATAATCCTCGTACCTTGTTCGAAATACTATCTTCGGAATGTATTCCTTCTACACACACAACTGATGGTATCCAGATCGAAGGTCAATCTTTGAAAAGTATTGAGCTCTATGAAATTGGTCAAATAAATCATCAATCCGAGGTAGGGGATACTTGTTCTTTATTGTTATAGCATTTATCTCCCTGTAGTCAACGCACAACCTCATATATCCATCTTTCTTCTTAACAAAAAGAACAGGGGCTCCCCATGGAGAAACACTAGGGCTAATAAATCCCTTATTACTCAATTCATCTAGTTGTTTATTTAGTTCAACTAATTCCACAGTGGCCATTCAATATGGGATATTCGATATGGGCCTTGATCCAGGAATTAAATCAATGGAAAACTCAACTTCTCGTTCTGGAGGATGTCCAGGTAAATCTTCTGGAAACACATCTACATATTCCTTCACAATAGGTACATCCTCTTTTTGAACATTCCTTTCCTCACCATTAGTCATTTCATTATCTTCCTCCCCAATAATTGAATTTAGTTGAGCTACTGGGGGTGGATCTAAATAAGAATTAGGTGTTGACGATTCTGCTCTAAAAATATGGTGTTCCTTATCATCATCCTCAAAAATCGTAACCTCCTTCTTCCTATAATAAATCTTTTCATCGTAGTCTGAAATCCAATCCATACCGAGGATTATATCAAACTCAATCATAGGTATGACAATGAGATCAGCGGATAAAGAACAATTATGTGCTCTAATGGGGACTGATTCACAAAACTTTGTTGCAATAATACATCCCTTAGGAGTTTTGACTGACAATTCTCTTGTTAAATCAAACTGGAAATATCTAATTTTCTTAGCAAACTAAGAAGATATGAAACAATGCGATGAACCAGAATCAAATAATGCATTTTCTAAACTTGAGGAATCCATTAAATTACCTTCCACTACGTCTTTCGGAGCTTCAACCTCAGCAGTAGTGATAGCATAAGCTTGGCCTTGATCCATTGGCATCTTCTGAGGTTAGTTCCCTTAACTCTTAGGAAATTCATTTGCATAATGCCCCATCTCTCTACAATTATAGCATTCCACATTGACAGAAACTTTCTTTTCCTTGCAATCGTGAGCTTGGTGGCTTTTTTCACCACACTTGTAACAGACTCCCATTCACTTCAAGAAAGTACCGGGGTGTTTCTTTCCACATTTACTGTAGGAATGATATTCAGCTCTTCCCTTCTTACCCTTATTTCCATTTCCAGATTGATCAGAAGATCTCTTATTTTCTTTCTTTCCTTTAATTTCATAAGACTTATAGAATTCATTTTCCGTCTTTATAGCACATGAGACAATATCTTCATACGACGAGAAGGTTTGTGAGACTAATGCTCGATGGAGAAATGGTTTTAACCCATCAAAGAAACGATCAATCTTACTTATTGGGTTATTTATACAATCTACTTCATGCCTCTATATCCTTGTAAAGTTAGCCTCATACTTTGCGACATTCTCATCCTCCTTTTGTCTTAGACTCAAAAATTTCCTTTCCATATCTACTCGATGGTCATGTGGAAAGTATTTTTCTAAGAAAATATCTTTGAAATCTCTCCATTCCATACTTGATACTTCTTCATCTTCCTTTGTTTTTTTAATCAATAACCACCATTGATCGGCATCTCCAGTGAGGTGGTAAACTGCCATGATAACCTTCTCCATTTCGCTACTCCCCAAGGCGTGGAATATTTTTTCTAAGTATTTTATCCATTGCTCATCTAGTAATGGATTTGTACCCCCATTGAATATTGGTGGTTGTTGCCTCATGAAGCGGTCTAACATTGATCCTCCATGTTGCGGATCAGGGTGATCCATACAAGTAAGGTTATTATTCATAACCTGAGTGAGTTGTCCCAGTATGGTAATAAGTTGATCAGCACCAGTTGTATCTCCAGCTCCACAATAATTATCTTGAGCAGGAGGGTAATACCTACACGGAGTGCATGCATTGATATGGTTTCCATTCCTTCCACTAGGATCCATTTATAAATAATGGCATAAACTAAATTAGTTTACGAATCAAAATACATAATTCCATACTTGTAAAATACTTAACATAAATTGAACTATTTATGGATATAATCCATAATCATAAAAAAAGTTTTCTTTGAGGAAGTATATACTCATAACCCTTCATAGTGGTTTGTAAAGAAAATGAGAATTATCCTAAGAATATCCCCCGGGAGTGTCGTAACCAAGAGTGCAGCAAGGCCCATTGTCGTGCACCAGTTCCTGTTTGAGTCTAGCTCAAAGTGGTGTTTTCGGGTTTTACCCCTAGGTACATCTATGCCAGAGCCGCCTCTACCTGCTCGTATCTAGACATGGATTTATTGCTCAGAAAACTCACAAAATCTCTATAATAAAAAAATTCTAGGAATTTCTTCAATACTAATCCTTAAAGTCTATCTTCGGGCTATGTGCTCTAATCATAGTTTATCTAAATCTAGCTTCCAAGGTTAGTACTAAACTGCCTCTGATACCAACTGTAACTCCCTGACCCCAGTTACCCAAAGTCGGTGCATTATTGCATAATATTTGCATGATAACAAAAGATCAAGTCTCGAAAGACCGATTAGATTAGTAGCCTTGGAAACACTAGATACATTCATAAATGTTACAATACATCATACAGCGAAAAACTTATAACAATGTCTTCATAGTCCACACTCATATCCTCTTCTGACTATCCCTGCAGGTCATTCATAAAATACTTCTTCACATCCTGAAAATATTAAAACATTGAAAGGGGTGATCTCAGATGCTCAGTACGGATAACAATATTGCAGAAGATTTCATAAATAAACATTACCATTTAAGGAAGTGTATAACTAAAACAAAATTCTTTAAAACTTGAACTTTAGCATAATATGGAAAAAGTAATATGAAATAATTCCATTTACTTACTCACTTGGCTATTCTACTAGTCGAATAATCACATGAAATATCAATAACCACTTTCATAATGATGGAATGCATAATGCCAGACTATCATAACCACGCAGCCAAGGCCTCGTGCCAAGACCACAAATAAGATTTTGTCAAGGCCTCATGCCAAGACACTAGTTTGTCTCATGAGACCTACCGATGCATCGAGGAGCTATAGAGGGCTCCACCCGTCACTTATTATGTCCAATGCATTCCTCATATGAATAGGTTTAAACATATCATAAACCATAACATAATCATGTCACATAAAATATGCATAAAGGAAACTTAACATTTCCATATTTCTAGCACAATATATAAATACAACACATTGATATAATAAAACTACTTTCAAAACCATTTTCAATACCAAACTAAAAGAAAATTATAACTTGATAATTATTTTTCATTTAAAAAAAAGTTATGGCTTGTAGAGGAAGCTCAAACCCAAATAATGGCCATGGCGGCGGAGAAGTCGTTGTCGCCGCATACGTATGACAAGAAAAACATTCCTTTTTGTCGTTTAGTAAAACACTTCTTATAAAAAGATTCCTTTTGACTAAACGTAAAAGTAAAAGGGGTTTATACACCGTATAAAGGAAAGTTGTGTATAAAACCAAATATGCCTCAATGAAAGGAGATTGAGAAGAAGTCCCTCACAAAGATCATTTTTTAAATAAAATAGATATATTATGTGTATTCACTATAATTACACATAAATAAAGTAAAAAATACACGATAGGACATAATAATATCATGACATAATTTGAAATTAGGAGATTAACCCCAAGAATGGAAATTGGGTTAAGAAGTTCCATTACCTTGCGTCCTGTCTTGACTCGACCGTTCTTTAACCTCCTGAATAATAAACTAGAGTTAATTTATAATTTATTAAGAACCTTTTTCATGTTTTTTATTCCTTTTATATCACATATTACCATGTTATGAACATTATGTAATTATTTAAGTTAATAACCGTTGTTTTGTCGATCGTTGGTACTTGAGTCAAAAATAAACTTCTTATAATTACTAGTTGTTCATGTGGTGAAATATCCATTATATCCCGAATTATATTCAGGATATATATATCATATATCTCATATATATCTAGTATATACATGCATTTATAATATTCCATAATGTTTAGAGGTAAGAAACGAAATGCACCGTTCATGGAGACGGTAAGTCGTACTTACGCATGAACACTACTTTCATTTTTATTTCGTATTTAATGAAATAATAATGATATAGAGGTATATTATAATTCCAGTATAATATCATATATAATATCATTTACTCCATCCTTTATACATCCCACATATGGCATTAACGATTCAAATCACTTTGAGGGGGCGGTAGTCCGCACTTCCTAAAATAGAAATATCGCGTTTACCCATAATGGAAACAATAAAGGTATGCCATAAATGAAAAATAAATAACCTTAAGTAAAACATTAACATATTATATATTATTTATAAATATAGTGACATCTTAATGTCCACCTTTGAAGGTGTTATATGAGTGTTGAACAATCATCTTTCGTGAGGCAGAAATTCGCCATCCACAGAAACAGTATGTTCTTTAGCCATTAGATGTAGGTGTGTGTAAGTGTAGCTCGAATAATTCTTATAAAAACATACTAGTATATTAAGGATACTGTTTTTGTTACAAAAGAAATGAATAAAAAGATTTTAGTGGGTTGGATAAGCAAAATAAAACAAAATAACATAAGCGAAGTCATTACCTTAAAATCGGGTAACTCTTTTGATTTGAGACAAATGAATACTTGAGAAGAATTATGCACAATGTTAGGCTTTTATGAGTAAGGGAGGGAAGTTGGGAGAGTATTTGGGCAGAGGCTGGCCGAGCCAAAAGGCTTTGAAAGTGTGAGTAAGGTGGTAGTGGTGGGGTCCATTTATAAGTGGAGAGGAGGGGCACTCTTGGAATGTCATGAAATGTTACTTTATTAAGAAATTATTTTCGGATTCTAAAGGTCCCCTAATGATATATTTCGAGGATAAGGTGATAAGGGATCGAAATATCCTCATATATTAGGTTTTTGACAAGTGTAAGCCTTATATTTTACATTATACTTTCATTTTATTTAAATTGTTAATTAATGAGGTAATTGTGGCATCATCATGGTGTCATAAATAATCTAATTTATTTAATGTCTAAAAATTATTAAAAATTATCATGATGTAGGAAATCGTTTTACCTTTCTAATGAATATTTATAGGCAAAAATATGACTTGTATAACCACATTTAAAAATTGATTTAGTAAAATAACTTATGTTTGTGACATTTTTATTTTAACTTTAAATAAAATTTATTTATGTCATTTTCCTACCAAATTGGATCCATGGGGTCCCCAAGTTGACCCATTTATTTTATTGGTCGGCCATGACTCATTGAATAGGTTTAGGACAAGTGTCGAGGTCATTTCATATTTTTATAAAATCATTTTTACCTTAAATTTCACTAATTACCTTTAATCGCAATTAATTAAACTTAAAAGTTACTATTCACCAAAAATTATTTTATTCCCATTGAACCACATTTTACATTATAATGACAACCATGTATATCAGATTTTTTAAAATCAAATCACAGAAGTGGTAATATTTCATTTAAATGAAAAAAAATCAGTTATTTAACTACCACTTAGTGGTTTCAATATTCATAAAAAATTGACGTTTTTTCAGAATAGAGCCAAAATTTTACCCAAAGCTATAATTGATATTCTGAATTAAAAAATGATGTCTATTTTGAAAAATGACAAACATATAAGTTTCATTAATTAATTTTCAAATTAATTCCTGCTATCACAACAAATAGCGTGTTTTAAGAATGAATATCAATCAAAAGATTGACAATTGTTTATGTCCAATTTGAAAGTGAAACTAATTCTAATGAACACCATTGGATAAAATTGTAAAAATATATTCTAATTATTCTTTTAAAAAACTCAATAGTATAATTTATCACTATAAATTATTTTGAGTAAAAAAGTTTTTTTTAAGTATTTTTCACTATTCATAAAAAATTGGAAGTTCTCCGAAAATTACAAAGAATTCAACTTAGGATAATTTCGATATTCCGAATACAAAAACGAAGTCCATTAGGCAAGATAAAATTTATAAAATTTCAAAAAGTAGGTATTACTATTCATAACAGCTACTTTGATTGGTTGTGGTGTGTGTTAGAACTCGAAGTTGCGTACAACACACGCTACTGTATTATTCAAAGAGAAGTGTACCGTGAAAGCTTGGGGTGTTACAGTCGCGTAATGCATTCATGGAGGAGGTGGAACGCAGTCGAGGAAGGGACAATTTGACACTGGAATTCATCAGCGCAGTCATAGATCTGGCAGAATCGAGGCAATGATGGAGGTGGTGTGTGGGGCAGCAAGTCTTCAGCTCTCTGGTTGGCCTGGGGAGTTTTATTGAAAATCCAAGAAAAAACTAATTATTATATATTTTTATTGATTATATTCATTATGCTAATTTTTTTATATAAATAACGATAATAAGGTTAATAATAAATCTTTTTTTATTATGAATTGTAATTTTAAAATATATGGTTTATATGTAAAAACATTTTGATATATTATTTATATATTTTATAATATATAATCACACACACACAAACATATATATGTAAACACAAAAATATGATTATAAATATATAAGTATACTATAAATTATATTATATGATACAAAAATATAAATTTAAATATAATCTATATTTAATGTATTGGTATATTTATTTATATAGTTCATATCACTATGTAATAATATTTATATATCACTATAAAAATAATGGCTTTTGTGACTGTTTTTTATGATGGATTCCCACCGCAGAGAGTTAATTGTGATAGGAATTCATCACAAAAAAACACCATGGAAAATCACAACATAAATAATTAGATATAAATATAAATTAATAAATATAACTAAATATATATATATTAATATATGAAGAAATACAGTAATTTTTAATATTTTTTTACTATTATCAACGTTTTTTTAGCGCTGATAAAAGAGGCATTTATCAGCGCTTTTTTCATCCCTAATAAAAGGGACCCCCTTTTAATAGCACCTCCACTATCAGTGCTTTTATATAACTGATAAAGGCTTTTATAGTGCTGATAAAACTCTGTTTTTAGTAGTGGTTGTTGTATAGTTTCATTTGAGCAATTTGAATTTCCCGATCACCGAAAAAAATTATCTGTTCATCACCCTAGTGGTTATGAGAGGGAGATTATTGGGTTATCCTACATCGATTATGAAGGGATCCAGTGGGATAAATATATCTATGAGGGAAACCCTTGCCTCATGAGCTAGGTTTCAGAAGTCCCAATAACATTTACATAGGCCTACAATTGTGCATGAAGATGCCACACCAACACACCAATACCTATGGTTTAGATATGTATTCATATTCCCATATGTGCTTCTAAACAAGGATATAGACATGAGTTTTTATTTTTACATTAAAAATGTAATTAAAACTAATATATGTATGCAACTTATTTGTGAGATTTATATTTTTAGCATCATTTTAGTTAGAAAATGGCCTCTTAATTTTTTTTATTCTTTCAAAAACATAATATTAATTTCATATTATATACCACATATTTAATCTATGAAACATAATTTAAATAAGTATCAATAATCAAACTATTATTATTTTTAAACAAAATTAATAATGTTAAAATATTTAAGCAATAACTTATTGAATATTTTTAGACTAGCATGGTGGCTTCTACGAACAACGTTCATGCATTCTAGGACCCGGTTTTGTAAAAATATTTTGACTTATCCCATATCAACAAATCAACACAATTATTTCCTTTCAAAAAATTCAACAAAAACTCATTTATTTAAAAATAATGTAAATTAATTGAAAATAAAGCCCATTACTACGTATTCAGAAAATAATATAAATTACTTCCTTCGAAAAAGGATAGAAAAAAATTATTGTTTATTAAAAAAATAATATCAACCATTCACTTAAAAATTAGAGTTTTATTATTTTCCGTTAAAAAAAATTCCTTCATATAAAATATTAAAATTACAAAAAAAATTTACTTCAATTTCAAATAATTTTAAAAAATAAATAAAATAGCCTTTGTTAAAAAATAAATAGATTAAATTTCTTTTAAAGTATTTATAAAGGTAAAATAAAGATGTTTTCATTTTAAATTTAAGTATTTTAATTTTAATTTTAATTTTTTTTGAAAGGATAAGGGTTTTTTTGGTATTTTTAAATTAAAACGAGATCATTTAGAAAATGGTATATTTTTTATTTATCTTAATATAAAAGAAGAAAATTAATTTTTAGTTTCCAAATAAATAATAAAAAATGTATATATATTTTTTTAAAATAAAATATTTTTTAATTAATTTTATAATATGAAAATTCAGATATTTTTTTAAATTTTATAAGTGAAAAATATTTTTGTATAAATTTTTTTTAATTTGGACAATATAATTGTTTATTATTTCATATGGAAAACAGATTTTTTATTAATTTTATTGAAATAAAATTTTGTTTTATATTTTATTTTTAAGAATAATAACAAATACATTTTATTTTTTAAGTTAATGTATGCTTTATTTTAAATATTTTATTTGAATTTATTTAATGAAAGATGAGTTTTTAAATTTTTTTAATAAAAAATTATATTTTTTAAATTGAGAGAGAATTTTGATTTAAAATATTTTTATGAAAAATATATTTGTAATTTTTTTTACTCTTTAAATTATTAATGGAGAATATGAATTTTGTTTCTAATTTTCAATATTTTAAAAATAATGTTTTTATTTTCTAAAAAACTGATCATTGCTCCTTCATGAAATCCATGGTGATATATGGTTGTAATCCCATTATATCCTGAATTTACCTACTTCCTCATCTAGCGACGCAACACGTTCTCATTGGATTTACAACCCCAATATCTTCAAGTCCTTTTCATTTTATGTCTGCAAATAGATATCACTGTCACTATAAAAAAATTGAATTTCCACAAAAACAACTACACCTTTTTTTCACCACGAAATAAGATTTAACCACACTAAAAAACATTGTTGTCATCAACATCATTAAAATGAGGACCCACCTATAATTGTTTTAATTAATGTTTATAAATGACCTTCTACTACAACGTGTTGTTTGAATAACAATACACTGCACCAAATACAGCTGTATGAAGATGCACCAACATGAAAATTAGTAATTTAATTGAATGAAAAGTTACATTTCAAATACTAAAAAATCATTTTATATACAATTAATACAATATTTTGTATAAATAAACTTTCATTTACTATCCACAAACATTTAAAATGGCTATTGTTTAATTTTATTTGGCACCTGCGACCCCCTTTTAAAAATATCAAATCATTGTATAAGTTGCCAAACAAACCACACAAACCCGAGAAAAATAATTCACTTATATAATAAATCAATTCTAATATAAATATTACTATAAAGAAATAAATTAAACATAAATATAAAAGAATATATTTTTAATATGTCAACTTTTAATAAAAGGATACACATGGATCACTACTAGAGAAAACAATTTATGCAGTGCGAACCTTTAACAATGCTAAAAAATGCCTTGATAAAGGGGGTACCTATATCCAAGCTACAAAAACCACTGATAAAAGGTGATTTTAATAGTGCTAAAAATGATGTTAAAAGTACCCCTTTATCAGTGTTTTTTTCACTCACGAAGGTACCCCTTTATCACCATTTTTTCAGCACTGTTAAAGGGACTCCATTTATCAAAAAAAAATAGTAGAATTAATAAAGGGGGATTTATCAATATTATTTTACTAGTGTTAATAAATGATATATTACAAAAAATATATCATATTTCATTATAAATAAAATATATTTTAGATAAGGCTAACTAGAAATTTACACTTATAATATAAGATATTTAGTGAAAATGGATTATAAAATAATTAAAAAAACTATTATTAATTAATAAATTTCAAATTATTATTGAGTAATAGTCATTTATTAACAACTTTAAGACATAAAAAATAAAAAAATTAACAAAATATCTAAAATAAATTGAAAATGTATCTCGAATTTCAAAAGGTTAGAAATTTTTATCTGAGTGTCTATTTGAGCTCTGCCATATATAAAATCAATGCTTGAGACATATCTACACGCTAATGATAGAGAGTATTCCCCTATTACATTTTCCAAGGCCCAAAATTTCCTGTAAGACCATAAAAACTATGTTTTTAGTTTGTGTATCCTATGTTTTTAACATTCAATGGACTTTCAACCTCGTTGAAGTGGTTCTTTTTACTTTTTTAACAAAGTGTTTTGTGTTGGGAGGTAGGTTCATGTAGTGTGTCGTTGTCTTATTTTGAAAGAAGTTTTTTGGTGTTAAAATCTCAAACTACTCAAGTAACCACATTGCTGTTATGTTTGAATCCTCGAGTTCCTCTTCTTGGTTATTCATTGAGTTATATGGGTGGCCTTCCTTTCATGATAAAGGAAAATCATGGAACATGTAATATATGATTTGTGAGTAAATTTATGGTTCTCTCCTCATTAGAAGTTATTTCAATGATATTTTTGTCATATCAGAAAAAAAAAGTGGCATGTTAAAGTGTGATGAAACTATAACGGATTTTAAGAAATCCCTCCTTTTGAACTACCTCCATGATCTAGGATTTTCAGGCATTCCTTTCACTTGTAAAATTGGTACCTCAATAGAGGGATTCATCGCTGAAAGATTGGACAAATTTTTTGGGACAGATGACTAGAAATCTATCTTCCATACATTCTCTATTGAACACTTGGCCCCGGTTGCCTCTGACCACTCTTAGATACTTCTTTCACCATCACCCCAAAGGAATCAGTGTAGTGGTGGGTGTACGTTTAGGTTTGGGAGTCTATGGTTCTACGATGGGAGTTGTGAGGAGGCCATTCATGCTATTCGGGGGGGATGAAATAGTGATTTAGGTCTCAAACCGAGAATGATAGTATCAAGCTGAAGAATTGGAGTTCAACTACGTTAGGCCCATAGACAGAAACATTAATAGTGCAAAACGGTGGGTAAAATTTCTCTATGCCCAGAATTTTTTCGACTCTATGATTAAGGATTTCTCAAACCTTGAGAGGTATTTGAATGTTGTGCTTAAGGAAAATGAAAGATACTCATTCATCTAGTTAAGATAATATAACATTAACGAAGGTGACCATAACACTACTTTCTTCCACCAAAGAGATACTAAGAGAAGGAGAAAAACCCACATGTCCCACATTGAAGATTTTCATGGTAGAGTGATATAGGATGCTGTTAGAATTCATTAAATTATTCTGGAATTATTTGGAAATATTTTCAAGGAAGACTACATTAACATCCCTCTTAGTCTCACCAGCTACATCCCAATAATTTTTTTATGATGATATGAATTTTTCTCTAGAGAGGGACAATTATGATGATGAAATGTGAAGGGATCATCACCATTTTCATTATATGATTTTTTTTGGTCATTACGGGTTTCATGCCCTTTTCTTCAAATTGTTTTGGCACATTTTCGGTCTGGTCATGATCAAGAAGATTAACGATTTCTAGGGAGGTATGAATTACATTGAAAATATTAATGAGACTGTTATTACCCTCATCCCAAAATCTAAATTACCCCAGAAGATTATGGAGTTCCATCCAATCATCCTCTGCAACGTTATTTACAAAATTTACTCTATGATTTTGGTGTCTAGGTTGAGAGTTTTCTCCCTCTTCTAGTGTTTTAAGATAAAAGTTATTTTGTCTCCCAGAGGACCATTAATGATAATGCAGCCATTTCTTTTGAGGTATCCCACTACAAGATGACCCTCTCCATAGAAAAAAAGGATTTCTGGCCTTGAATCTAGATATTATGAAAGACTATGACACAGCCGAATGTCATTTTCTCGATCTTGTACTATCAAAACTAGGTTTTGGACCTAAATGGATTCTTAACATTATGAACTATGTTACTTCAGTTTCATATTGAATCAACATCAGTATGGAGTAGTTGTCTAGATTCACACCCTCAAGAGGTTTAAGATAAGGGGACCTAATATCTCCCTACATTTTCATTCATGTAGAGAATGTTTTTCTCATATCCTTTTAAAGGAAATGGAGCATGGTGATATTCATGGATAAAAGGGATGTTGCAATGTTTCTAATATTTTCTTTTCAGACGATTTCATTCTGTCTGCTCAGGATACTACCCTTGAGTGTTACTCAATCATGATGATTTTCAACATTTTTGAGAAGGATTCTAGGAAATGGATTAATAGCTCTAAATTTGAACTATCCTTCAACAAAGGTGTTCTAATGATGATGAAATAAGAGATTGAGAAATTATGAAGGTTTCTTATGATCAAGAAGCATTAGAAATACCTGGGGCTCCCAACCTCTATCAGAATATCAAAGAAACATCGTTCGTGTCAAACATGGAAAAAGTTGATAATTTGATCAGTGTTTGATCTAGTAGAAAAATAACCAAAGTGGGGAATGAATTGATAGTTAAATTTGTGTCCCAAGTTGTCCCCTCATACACCATTTCCTTTTTCAAGTTCCCAGTTACCCTTGTTGATCAGAATCATTCTCTAATGGAAAACTTATGATGGGGTTCTGCTAATGGAAAACACAACACCCACTGGACCATGTGGGATAAGATGTATGTTTCAAAGTCATGTGGTGACCTTAGGATTAATAACCCTAAATGGTTCAATGACATTATTTTGGAAAAACAAGTGTGGCGCCTTGTGTCCTGTAATAATTCCATTTTCTCTACGGTCTTTCGAGAAAAGTATTTCCGAAAGTCTGACTTCCTACATGCTTTTAATTGACCGAAGACTATATTTATGCAGAGAATCTTCTGTGGTGCTATCCTTCTGATCAACTATGGAAATTTTTGGAGGACTGTTGATGGGAAGAAGGTGAATTTATGGGGAGACCAGTGGTTGGTCAAGGGGGCAACATTAGAGTCTCTTCGCCAGTCATTCAGGGGTTCAAATATGAAAAAGTTCACGACCTCATTGATGATTATTTAGAAGGGTGAGATTGGGATAGAGTTTGTGGTTTGTTCAATGAAACATATCGATGTCTTATCTTTAGAATCCTTATTACATTTGGAGTGGGTGGTGACCAAATCTGCTGGTTTGGGGATGCTTCTAGGAAGTACACTTTTAGGTCAGGGTACATCAATTTGTTGCATGGGTCTACTCAGGCTCATCCAAACGGTCAGTGGAGGAATATATGGGCACTCTCCACCCACCCACCCCCCCAATTAAAGTTTTTATGGTTGTAGGTTTTATTGGGTGTCCTACTTATGTGTTACATTCTTACTCTATGACACATGTGGGAGGATGATGTTTTCCCCCTATGATTTCAATAGATTGAAACTCCTTTTCATACTATTCTTCTCTTCCTGGGAGTGACGGGAGTGTAGAATAAATGGTCCCTAAGGTGTAAGGAGTCCCTAGTCCCATATTTGGAGTTGGCCCATGTTTTCAAGGATTGGGTTTCATCTATGGATCCAAAGGATGTGGGGATAGTGTGTACATTTTCTTCACATGTTTGGTCTCATAATAATGAAGGGGTTTTCGAATAGAAGTCCTCACTTGATCGAATTTGGGTGGATAAGGCTATAAATGGATGAACTAGTGGATGTCGAACGAGGAGTGGCCATCTGTGCATTAATCAAAGAAAACTCAAACTTTTTGGCTTCCCCCTCCTGAATGATTCATTAAAATCAATACAGATTCAGCTGCCTCGATAGTTTCTCGAATTGGGGTGGTGCTCTTTGCCCGAAAACATAATGGCCAGGTGATTGATGCTCGGTTCATCATTTTCCATGGATGTTGGATCCCATTTTTCGTGGAAGCATTATCAATTCTTCAAGGGATACTCCTTTCCCAGGCTAAATGTTGGAATTAGGTGGTTTTGGATTCTGATTGTCTTGAATCTATTAATGATTTTTCAAAAAAAAGGAAAGAATTCATCTTTGGGATTGTTCTAAGGAAAATATGGTATCTTTATAATTCATTCACAATATGAAAATTCTACTTCATCTTGTGTGGTGTTAATCTTGAAGCCCATCGGCTGGCGAGCTATAGGAAGTCTTGGGATAACCAATTTTGGGATGATCATTTTCCTGATTGTATTTTCTTGTATAGTTCAATTGATCAATAATATATCATTTCCTTATTTAAAATAATATTGATATTAATTTCTTGAAATTTTATATTTTTTCATAAAGTTGTTTTATTTACAATCTAATATATAAAAATATATGCATATTTCATATATATTCACACATAAAAATTTAATTTTTTAAATTTATATGTAAACATATTTATATGTCAAGTATATTTCTAAATATGTAAACCATATCTAAATAAAAAATAATATCCATTTTATTTAAAATAAAAATGTATATATATTTATATACCTATACAATTAAAGTATATATAATGTTTATATATATAAATATATTTATTTGTGAATTGAAAAACTGATATATATTTATCTATATATTCTAATATATATATATATACATATTAATATATAATATATGTAAATAAATATAAATATGTATAATTATAATTATAGATGATCATACATATATAAATATATATCTGTGTGTATGTATGTATTTATAAACACACATACACAAACAAAAAATATATTTTATATATGTATTTAAATATATATATATATATATCGATCTATAAATATAATAATAAAAAAATAAAATAAAATGAAATAAATATAAATATATAGATATATCATAAAATACATAATAAAACGATATAGGGGAGTGGAAAAGGAGTGAGATTCTGAGGGATGTCTTAGTTTTGAAACCAAGCAGAGATAGGGGCGCATGAGGGTGGGTGATGCATGTCCATAGTGCTGTTAAAACGTGGTGGGATTCCTAGAACTTTTAAAGGGATGTGGATGAAAGACTATCAATGCTAAACAGGGGGTCAAGTATAGATAAAAGGGGGAAGGTCCCACCCTAAAATTTAGAGGTTTTTTAAATTATTTTTTGACTTTTATCAGCACTAAAAAATCATCAATAAAGGTCCCTTTTATCATCATTTTTTATATTTGATAAAGGACCCCTTTTTTCAATGCAGTTAAAGGGGCCTTTATTAGTGATTTTTTTAGCATTGATAAAAGGGACCCCCTTTTAATTTCGACAAAGATAATAACACTTTTTAACACAGTAAATAACCATTCTGCGCGCTGTTAAAGGTCATATCTATAGTAGTGAAGTCATACCAATCACCCCATGCATAAGATTAAGGTGGGTATGATTCATACAGATCACAAATGACTTATGGAACATTGTTATAAAGTTTAAAAAATATCACAATATATATTCATTTCAAATAAATATTGATAATAATTAAAATAAGCTAAACATAGGGGTCAATGGCGAGATATGAACTCCTACTCGATGGTGGGGGTTGGTAGGAAAGCACATGGGATAGTTTAAAAGGAAGGCATCTTCTCATCATGGAGGCCAAAGGAAATAATCAAACCCAGGCGTGATGGTGAGGGCTTACAATGACAGTCAATCCATACTCGAGGAAGGGGTCGATGGCATTAGGGGAAGAACCCACTTTAGTAGGGTATGGTGATTTTCTAGGCAGGTTGCCAACATTATTTGCAGATCCGTCCACCCTAATGATCTTCCCAATAGATCCCAAATGAAGTTATGGTTTAGGTGTCTGGGTCGACGGTTAAGTGGATGGATGGCTGCCTTGGGGGTTTTCAATCAAATCCTAATTCTAGGTTTCTCTACCATAGTATTTCAGGATATATGTATTTTACTTTTACTTAATTATATTTTCTAACATTTATAATTTCATTGTCTTTATTTGGGGCATGTTTTGTTTGGGTATTATGTCATGTAATGGGTTCTATCTCGATCCAACTTAAAAGGGATAATGATTTTCAAAATATAAGGGTTTCCTAAATTATTCTAAAAATACTTTTCACTAAAAAATAAAATACCAAAAACTTAAAATTACTATAAAATATAAACATTTATAATATAACAAAATTCACAAGAAAGAACGTAATAATAGATTCACTAAGAGGGTGGAGGGTTAACCCCATTAGATGGAGGTAAATCCGTACCTAAACTATGTGTAAGTCACCACATATACTCCATCATCTGATCATGTTGTTGATGCTGCTACTGACGTTGCTACTCATGATGTTGTCGCTACTCTTACTTCTCTATAAATAATCTCGGAATAGTTTCATCCTGAGATCAAAGCCTTGCGTCGTACTCTACAGATGTGAAATATTTTAATATCATAAAAACTAAATTTTGTGATAAATTATGAAATAACTTCAGTTATATAGTAACTGGTCGGAGTTCATCGTAAACCAATGTCAATCACAATGCCTTTCTAAATACAACTTTTCACTACTAATGACAAATTTTCCTCATCAAAACATGCAAAAATGAGGCTTTTCCCCACCATCAGTATTACCCTAACTCCCAAACATATGACAAATATTTTTCTAATATATCTCATATATTTATAAAAATATCAATAAAATGATAAAAAATTTAAATTATATTAAGCTAAAAAACATAAAAAAACAATAACCATAAATGGTTACTGTCTCTCACCAATAATCTTTCCAATACTACTATCATTGTACATCCTTTTGTACACATCAAACTATGTAATAGATGGATAGAACATAAACAATATGAATTTATCTTATACATATCATATTAAATAATATTATTTACCAACTTTTGATGATGTATTCTAAATGTACGACTCTCAACCCTATGTGTGGCATCTTGTCAGCCCCAATTCTATTAACTATAAGATGGTAGCCTCTTGAATGAATCATATATCCAGTAAGTTAAAAATACAAATGAAGTCTAAGTGGGGAAACTACCATAGAAATAGGTTTTCGTAGCACCACCCTTTAGCATCCCTAAAAAAACACTGATAAATGGGGTAACTTTATCAGCAGTAAAAAAAGAACTGATAAAAGTTACTTTTAACAGTGGTAAAAATGTGATGTTTAAAGTGCCCTTTTATCAGTGATTTTTACCACTTTTAAAGGGACCCCCATTTATGAGTGATTTTGAATTAGTGCTAATAAAGGGGGGTCTTTATCTGTACATTTTTTCTAGTTCTCATAAAGGGTATATATCAAAAAACTCATTGAAAATTATATATATATAAATATATAAATATATTTATATTGATATAAATAATATATATATATATATTAAATATGTTTTAGATAAGTATAGATAAAATTTACACCTAATATATAAGATGTTTAGTGAAATATATAAAAAACTCTTATTAATTAATAATTTTCTAATTATTATGGAGTAATTATCATTTAATAACAATTTTAAGACACAAAAAAATCATAAGATTAATAAAAGATCTAAAATAAGTTGAAAATTTAACTCAAACCTCAAACGACAATAACTTTTGATCCGATTTTTTTGTTTGAGCTAAACTACATATCAAATCAAATACTAAAATTAGCTCTATTCATAAGTGCCATTTGGGAACCCTCTTTCACAAGTTTCTAGGCCAAAAAATGATCAAAAGGCCTCTAAAACTGAGTTTTTAGTCGGGATACCCAAATATTTTAACATTCGATGGAATTTTAGCCTCGTCTAAGAGGGTCCTTTTTCCCTTTGTCTGTGGGGATTGAATTTATTCATAAGGATTACATTCATATAGATATTATGGATTTAAAATTTTATCATTTTCACATTGTACTTTTATTTATAACTAAATACATAACAGTATATACATATTTTTTATATATTCACACAAAAATATAATTCTTATGAACAAATAATTAAACATATTTACATATAGAATATATTTCTCAATATATAATCTTTATCTAAATAAAAACTAATATACATTTTATTTAAAACACATATATATGATTATTTATATACCTATATAGTGGGTGTGTCTGTCTATATATATATATATTAGTGTGTGTCTGTATTAACAATCTGATATTTATTATTTATATATTCTAACATATGAATATTCATATTAATATATAATATATGTAAATATATATAAACATGTATAATTATACGTACAAATACTCATATAATATATATATGTGTGTGTGTGTGTGTGTGTATGTTGTATATATGTATTTATTTCATTATTTTTACACACAAATGAAATATATTAAAAACAAATTTAAAAATAATCTTATAAATATATATTAATATACAAATAAATTTTCGGATAAAAAAATATAACTATATATATATATATATATAATTAGATGTAAATATAAATATATAAATATAACTATATATATATATATTAATATTTATATATATTAATATATGAATATATATTAATATAAATATATTTTAATATAAGAATAAATATAACTAAATATTTATATAAATAAATAAATATATCATTAAAGGGAGAACCAAACAAGATGAATGAGTGGTAAAAACTACTACACATATGGCCTTTCACAATGTGCAAAATGGCCTTTAACAGGGCTAAAAATGTGATGTTAATCACATCGATGAAAAGTGGGGCCCTTTATCAGTGCTTTTTTAGTGCTGATAAAGGCCTACCCTCATGCAGTGTTTTGTTTATATAACAACACTCCCAAAATCAAACCTGCAATTAAAACTGTACACCCATAATCAATCCAGCTATATATATTTGATTGATATCATCAATTCAAAAATTCCCAACCACAATATATAGAAAAAAAGATGATATTTACATTTCAAACAAATAGTTTTATGAAATTACTTTTACAATGGTCCAACAAAAATTCTAAAACATTAATATTTTATATTTTTATGATCGTGATCCTCTCTCAATAATTTCCTACCATGGTATTAGTTGTCGAACAAATCATCTCAACCCGAAAAAAATATTCCACCTATATAAGAAAACAAATATTATGTTAGTGACACTATAATGAAATAAATTTAATATTAATATGAAATAAAACATTAATAAAAGGTCAATATTTAATAAAAATGACACATTTGGAGTAATACTAATCATACCATGTGCCCTATTGAGGTGGGGTATATTACTACACGTTACAAATGAGTTATGGATCATTTTACTAAAATATTAAAACAATCAGAATGTGTTTTCTCAATTTTAAGTATTTCAGTTGTTCTTTTACTAAAATTAATGTAAAATTTAAATAATGAAATATTTGGAGTTATATCGGCCACACCATTTGTCGTATTGGGGTATAGATGATTCATAAATGTCAAAAATTACTGATGGATCAATTTCTTAAAATAACAAAACAATCCGAATTATTTTTTTTAGTTTTCAGTGTGTTCTTTGTGTTTTTTTACTAAAATATCATTTTAGGCAAGAAACACACATTTTGAGTCATACTGGTCATATCGTGTGTCAGTTTGATGTAATAATGCTTCATACACATCATGAATGACTTATGATTTTCTTTCCTAAATTATCAATACAATCAGAGTGTGTTTTCTTGGTTTTCAGTTAATTACAAATTTTGAACTAAAATTTCCATTTAAAACTAATAACAGAATCGCTTGGTCATACTGGTAACATCGTGCATCAGATTGAGGTTAAATTGACTCCTTTACATCACAAATGAACCATGGATAATTTTCTTAAACCATAAAAATAATCCGAATGCATTTTATTGGTTTTGAGTATGTCAGATGTTGTTTTTATTTAAATTAATGCCAATTTAAAATAAAAAGAGACACTTAAGGTTATACCAGCCACACCACGTGTTGTATTGAGGTCTGAATGATCCCTACACGTCATAAATCACTAGTAGATTGTTTTCATAAAATAAAAAAACAATATGAATGAATTTTATCAGTTTTTAGTATGTCCCTTGTTGTTTTTACTAAATTAATGTCAATTTTATACAAAAAGAGACAATTGGAGTGATACCAGCCACACCGTAAGTCGTATTGAGGTGCGTCTGATTCCTATATCTCAAAAATGTATAATAAATCATTTTATTAAAATATAAAAATAATCCGAATGCATTTTCTTTGTTTTTAGTAGGTCACTTTTTGTTTTTTGTTAAATTCATGTCAATTTTAAATAAAAATATACACTTTGAGTTATACCAGATACACCATGGATTGTAATGAGGTATGATTGAGTCTTACTTGTAAAAAATGAATCATAGATCCTTTTACTAAAGTATCAAAATAATATGAATGTGTTTTATCAGTTTTTAGTATCTCATTTTTCTATTTACATAAATTAATGTCAATTTTAAATAAAAATACACACTTGGAGTCATACCAGACACACCATGCATCATATTGAGGTTAAATTTACTCCTACACATCAAAAATGAATCATGGATCATTTTATTAAAATATAAAAACAATAAAAGTACATTTCCTCTGTTCTCAGTAGTCCCCTTATTGTTTTAACTTAAATAGATGTCCATTTTAATTAAAAAGAGTCAATTTGAGTTATACCGGCCAGCCCGTGCATCGTAATGAGTTGAGGCTGATTCCTACATGTCAAAAATGATTTATAGATCAATTTTCTAGAGTATAAAAACAATTTGAATATATTTTCTTGATTTTCTCTATGTCAGTTATTTTATTTACTAAAATTTCATTTCAAACCTGAAGCACACAATTTGAGTCCTACCGGTCGCATCATTCATTAGTTTGATGCGATACTACTTCATACACGTCAAAAATGAATTATGAATCACTTTCCAAAATTATAAATACAATTACAGTTTGTTTTCTGGGTTTTTAGTGAGTGACACATTTTGAAATAAAATGTCAATTTTAAACTGATAATGGACACTTTTAGTCATATTATTCACATCGTGCATCGAATTGAGTTGTGTTTGATTCGTACACATCAAAAATGACTCATGGATAGTTTTACTAAAGTATCAAAAAAATACGAATTAATTTTATTGGTTTTCAGTATGTCACATTTTCATTTTTTTCAATTTAATGTCAATTTAAAATAAAAATACACACTTAAAGTCATATCGGCCACAACGTGCATCATATTGTGGTGTATTTAATTTTTACATGTCCCAAATGACTCAATTATTATTGTAAAAAAATATCAAAACAATCTGAATGTGTTTACTTAGTTTTTAGTATGTCACTTATTCTTTTTACTAAAACTAACCCTACTGGAAATGTGGTTTTTACCAACTATTCATTACCAACAGTTTTCATAAACCTTTGGTAAAGAAGGGCTTGAAAACCCTTTCCAAACTATTAAAAAGAACCATTGGGAAAGGGTACCCCTTTGCCAACGGTTCCATAAAATTGTTGGCAAAGGGGTGTTCAAGTAACCCTTTACCAGCTGTTTCATAAAACCATTGTGAAAGGGAACCCCTTTTCCAACGGTTCTGATGAACCGTTTGGGAAAGGGTACCTTGAAAACCCCTTTCTCAATGGTTGTTAAAAAACAATTGTAAATCTTTTCCCTAAATATAATCGGGCCGCTGCTCTCCCCCAGTCGTGACAGAACACTAAAATCAATCTGGTGCTCGGCTCCTCTCTTGAAATCCCTCATCTGAACAGGTGAAAATCCATCTAAGTCATCTCAAATCTGGTATTTTATACATTTTACACATATGCTACCTTGTTTTTATTGTTATTGATCTAATATTTTAGTTTTATGTTTTGATTTTGATGTGATTTCACCCTGAAAAAGAGGGAAATGAACGAATATTTTGTTAATTAATTAGTTTCCCTTGGAATATCATTTGTGTTATAATGTCCATGCTAAATAAAGGGGTAATGTAATAGAAGACCTGAATAAATTGTAGAAGTTGGGGTATGTTGCTTCTATGAGAGGTTTTTTATTGTGTTTCATTGTATGTTATAGGCTGTTGTATGGTGATTGAGGGGACCATTTGGGCTTTCTGATATGTGGGGTTGTAATGTGATGGTTTGTGGGCATGGATGTGACATGTGAAGTATTGTGATAGTGATGATGTGTGGTGGTGTTGTGCCGTGTGGAGGTGTTGTGTGATGAGGTTGTGGTGTATGATGTGGTGAGGTGGTTTTGGTTGTGTGGTGGTCTGTGATGTGCAATATTTTTGTTGTGGAATGTGGTTGTTTTGGTGAGATGGTTGGCTGATGTAACATGGCGATGATCGTTATTGTGAGATGATGAGTTGTTGTGTGGTTTTTTTATTAGTTTCCTGGTTATCTATAGAACAAATTATGCTGTTAAAAAAATATAGTAAATAAATGATATGGAGTAGAAATGGATGTGTGGTAAATGGATTTAATTAATTTAACATTAACTGAATGGATAATGTAAGTGTGAATGAAGTGGCTTATAAATGAAAGTGGGAAATGTTTTGTGTCTTGTGTGGTGGTGGTGTGGTGTGTTGCATATAGTGGTGAAAGTGGTTGTGATGATTTATGTGTTGTATGGTAGTAGTGAAGTGTGTGATTATGTAGTTAATGTGAACCCATAGGTTCGGAAATTTTTGTTATCTATATATCATGTATTTTATGTTATTTCTATACATTCCCAACCAGAGTTGGATAAACTTACCAACGATCAGAGGTTTTGAGTTATGGGTATTTTTTGTAATATCCAGGATGTTGGTTATATGGTTGGATAACTACCATGTATTCCCTACTTTTCCTTCATTAGTGATTGACTATGTGTTTTTAGGCAAGATGCGATATGATTTTCCATGTCTCTTTTGGAGAGATGTACAATGATTTACCTAGTGTTTTCAGGTGAGGTGTGATGTGATAAGGCATAAATAATATGTGGCATGTGGTTGGGGTCATGTAGGGTAGGAGTATGGAACAAGGTTGATGTTATTCATGTTCATGATACCCTACTAATATGGATATGGGATGAGGCATTCTGTGATGTGATTACACATTAATTTCTTGTTGGTTTTAAATTTTTGCAATAACACATTAGTATGTTTTTTTTCACACGTGTAGTTGATACCCTGATTATTATCTTCCTTTATTGTTTACTTAAATGTATTTTATATTAAATTTCAATCCTATTGATTTTTTTCTGAAAAAAAGTCTTATATAATTTCTTTTTATAGAATGGACAAAATTTGGATGTATGAAACCGATCGGATCTCAAGCGATTTTCAAAACAATTTGGAGATCATTTTAGATTTTGCATTTCATAATGCTTCAGATAGTGGACGCATACACTGCCCATTTCCAATTGTGTTGGTAGACCATGGTTGAGCTATGAAGAAGTCAGCTACCATATAACCAAAAATGTTTTTCAAGCAAACTATATTCTATGGTATCCCAATGGGGAGAAAATGAAATCTCAAATTGGTGATGTTCGAAATAAAAGGACCGGAATGGGGAATTTCTTAGATGATTGGTTTCCATTTATTCTTCATTATGAAAAATAAAGGATTTCGACTCATGAAGACAACAATATGAGGACAACTGATGAATCTAGTGACAATGATGATATTGATAGGGTGAAAAAATTGAATAATGCTGCCATGACACCAGTATATTGACAATGTGATAAAATGAAAAAGCTAGAATTTTTAATCCGATTGTTTCATGGGAAAATTATGTATGGGATTTCTAATACAGCAATCGATTACATTCTTACCCTCTTGAATGATTTACTTCCAGATGATGCAGATATTCCCTCAAACCACTATATGGCATGGACCTTAGTTGAGAAACTTGGATTTTCAAGAAACAAAAATTATGCTTGCCTGAAAGATTGTAGTTTATTATAGGAGGAAACCGCTGAACGAAATGATTGTATAAAATGTGGCACATCCTGCTGGAAGTCAAAATCTGAAGGAACACCATCCCACGTTCCAAATAAAGTAATGTGGCACTTTCCATTAATCCCCAGACTCCAAAATCTTTTAATATCTGAAGACATATCAATAAAAATGAGATGGTATGATACCGAGAGAAAGAAGACTAATGATGAGTTGGCTCATCCTGTAGATGGATTTGCATGGCAGGGATTTGATGCTCGACATCCTGATTTTGTAGCTGACGTGCGTAATGTGAGGCTGGGTAATTCATGCGGTGATTTTATTCCATTTGGGCATATGATTACTTCGGACAACACGTGGATAGTTATTATACACATATACAATCTTCCCCCATGGTTGTGTATGAAAAAACCTTTCACTTTCATGAGTATACTCATATCTGGTCCTTCTGATCCCAACATTGATATTGATGTATATATGCAACATTTAATAAAAGAGTTGAATCTTCATTGGGATGTGGGTGTGCGCACATACAATGAATGTTTAAAAGACATATTTCAGATGTGTGTTGTGCTTATGTGGATGATCAATGATTTTCTAGCTTATGCAATGATGTCTTGAGGGAGCACGAATGTAAAACTGGAATGTTCAGTTTGTATAAAGAATACACGATCCAGAAGACTGAAACTTCATTGTAGTTTCAGTTTTATGGGAAATCGACGATTCTTTCCAAAGGATCATCGATATATAATTAATCATCGAAGATTTGATAATACCGTAGAGACTGATGATCCACCTCAGTGTATGTATGGAACTGATGTGCTAATTGAAATGAAAGATTTCGGTTTTTTGTTCGGGAAGGGTCAAATGAAATCTGGAAAGAGAAAAAATATTTCCACTCAAACCTGTTACAATTGGAGTAAGAGGAGTATCTTTTTTTATTTTCCTTATTGGTCAACCAATTTGTTACTCCATTTCATAGATGTAATGCATATTGAAAAATATATATGCGAAATGTTTTTTTCAGTTCTTCTAAATGTCCAGGGGAAGACAAAAGATGATTTACGATCTTTGCGTGACTTGGTGGATTAGGGCATCAGACCAGAATTGCATCCTATGCGTATCAGTGAAAATAAATGGCAACTTCCATGTTCTTCTTATGTGATGACACCTACGAAAAAAACAATTTCTCGAAGTATTAGAGACTATTAGAGTTCCTGATGTCTATTCAAGCGACATATCTAAATGGGTCAATAGGATATAGTTGAAGCTAAAATCTTTGAAGACTCATGATTATCACGTTCTACTAAATGAGTTTCTTCCAATAGAAATCTATTATCTTTTGTCCAATAATGTAAGGGAGGCTATTATTCGGTTGTGCCATTTTTTTAGATATCATTATGCTAAGAAGTTGTCCAAGACTTTCTTGTAGAAAATATTGACAGATGCCCCCTTAATTTTCTGTGAGTTGGAGAAAATATTTCCTCCATCATGTTTCACATGCATGCTACATCTGACTATCCATATTCCCACTGAAATACTTATCGGATGACCTGTTTCTTTTTTATGGTTGTATCCACTGAAATAAATATGTTCACATTAATGTCTTATGTCTGAAACAGAAATAACCCCGAAGGTTCTATCGTGAACGGTTACTTGGCTCAAGAATGTATGTATTTATGCTCGATGTATTTTTATGATCTAACTACAAGATTGAACAGACCAATGAGAAATGAAGAAGAACAGTATGAGCAAATTGAACCCAGTTTTCCATCACTTCTTCCAACAGGAGGAATTCCTCGATCATATATATTGAAGACATTAATCCATGAAGAGCGAGAGATGGCACATCGCACGGTTTTGTTCAACTGTGAGTTGTTCGATAAATATATCAGGTTACTAAATTTATTATTTATATCTTACATATATATCTGTTATACTATTCATATGTTTTATCTACAGGGAACATAAACCAATGATAAATAGGAAGCATTGTTCTTTATCTTTGAGAAGGTGAGAGACTTTCCATAGAAAAGAGTTTTCTGCTTGGTTAAAATCGAAGGTAAAAATATAACTATTTAAAATAATTATATCAATATTTAATTAAGTTTAATAGTCATTTATATTGCAGGTATTCAGTTTTTCTTCTGACTCTGTCTCTGAGGAAATAAGAGCTTTGGATTTTGGTCCTAACAACATGGTTTGTGATTGTAAATCAATTGTTATTAGTGGGTACAAATTTATTATCCCTGAATGAGAAAGGAACATGAGAAAAAAACATGATGGTGTTATGGTTACTAACACAAAAAATTGTTATGCCAGTGCATCAGATAGTGGACCGCGATTTGAAAATGTGGGTTATTATGGAGTTGTTGAGAAAATAATAATATTGGATTATTACTCTCATGGACGAGTCACAATGATGAAATGCCATTGGATTGATTCGATGAAGATACATGGAACATTTATTGATGATTGTGGATTTCTAGTAATTAATATGACTCGCACTCTTGCTACCTAGGAACCATATGTGTTGGCATCATTGGCTAAACAAGTTCTTTATTCCAAATACCAACTTCGACCTGAATTTGGTGTCATAGTTGAAGTAATTCCAAAACATATTTTTGATGATGGTGATGATGGAATTGACTCTATCCCTAGTGACATTGGAACCAATCCAATTACTTCTTTTGATGACTTTAATAGATCAATTGTCAGAGTTGATTGTAAACCTAATGTTGTGGTTGAATATATATAGAATCATTTATCCATGTTCTCAACTCTTTTGGTTTACCTAGAGTTTGGTTGTTAAGGTTGGTAATATTCAAATTGATTTAGTATTGATCATAAATATGTTTTATCTAACTTGACCATTATGTGAATTTTCAATGTTTATTAGTAGCAGTTTTATTTGAATTGTATTTTATTAATTGGAATTGAACTGTATTCAAACCTAGTCAAACGATATTTCTAACTTGGTGAACATTACAACTTTTATGAATTATTAAAACCATTCAAGCTCTTATAAAACAAGTGATAGCTAAATTACCAATGAATCCCCTTATTCCCTCATATATTTAGTTTTTTGGGTTACAGATTAGTTTCCTTTTTCTAATTAATTACATATTTGTTTTCAAAAACAGGAAATACAACCAATTGAAGAGAGACGAAGGAAAAAAATGATGGAGAACATTTGTCGAATGGAGGAGTTGGGAATTCCATAATTAGTGCATGTACTGGGTACTTTATTTCAAATTGATATATTTAAAGAATATAAAATGTCATGTGAATAATTTTTTGGTATAATTTTTTGTAGGATCCACCTATACGTCGACAGTTATTCGACGAGGAACCTAGTTCTAGTCCTTGTACTCAGGCCAGTGGTACGAGGAGGGTTCTTACCAGAGGTGGACGAGCAGCTGCGCGTACCCAACTTGACCCTGCCCCTCCCACTGACATGTCATCCTTACCACATTCTGATCCTGGTGTGTCGTTAGGGACACACCGGATATTTAGGCCTCCCATTTTTTCACTACCTTCTGCATCTTCTAGCCCATCATTTTCACATCCCATGATGACTCCCACTCCCCATTCAGAATCCGGTCAGACAGATGTCCCATCATATTTTCCTTCTACTTCTGTCTCTCTGAGCTTCTATATTCCATCATCTTCGACTCCTGTTCCACCACTGGGCGTTCCTTCAGTTTTTGTGGATCCAGCGACGCACAGTGATCAGACCGACGCATGCATATTTATATAACCCAAACAAAATTTTATAGCAATATTTAGTTTCATTATAACATGTTATGATAAAATTTTTGTTTTCATTTCATGACATATAAATCTACTGATAAGAGGAGTGGGTGGGTGTGTACATGCATGCATTTGGTGTTGAACCGCCGCACACAGATTATGGTAGATTATAATGAAGACAACCAAACGGTTTAGAAAACAGGGCAGCAATGCTGGAGTTTTTTGGCGATGCTTGCCAAATACTCTGCCATCATTCCCATCAGCCGGCTATCGTGGAGACATTTTCCAAAAGAGGTCAATGATAGAGCTTGGGTAGAGATATGGGTAAAAAATCTGTTCTATTTAACGCCATGAATTATTTTTGTATTTATATGAATTAATATTTTGATTTAGTTCGATTTAATTTTCCTGATGGTGAGGGTGCACGACTAGAACATCTAAAGGATTTAGGTGAGCTTTGGAGAGCCTACAAGAATGAGTTGTATATTGGCTGGGTTTCTAGAGTTGGAACTGAGTTAGAGGCGGTACCAGTGGTGGATTATTGTCCTATAGAGCAGTATCGTCAGATGATTACTTATTGGATGAGTACCCAATTTAAGGTATTAATTACATTTAACGTATTTAAATAATAACTTTCATGTTTTTCATTCATACTATTTATTTCATTTTTAATTTTATTTAGCAATCATCTGGAAAAATTAAAAAGAATATTGATGCAAAAAAATTCCTCCACACACTGGGACGCACTACGATGCCTGATCATGAGAGGAAGCAGGTATGACAATTGTTTATAAGTTTTCTTTATGACTTACACATTCTTTTGTTTCCTCAATTATTTAATAGTTTTCTAATGTTTTCATATAACTTTAGTTTTCAATGTCATTATAGAGGCAAATACCAAATATTGAAGGATGTGTTCCTCTAGCAAAACTATTTTTCTCGAGTAAACAAAAAAAGGATGGAAGTGTCGTCAAGGAAGCGACTTAGCAACAGATTGTAAGTTTTAATCTGTTGATTTTATATTTTAATATCTATTTTGTAACTTAATAATATAATTTTATTTCTAATAGGATGATTTAGAGGCCCTTGATGCCCATGATCTAGAAAATTTTGAGCCAACTGATCACTTACATCAGGTTTTGGGAGAGGAGCATCCTAGCAGAGTACGCTGCCGACCTAGGATAGCCCGGATGAGGTATTGGCCCTCCTCAAGTACGATTTGTAGTGACACCAAGCTAAATCATGTTAGAACAGTCTGCTACGGAAAACATTGCATTTAAGAAATTTATTTAAGTTCTACGTCCGATACTTCCACCAGAGGCCATCCCAGCTTTTGATTAATATATGTCATCGATACGTTCTATATATGGAGCACGAGGTGGAAGTTATAGTCGTGGTCAAGACAATTTCCATGCTGATGATGATGATGGTGAGGTGTTTGATGCGGATGATTAGGGAGAGAAATAGGGCGAGGCGGATGGGGAGGGCGAGGCGGAGGGTGAGGGCGAGGAGGGCGAGGACGATGGCGGGGATGAGGATGAGGGTGATGATGATGGTGATGATGGTGATGGTGATGATGGTGATGGTGATGTGGGACATATTGATCCGTTACATTTTTTACTAATATTACTGAGATTTGATGTTTAATATGCTCTAGTTGTTGGTTTTATCCATACCTGTAGCATAGTATTGTAGTTGAGTTATTTTTATATATTGCCTGTTTTCATGGATGTTGATGACTTTTAGTGGTTGTGTGTTTGTGAACTCCCTAGAAAACCCCCTACTTCCTGGAATCTGGACAACCCCCCCACCATCCTCCTTGGACCCCAGACAGCCCTCTAGATAGCCCCCCCGGACAGCCCCCCACCATCCTCCTTGGTCCCCAGACAGCCCCCAAGACCCCCCAGACAGCCCCCACCCTCCTCCCTAGACCCCGGACAACCCCCACTATCCTCCTTGTACCCCATACAGCTCCTAGGGAAACACCCAAGTCCCCCCCCCCCACCATCCTCCTCGGTCCCTGGACAGCCCCCCAAACAGCCCCCGGACACCCTCCCAGACATCGCCTCGGACAGCCCCCCAATCCTCCTCCCTGGACCCTAGACAGCCCCCCGAACAGCCCCCCAGACAGCCCCCCTGGACAGCCCCCAAGACAACCCCCCACTCTCCTCTATGGACCCCGGACACCCCCCAAACACCCCCGGAAAGCCCCCACACAGCCCCCCACCCTCATCCTTGGTCCCCGGACAGCCCCCCAGACAGCCCCGCCGGCCCGGACACCCCCCAACCTCCTTGATTTCATTTACTATTATAAAATCTATAATATATATTTTATTTATTTTTATCATGATAATCAATGTAAATCACATTTACACATCTAATCAATATCATAGATTCCTGGTATGTTATAAAAGGGATGTATTCATTGGTCATGGAATTTTTAGCTCTGAAATGTTTCATAGCATGATAAAATAAAATATAATTCATATTAAGAATGATATAAAAATATTCTATATGAATTTCTATAATAATTTAAGTAAATACCATTCCACAAAAAGACACACGAGGATTCTCATAAATCATGTTTACCTTAATATTTCCACAAGGATTTTTAGTAGAAGTTTTATCTTCTATTAATTTTATTATATTCTCAGTATAAATGTAAATTTTTCATAAATATATTAACTTAATGACCCATAGTCAAATAGTGTATCTGAATAAAGTGAATAAACAACTAACATACCACTCTAATTGTGTCTCTTTTTTTTAAATGGGCAGGATTATAAGTGAAAAGAAAAACTGACATACAGAAAACTGACCAAACACATTCGGATTCTATTGATAATTTTTCACAACGATCCATGGGTCATAGTGACGTGTACGAGCCAACCCGGGCTCAATCCGAGTCGCGATGTGGCTGGGATCAATCTATGTATCTCTCTTTTGTTTAAAATGGAAAACATTTTAAGTACATAAGGAAATCCTACCAAACGCATTTGAAATGTGTTAATGATTTAAGAAAACGATCCATGGTACATATGTGACGTGTATGAGTCCATCCCGCCTCAATATGATGCACGGTGTGGCCGACACCATTCATAGTGTCTCTCTTTTTTTTAAATGGACATGAATATAAGTGAAAAGAACAACTAGCATATAGAAAATAGACCAAACGCATTCTGAATCTGTTGATAAATTATAACAACAATCCATGGGTCAAATGTGACGTGTATGAGCCCACCCGTGTTCATTCCGAGTCACGGTGTATCCAGGATCAGTCTAAGTGTCTCTTTTTTTTTAAATGGACATCATTTTAAGTGAAAAACATCCACTGGCATACGAAAAACTGACCAAACACATTCAGAATGTGTTGATACTTTAGCACAACGATCCATGGGTCATATGTGACGTGTACGAGTCAACCCCGCCTTAATATGAGGCACGGTGTCGCCGACACCACTCTAATTGTGTCTCTATTGTTTAAAATGGACATGATTATAAGTGAAATGAAAAATTGGAATACGGAAAACCAACCAAATAGATTCTTGATTGTGTTGATAATTTTTCAAAATGATCCATGGGTCATATGTGATGTGTACGAGCCAACCTGGGCTCAATCTGAGTTGCGGTGTGGTTGGAATCAGTCTATGTGTCTCTCTTTTGTTTAAAATCGACAACATTTTAAGTACATATAGAAAACTGACCGAAAACATTTAGTTTATGTTGAAACTTTAGGAGAAAGATCCATGGGTTATATGTGACGTGTACGAGTTAACCCCACCTCAATCTGAGACACGGTGTTGCCGGCACCACTCAAAGTGTCTGCCTTATGTTTCAAAAGGACATCATTTTAAGTGAAAAACATCAACTGACATACGGAAAACTGACCAAAAGCATTCAGATTGTGTCAATACATTAGAACAACGATCCATGGGTCATATGCGACATGTACGAGTCAACCCCACCTCAATAAGAGATGCGGTGTGGCCAACACCACTCTAACTGTGTCTCTTTTGTTTAAAATGGACAGGATTATAAGTGAAAAGAACAACTGGCATACGGAAAACCCACCAAATTCATTCTAAATCTGTTGATAATTTATCACAACAATCCATGGGTCATATGTGACGTGTACAAGCCAACTCAGGATCAATATGAGTCGTGTTGTGGCCGGGGTCAGTCTAAGTGTCTCTCTTTTGTTTAAAAAGGACAACATTTTAAATGCATATGGAAAACCAACCAAACGCATTCAGTTTCCATTGAAACTTGAGAATAATGATGCATGGGTCATATGTGACGTGTACAAATCAACCTCAACTCAATATGTGATGCGGTGTGGCCAGAACCACTCAAAGTGTCTGTCATTTGTTTCAAAAGGACAACATTTTAAGTGAAAATCATCAAATGGCATATGGAAAATAGACCAAACACATTCAGATTGTGTTTATACTTTAGAAAAACGATCAATGGGTCATATGTGACATGTACGCGTCAACCCCGCCTCAATATGAGGTGCGGTGTGGCCGACACCACTCTAACTGTGTCTTTTTTGTTTAAAATGGATAGGATTATAAGTGAAAAAGAACAGCTGGCATAGGTAAAACTGACCAAATGCATTCGAAATCTATTGATAATTTATGGAAACGATCCATGGGTCACATGTGACGTGCACGACCCAACTCGGGCTCAATACGAGTTGTGCTGTGGCCGGGATCAGTCTAAGTGTCTCTCTTTTGTTTAAAATGGACAACATTTTAAGTACATATAGAAAACCGACCAAACAAATTTTGTTTTCATTGAAACATTATGAGAACGATCCATGGGTTATATGTAATGTGTACGAATCAACCCCGCCTCAATCCGAGACATGGTGTGGCCGACACCACTAAAAGTGTCTGTCTTTTGTTTCAAAAGGACATCATATGTATTTAAAAACATCAACTAGAATAAGGAAAACCAACCAAATGCATTTGGATTGTGTTGATACTTTAGGACAATGATCCATGGGTCATTTGAGACGTGTACGAGTCAACCCCATGTAAATCCGAGTAGCGGTGTGTCTGACACCACTCTAACTGTGTCTCTTTTGATTGAAATGGATAGGATTATAAGTGAAATAACAACTGGCATACAGAAAACCAACCAAACCCATTCAGAATCTTTTGATAATTTATCAAAACTATCCATGGGTTATCTGTGACATGTACGAGTCAACACCGCCTCAATATGAGGCCTGGTGTGGTCAGGTTCACTCTAAGTGGCTCGCTTTTGTTTAAAATGGACAACATTTTATGTATATATGGAAAACTAACCAAACAGATTCTGACTGTGTTGATACTTTAGCAAAAAGATCTATGGGTCATATGTGACGTGTAAGAGCCAACCCGGGATCAATCCATGTCGTGGTGTGGCCGGGATCAGTCTAAGTGTCTCTCTTTTATTTAAAATGGACAACATTTTATGTAAATACAAAAAACCAACCAAACGAATTCGGTTTCTGTTGAAACTTTAGGAGAACGATCCATGGGACATATGTGACGTTTACGAATCAACCACGCCTCAATTTGAGACATGGTGTGGTCGGCACCACTCAAAGTGTCTGTCTTTTGTTTCGAAAGGACATCAATTTAAGTGAAAAACATCAAATGGCATACCGAAAACCGACCAAATGCATTCAAGTTGTGTCTATACATTATAAAAATTATACATGGGTCATATGTGAAATGTACGAGTCAACCTCGTCTAAATCGGAGATGTGGTGTTGCCGACACCACTCTAACTGTGTCTCTTTTGATTAAAATGGACATGATTATAATTGAAAAGAACAACTGGCATACGGAAAACCAACCAAATGAATTCGAAATGTGTTTATGCATTAGGAAAATGATCCATGGGTCATATGTGACGTGTATGAGTCAACCCTGCCTTAATCCGAGGCACGGTGTGGTCGGGATCACTCTTAGTGGATCTCTTTTGTTTTAAATGGACAACATTTTAAGTATATATGGAAAACTGACCAAACGCATTCAGTTTCCATTGAATATTTAGGATAAAGATTCATGATCCATATGTGACGTGTACGAATCAACCCCGCCTCAATCTGAGACGTGGTGTGGTTGTCACCACTCAAAGTGTCTGTCTTTTGTTTCAAAAGGACATCAATTTAAGTGAAAAACATCAACTGGCATATGGAAAACCAACCAAACACATTTGGATTGTGTTGATACTTTAGGAAAATTATTCATGGGTCATTTGAGACATTACGATTCAACCTCATTTAAATCCGAGACGCGGTGTGGCCGACACCACACTAATTGTGTCTCTTTTGTTTAAAATGTATATGATTATAAGTGAAAAGAACAACTGGCATACAGAAAACCGACCAAATGCATTCTAAATTTGTTGATAATTTATCACAATGTTCCATGGGTCAATTGTGATGTGTACGGGCCAACCTGGGTTCAATATGAGTCGTGGTGTGGTCGGGATCAGTCTAAGTGTCTCTCTTTTGTTTAAAATTGACAACATTTTAATTACATACAGAAAACTTAACAAACGCATTCGGTTTCTGTTGAAACGTTAGGAGAACGAACCATGGGTCATATGTGATGTGTACGAGTCAACCTTGCCTCAATCCGAGGTGCGGTGTGGCCGACACCACTCAAAGTGTCTCTGTTTTGTTTAAAATTGACTTCATTTTAAGTGAAAACAACAACTAGCATACGGAAAACCGTCCAAACAGTTTCCGATTGTGTCGATACTCTATCACACCGATCCATGGGTCATATGTGATGAGTACGAGTCAACCCCGCCTCAATCTGAGATGCAGTGTGGCCGACACCATTCATAGTGTCTCTCTATTGATTAAAAGGGACAACATTTTAAGTGAAAACAATAACTTACATATGAAAAACTAAACAAATTCATTCAAAATGTGTTGATGCTTTTGGACAACTGTACATGGGTAATATGTGACGTGTACGAGTCAAACCCGCCTTAATCTGAGGTATAGTGTGGCCAGGATCACTCTAAGTATCTCTCCTTTGTTTAAAATGGACAACATTTTAAGCACATACGAAAAAACTAACCAAACAGATTCTGATTGCATTGATACATTAGCACAATGATCCATGGGTCATATGTGACGTGTAAAAATCAAACCTTCATCAATCTGAGACGTGGTGTGGCCAGCACCACTCAAAGTGTCTGTCTTTTGTTTCAAAAGGACATAATTTTAAGTGAAAAATATCAACTGGAATACGGAAAACAGATCAAACGCTTTAAAACTATGTTGATACTTTAGGACAATGATCGATGGGTCATTTGTGACGTGTACGAGTTAACCTCACCTCAATCTGAGGCATGGTGTGTCCGGGATCACTCCAGGTGTATGTATTTTGTTTAAAATGGACATCATTTCAGGTAAAAATATATAGTATACAAAAAACCAATCAAATTATGAATTGAATTCCGGATTCCACATATAATTGTCATAAAAATTTTAAATTGAATTCTAAATGAATTATGTATGTTTATAATTATGTTGTGAATTCTAATTTAATTATGGATTTGTATAGTTACAAGATTCATTATATGTTAATTTTTTTTGAATTTGTTCTCTATATGTATGTGTTAGTTGGTTATTTCATGTTAAATAATTGTATATGTATGTATTAGTTTATTGTAGGAACAATAATTGGATTGAAAATGAGAGGGAATGCACAAAATGAGCCATACTGTGCAAATTGTAGATCTGCTGTGAAAATTGCAGGCTGTTGTGCAATTTTCACAGCATAGATTATTCCAACGTTTTCAAACCGTTGGCATAGCATCACTGAATCTTTTTTTACCAATGGTTCAATGAAACGTTGTTAAAAAACGTTCCCAACGGTTCAGAAAATGTTGGGAAAGAGGAGATTCGTTGGGCTTTCCCAACGGTTCAAGCCAAACCGTTGTGAAAAACTATCTCCATGGTTTTTCACAAACATTGGGATTGGTTAATTTTTCCCCACCCTATCCCAACAGTACATTGTAAACCGTTGGGAAAAGCTTTCCGAATAGCTTACTTCCCTACGGTTTGCAGAACCGTTGGTATAACATATACCAACGGTTCTGCAGCCTTTCCCAATGGTTCTGAACTGTTGGGAACGACTGTATTTCCAGTAGTGTAATGTCAATTTTAAATAAAAATACACACTATGAGTGATACCAGTCACTTGTTATTTTTTCTCAATTTTGAGTAGGTTAGTTTCTCTAATACCAACTATATTGACCCAAATATTTCATACATATATATCACATCTTAATAGATTAATATTCTTTACATAACATAATGATCCATTCCAAAATTGTTTAGGACTAATGCTTTTGGAAATATGAAAACATAAAGAATTGGTTCATAAGAGTCTCTCATTACGTTTTTATTTACTAGAAACCTTCTTAGACATAACATTTCTAAAATCATTATTAATAACCTAAGGATATGAAACATAATTACTGGGGATCATAGATGTTAAATAAGTGTAAAAAAGGAGATATCAATTATAATATAAGGATAACATGAGAATAAAGATGTTAGAAGGTGATATTTGAGTTATAAATTCACACATTTCCTCTAGTGAAAAAAGTGCTTTTTATGTCGGTTATTTATTATTATTTTACATCATTTTTTAGCTGACGTTATTAAAAGAGACATTATAAATACTGTTTTTTTATGTCGGTTATTTTAATACTGACGTAAAAAGCATAAATTAGAATAGGTTTTCATGCTATTTCCTAAATAACAGATGTGAAAACTCTTCAGAGGCTCGATTTATCACGTTGGTTATTTAATAACTAGCATGGTATATAGTTTTTCATGTCAGTTATTAAATAACTGACGTGATAAATCGAACCTTTGAAAGGGCTTTCACGTCGGTTCTTAAATAACTGACGTGGAAAATGATATATGTTGTTGGTTATGTAATAACCAACTTAATAAAATATACCCATTAATTAATTATGTCATTTATTAAATAACTGATGTAAAAAACCATTTTTTTAATAAAACTTCAATACCATTTCTATGATCTGCCAAAGTAGACCTAAAATAAGCAGAAACTGGACCAAAAGCAAACCAAAACCAGACTAGAATCTATAACAGAAATACATTAGAACTAGTCCAATATTAGAATAACCTATGACAATTTAAATATTCACATATCGAACATTTAAAACATACAATTTCAACTAAAAAAACATAATTCTAACTAAAACGACTACCAATTACACAATTATAATTACAATAATAAAAATTACATTTTACACAACAAATAAACTAAAATCCAATCAATCTTGTAAATAAATTTGAATAATCCACTTGTAAGTGTTCGAACTCTTGAGAACTATATCATTGAGGGTCATAAAATAGATACAAATTAATAGGAAAGTAGTTAACATGTATAATGAATAAATCAAATGAAATATTATGGAAAAGTTTATAAGGAAATCTAACCTGGTCAAAGATCATTATTATTACAATCATAATTATTTCATATATAAATCTAAACAAATAATATCCTCATTATATGATGCCTTATTGTTCATGAAAATTATATTTAAATGAGTGTTAGTTCAAAATATAAATTTTATGTAATACATCAAAAAGTATAAATTATAAATGGATATTTACCATTATATTTACATATTTAATCATGGCACTCATTTTCATTGTATTTTTTCTATCGTAAGACCATACCCTATTATAAAATAATATGAATTGGATAAATTTGAAATTTATTATAATATAAATAACTATTTATAAATTGAAACTTTTTTTTCCAACATATTCTTAAAACTTCCCCGCACATCGCCATAGACAGAGCATATCCAATAAAGTGTTTTCTCCTGTGAAAAAAACACCTAACATCCAATGATCACTAAGATAAAAGAAAATTTAAGGCTTGTGGTTTTTTATATTAAAATATAATGAATACATTTTGAGATATATATATCATAACTCTCACAAAAATGCATCATCCAACACTGTGTGATTATATTCTGTTCAAATATATCAGCAATAGAAAGTGTTCTTTGTTCCTCATCCAATGAATGTGCTTTAGGGGAAATCATATCTAGGTCCATGAATCCATATACATATGTTCGCTTATTCTTATAACACATGTTATAAAGATACCTAATAAAAAACAAACATAAGTATACATTTTTAATAAATATAATGCAGGGAAAGGTGTTAAGACTTACATGGAAATAATATGCACCACATTGATTCCCAACTTATCTTTTGTAACATGATCCATGAAATCATTTTTCACAATCCACACATTTATCACATGTCCAAAAAAATGGGCATCCATTGGAAACTAAAAATGATCTGCCAACAAATTTGAATATCTTGAAAATCTATATAGAATACTAGAATCTATATCTGATGTCAAATCAATTTTTATTTGTTGTTGTATATACAATATTTCTTTACCTTTGATGTGTTAATATTATTATATAGAGAAATATATTTGTTTTCACATGATAAAAAAACTTTTAAAAAAATAAAATAATTGATATAACATACATACCTTTATGGTAATGAGTCGTATAAGTTTGGATGGCCAAACTATAAAGTGGATGATACTATTTCCAACTGTCGTCACCTCATTTGTAGGTAATGGAACATGAGATGATCTATCTATAATATCATATACAGTGACCCTATGATTCTATACCTCTAACTGTTGATGATGAACTGTATCTCCTATAAAATATACCATCCCATATGAAACAATATAATGGTAAAGATCATCAACATACAACTCAAAATATATAGGAAGATGTGGTGGATGAGTAGGATAAAAAATGGGTTCCTCAGACTGAGGTGGGGGAGTGGGAGCTACTAGCGGAGGTGGATGATAAATAATGGGGTCTCTAGGGGGACATAGAGGAGTGGGAGCTGCAATCTAAAATTGTCTCTGCATGTCTGCAAACATAGACTGTACTGATGCTCTAATCTTTTACTCCATCATCTCATTAATATTATGAACTTCAGACTCCAATGATTCTATTTTTTTATAAAAACTTTCAATGGAATAAGTTGAAGAATATGGAAACACTTTTCTTACCTATAAACTCATTGAAAATCCTCGTACATGACTGGGGTGTTTGGGATTTCCCAATGCTGTAGATAAAATATCATGCCTCCGAGTAGTTGTAAATACCCCCTATGAGCTCTTCTCCTGAAGAGAATCTTGTATTAATTAATTTAACATTTCTATAATTATTCAAATTATATAAAGAATATAATTATCTTAAATAAATAAAATTAATATCTTACAATACACTTAGCTATGATTCTTGATTATACAAAAAGATATTGCCCATTCTTCCAATCCAAGATCTCTTCAATTTATCATGTTTAGACGAAGGGGATAGAGGGAAAACCTCCCCAAATATTTAAGACTCAACTCTCAGTTTTTGAAATTTTTCCACCATCATTTGTTCTTCCAATAATGTATACTCTCCCTGAAATAAACTATGAGGGTATACATTTTTATATTGTATCTCCTGATGAGATATCCTTTTTTTGTAAATTAATAATAAGAAATCATTAACAAAACATTAATAATATCATTTATATAAGAAATATTATAAATGTTTTCATTTCCCTTTCCAAAAATGAATCTTTTCTTCTACTTTAAAAAAATTTTCTAAATGTGACTTCATTTTTTATAGGATATATATTACATGGATTGTCATGATTCCTATGACCAAAAATGAAATCAGTTGTGAGGGTTGATTTAAAATCCCTCTAACTCCTAAGATCCATCGATAAAAATATCCTTTTGACTTCTCCAGTGTTAGGAATATCAAATGTCGTCTAATAATGAATAAGTAAAACATATTATAATAGAAACATTTAATGATTAGTCAAATAATATCAAATTATCTTACCAAAATTGTCTCCCACAACTATGATATTATTTATTTTTTCTACACTTCTCCAATCATCATACAAAATTCTTGCTTTTTTTTTACCCTAATTTGATAAAATACTCTTAAAATATTATTCATTTGGACCTCTAGTAATATCATTCTCATCAAACTCAATGAGTATCCTCTGGTCCTGGCTATGGGAATGTGATAATTTTGGTAAATGTGTGCAGTCACGTTTACCAACTCTTGAACTCTTTTTTGTCATTATGGGAGAACATGAGGAATATTGTGGAACATAAAGTGAAGCATGTGAATGCTCCTCCCTATATGTATGATCATGATTATCATCTCCAGAATCATGTGGTTGATCAAATGATTGATATGTCATTATCCTTCAAATCAAAAAAGCAAACATTAGTTCACAAATATATAAATTCAAATAGTATAATACTAATGTATACAAAAAATGGAAAACTAAACTATGTTATATAATAGTAAACATGGTAAATACGGTAAGCATGTTAAACAATGGTAAATATGGTAAACATGGTAAACATGGTAGTGTAATTTTCATTCAAAAAATTCAATAAATATATATGTTACGTAATGTTAAAATATTTTAAACTATGGTACAAATGGTAATGATGGGAAACATGGTAAAAATGGTAAACATGGTAAAGTAATTTTCATTAAACAAAATCAATAAATATACATGTTATGTAATGGTAAACATGATGAACAAAACTAAAATAAAATTAAAATAAACAACAATTTCTATATATTTGTTTTAATAAATAGTTTAATAAATAATAAAATTATAATATCTAACATTTTATGAAAATAATAAATGTAAATAGGAAATAAAAATATGTTACCTGTAATATTAGGAATACACAAATGGATTGTTTTCCCAAAATTCATCATCATGATCATTCCTTATGGAACAAACCATGTCTTCAACATTATCATAATAATTTTATGCTAATCTTTCCATGGAATTAGGGATATCACATAAATCAGCATCTTCATCAAGATGATCCTCACCAACATATTGTTTTTCCCTTGTAAAACAACATAACACTGCATATCTCATTGATAAACTACATAGAAAATCTATTTTTCTTGTGTTTTCATTATAAAAGAATCTATTGTGCCTTATAATCTATTCATATTAACAATAGTCATTCCAAATTCATTATGTTTGACAATGTGGTTACCGATAAACCATTTTCAGTTAAAAACAGTAACGATAATTTTAAAGTAATAAACCTCCCATATTTCTTCAATGATTTAATAATATCCACTTGATGCAGAAATTGGTTTTTTGTATTTAGAACTCGAAAAATTAATTGCTTCTGCAAATAACAATACACCACTATTCTGAACTGCAATTATATTATCCTGGTCTTTCGTATAAAATGTATATCGATTAATGTCTTACCCGGACCATGTTATCATATTTAAACGTGGACCACCCAATAACCATCGTAATGTCTCTGATACATCTGATCTACCAATAAAGGTCTTTTTAAACCATGGAAAAATGTTTTATTGTGCTCATTCCAAATCCACATTTCTTTCTTATTTGGATGACATTGTTTCAACTCATTAATATGAAATGGGATATATAGTTTAGCATCATCTATGTTATTCAAGATGTATAATTCCACCATCTTCATCTATTTAGTTTATAATAATTTGACTTTCAAGCCACAAATCATCTTTCACTCATTATTAACTCATTCATAGTGAGATGGTGGCGAATCTATGTGCTCCACCCTAGCTATGTAGCTCGTACACAACATCACAAACTCCTCAGAAATATACTTTTCAATAATGGAGGCTTCAGGTCGTTATGGATTATTAACAAACCCCTTTAATATTTTCATATACCTTTCAAAAGGATACATCCAATGAAGATATACAGGTCCATAAAGATATATTTCTCAAACCTGATAAACCATTAAATATACTATTATATTAAAAAAAGATAGAGGAAAATACATTTCCAATTGAAAAAGTATATAAGTTGCATCATTTTCCAAAATGTTCAAAACATTCACATCAACCATCTTATTACAAATTGAATTGAAAAAATAACCCAACTTCATTATAATATTTCTGACATGAATGGACAGTATTCCATGCAATGAAACTGGTATAAGTTGTTGCATCATGATGCGACAATCATGATATTTCATACATATCAACTTCAAATCTTTCAAAGAGACAAAATTTTTTTACATTTGAAGAATAAACTTGAGACACATTGATATCATGAAGAAATTGAAAAGATCATATTTTCTCCCTCTTGGATAATGTTTGACAAGATAGAGGATGAAATGTTTGTCTACTATTAGGAGTGGTAGTTAACTTCAAATGTATTCCCATTGATAGTAAGTCTATTCTTCCATTCAAACCATCTTTATTAATTCTTTTAATATCTAACAATATTCCAACAATACTGTCATAGATATTCTTCTCCACGTGCATGAAATCAATATTATTTTTCACTTTATGATATCTCTAATATGGTAACTCAAAAAATATTGACCTTTTATTCCAAATATGTATATCATTAGCTTATTTATGTGTATTTAACAAAGTGACATAGAATTTTCACACCCTCTCAAAATACACATCAGATGATGAAGGTTTTGGAGAAATATCAAATTCTTGTGAGCCATTGAATGCCTTTTTTTATCCTTCTATAAGGGTGATCAATAGACAAAACATTAAATGAACCATGTATACTATTTTCCTCCAATGATGAAATTTACTGTATGAAGTCTGTTGTTCGTAAGTTGGACATGCTTTATGCCCCCTAACACTATATCCAAACAAATTTCGATATGATGGGAAGTCATTTATAGGGAACATAATCACTACGTGAAGGTGAACATATTCCATTTTATAAGAATCATACACCCTAATACCATCCTCCCAAAAAAGATTCAAATCATCGATCAATGGTGAAAAGAAAAAATCAATATAATTTCTGAGTTTCTTTAGACCAAAGATAATTAAACTTAACATGACATATTTTCACTTCATACAAACATCAGGTGAGAGTTTTTAAATTAAAAATAAAATAGGCCATGAACTATGTGTTCTAATGATGGTTAGGTATGGATTCATTCAATCTGTGCACAACCCAAGACTGATATTTCTAATTTTATTTCCAAATATAGGGTATTGCTCATCAATTTTCTTCCATTGTGGACAATCAAATGGATGGCATATTTTTCCATCACATATCCTCTCATCAGCATGACATCTTAACCCTTATTAATCATGTGAATTAGCAAATAAATATTTCAAATGATGAATTATAGAAGGATACCAAAATACATTGGCATGGATCTCTTTAATCTCTATATGAGCGTGTTATTTTTCTTTGAACTTATACCGTGATGTCCCACATTTAAGACACTGTGAAAAAAATTCATATTCCTTCCTATATATCATACAATCATTTAGACATAAATGTATTTTACTATATCCCAATACCATCGGGCACAATATTTTCGTTGCCTTATAATGTGAATCTAGAAGATCGTTGCCTTTTGGAAGAACATATTTCAACAATTATAGAAGCTCTGTAAAACTTCTGTCACTCCATCCATGTTTCACCTTCAGGTTAATCAATCATTACACCGCCAAAAAAACCATAAATCCATAAAACCAGGATACGATGGTATTTCATCATCACCATATAGACGTGAAACTACCAGTTCTATCTCAATATGTTATGCTACAATATCACGAATCATTTCTTCAATTCCATCAGAGTTACCATCATGCAAATCATCATCATCTGTAGATCTGACATTCTTTCTAGTTTCACAATGCCAAATAAAAGGGCTGTAACATGGATTAAAACAAGACAAATCAAATGATCTATGATCACTCTACTTTTCAACTTATTCATATTCAAACATTTCAGGAATGGACAGAAAAAAATGACGCTGCTTGGAACATTTCATTTAGAATATTCCAAAAAGGCATCAAAACCTTCCTCATATTCATTACTTATTCGATGTGTCATAATTCAACATTGACTCAATATTAACTATAAAAATTATAAAAATTATACATATTGTTAAGATAAGAAAATATTATATTTATATTGAAAATATCATAATTTAAATGTAAAACAATTTTGGAATATAAAACAAATATATTCTTATTTGAAAAATATATGCAATGTAAATGATTTCAATAATTAAATATAGTTAGATATAACAGTTTTATATTTATATGAAAATAATTTTAGGATTACATCTATCTCATATGGATCATGATATAACAATATAAATTCATCTTGGATCCTTTCTTCATAAGGTATAAAAAGAATGGATCCTGGTGCAACTAGATACCAAATTCACACTTCTATAAACATGAAATATGAAGTATAAATTTTAAAATATGTATACATTCACTACTAAAAATTACACCTATCCCAAAAATTTAAAACCGTTAGAATATCCCTTGAAATTTTTGTGATAGAATATCCCAACGGTTTCACACACCATTGGGACAACCCCCCCAAACCCCTGGACACCCCCCAGCACCCGGACACCCCCACCCCTAGACACCACATACCCCCTTGGACAGCCCCATCACCGATGGATATCAACCCCACCCCTAGACACCCCTACTCCATTGGACAACCCCTCACACCCCTAGACACCGCCCCCATCCCCTTGGACACCCCCACCCTCTTGGACAGCCCCCACCCCCTAGGCACCCCCACCCCGCTGGAGAGACCCCAGCCCTGGAAACCCCCACCCCCTAGGCACCCCACCCCCATGGACAACCCCAAACCCCCTAGACACCCCAACCCTTAGACAACCCCCAACCCCTAAACACCAACACATTCTTGGGCAACCCCCAACCCCTGGACACCCCACCCCCTAGACCCCCACCCCGTGGATAACCCCCTTCCCCCTAGATAGCCCCACCCGTTGACACATCCACCCCTGGACACCCCTACCCACTTGGACATCCCCCTCACCTCCTGGAAACCACCCCTCCCCCTGGACACCCCAAGCCCTTGGAAATCCCTATCACCCCCTAGAAACCACCCCACCCCGTTGGAAACCCCTTGGACACCCCCCATGGATAGTCCCCCACACCCTGGACAACACCCCACCCCTGGATATCCCCACCCCCCTGGACACCCCCAGCCCCTGGACACCCCTACCCCATTGGACAACCCCTCACCCCTCGATATCACCCCAAACATTAGACACCCATACCCCCTTGGACAACCCCCTCACCCCTGGACACCACCCCCACCCCATGGACACCCCTAGACACCCCACCCCCTTGGACAAACCCCACCCCCAACTCACCCCCACCCCTGGACACCCCCACCCCTGGATACCCCCACCACATGGACAACCCCCCACGTAACACAACAGGTAAATAAATAGTATGAAATTTTCACATTTATCCATATTTCTGAATAAGATATTTATATAACTTTAAAGAGACGCTATGATCGATGGCGTACCCAACACGCAACAACGAGTTTCTTGGGAATCTTACGTTGCACTCTAATAATAAAATAATATTATTTTAAATGGTAGTTAACGCCTAGCTGTTGTGATGGTGGGAATGAATAGAACTAACTAAAAAATGATTATATATGTTTGTAAAATATTTTTACTCTTTACAATAAATGTTATAGGATTAAAAATGCGAATGAATCCAATTTTATGCGTAAACATTCCAATATTTTTTAAAAGGTCGATTAACCGCCTTTTTATGGTGAACCACTTTTAAATCCACTTTTTGAAAACTTTATGTGTTATATTTGACAAAATAAAATTCTTCTTTAGAATCGGGACATTAAAATTTACATTGTGTAAATTTTTGGTATCTTTCCGATAAAGTTCATTGTTTAATGAATAGTGAAAATTGTTGTATTTTAAATCCAAACCTCTTTTTAATCTAATATATTTATATGATTAGATTATCTTTTGAATTGTTTTTAAAGTAAAATTAGAACATATTTTTACCATTTAATCCAATAGTGGACATTGGAATTAATTTCACTTTGAAAATAAACTTAAACTGGTGTCAATCTTTTGATACTTATTGTTTCATAAAAACACGCTATTTTCTCTGACAACGGAAATTAATTATTAAATTAATTAATTAAACTTATATGTTTTGAATTTTGTAAAATAGACATCATTTTTGAATTTGTAATATCAAATATAGCTTAGGGTGAATTTTTGGTAATTTTCTGAAAAACTTCAATTTTTTTTGAATAGTGAAACCACTAAGTGGTACTCATAAAAACTGATTTTCCATTTAAATGAAAATTTGCCACCTTTGTTTTCTTAATTTAAAAAATATGACATACATGGTTGTCATTAAGAATAAAAATGTGGTTCAATGGGATTAAAATAATTTTTTGGTGAATAGTAACTTATTAAGTTTTTTAATCGCGATTAGAGATAATTAGTGTAGTTTAAGGTAAAAATAATGGTTTAATAATATTAAATGACCTAGACACATGTCCTACCCTCATTGGATGAGTCTTGTCCGACCAAGACAATCCATGGGTCAACTTTGGGACCCCATGGATCCACTTTGGACGGAAAATGACATAAATTCCTTTTTATTTAATGTTAATATTAAAATGACACAAACATGAGTTGTTTGACTAAAATAATTATTAAATGGGGTTATACAAGTCAGATATTTGTCTATAAATATTCATTGGAAACATAAAGAGATTTCATACATAATATTATTTTTTTTATAATTTTTTGAGATGAAATAAAGTAAAATATTTATAACATCATGATGATGCAGTGATGGCCTCATTATTTAATGATTTAAATAAAATGGAAAGATAAAGTACAATTTAAGACCTAAACATGTCTGAAACCTATTGGATGGGTGTATTTCGAACCCTTATCACCTTATACTAGAAAAAAATCAATGTGGGGCCATTAAAATTTTAATCTCATTCTAAAATAAAGTTAAATTTCTTTACGTTCCAAGAGTTCCCCTCCTCTCCTCTTATAAAAGGCCCCCACCTCTACCTCCTTACCCACACATCAAAAGACTTTGGCTCGGCCAAACCCTGACCATTTTGTATCTCAAAATCTCTCTCTAACTCCTTGAAGCCTCACTTTGGGTAGAAGTCTTCCCAAGGAAGCCTTCGAGCTCAAACGAAAGAGAGTCACCCGATTTTAATTTAATGTCTTCACTTGTGTCCTTTTGTTTCATTTTGCTTCTCCAACCCCCTAAAATATTTTTATTAATATATTTTGTAATAAATACAGTATATTAAATATACTAGGATGTTTTAATAAGAATTATTCGAGCTACACTTACACACACCTACATCTAATGGTTAAAGAACATACTGTTTCCGTGGATGGCGAATTTCTGCCTCCCGAAACGATGACTGTTCAACATTATTTTAACACCTTCAAAGGTGGCCATTAAGATGTCACTATATTTATATATGATATATAATATGTTTATGTTTTACTTAAGCATCTATATTTTTCATTTATGGCATACCTTTATGGATTCCATTATGGGTATACGTGATATCTTCATTTTAGGAAGTACGGACTACTGCCCCCTCAAAGTGATTTGATTCGTTAATACCGTATGTGGTACGTATAAAGGATATATTTAATGATATTATATATTATACCATACTGGAATTAAAATTCTATTATGTATCATTATGTTTTAATTCCATTAAATATGAAATAGAAATGGAAGTAGCGTTCATGCGTACGTACGGCTTACCGTCTCCACGAACGGTGCATTTCATTTCTTAACTCTAAATGTTATGTAATAATATAAATGCATGAATATACTGTATATTTATATGATATATATTATTTCTACATCATGAATACAATTCTGGATAAAATTTATATTTTACCACATGAACTACTTGTAATTATAAAGAGTTTATTTTTGACTCAAGTACCAATAATCGTTAAAACGACCGTTATTAGCTTAAATAATAACATAGTGTTCATGACATGATAATAAATGATATAAAAGGAATAATGAACTTAAAAAGGTTCTTAAGGAAGTAGAAATTAACTCAAGTTTATTATTTAGGATATTAAAGAACGATCGAGTCATGTTGGACTCGAGGTAAGGGATCCTACTCCTCTCTTTCTTTTTAAGTACAATCTTTTATGTCATTCCTTTTAAAACTCATATTTATTGTTATTGGGATATTAATTTATATTACTCTTACTGTAATTTTTATGTTCATATGATGAGAGACCCTATTCTCTGTCATCAATCCATTTTGGAAGTTTTGAGTGGCGTCGTTAGGCTGCCGAATTTTCATAAGAGATCTAACCTCTCTCTTTCTTTTTAGGTACTCTCCTTTATGTCACTTATTTTAATCTCCTCTTTGTTATGTTGTGGGATGTTCTTTTATGTTTCTCTTTCTGTAAACTTTATGTTAATATGATTAAAGACCCTATTTGATCTCATAAATCCATTTTTGTATGTTTTAAGTGGCGTCGTTAGGCTGCCGAGTTTTCGTAAGGGATTTTTCATCTCACTTTTATTCAAATGAGATATATGCTACATTTTCCACAATTTCCTTTGAGTGGTGTATGTACCGCACATTATTTTACTCATTGTGTAATATACTTTTATTTATGAGTATTTACATCAATGTTGTATTTTCCTTATTTCACGGGGTGTATGTTTCGAAAGATACCCATGTCGGTAAGGGAACCTTACCCTCCTCTTTTTAAAATAATTCATTTGTTATGTCTTTTAATTCACATAACATTATGATGGGATATGTTCTTCTATATCCTTATTGATTTAAATTTTATGTCCATGTGATGAGATTCCCTTTTTATATCTCATCAACTCATTTTCTGAATTTTGTAGTGACGCCGTTAGGCTGTCAAGTTTTTGCAAGGGAACTTCATAAACCAAATTTGAATCTTGGGATAAACTTGTACTCCTTGAATATGTCGTTATATGAATATGTGTGAATAACCTCTGATTTTTTTACACTTAATATCCACTTCTATTTGGTGTATTCTTCTGTCACACATAATTATGTAATTTATTTATCCTTAAACCAAGGACACCGTCTTTATATGGGATTCCTTCTCAATATCCTTTCATTGAGGCATATTTTGTTTTATACACAACATTATTTTATACGGTGTATAAACCCCTTTAACTTCTATGCTTATTCAAAAGAAATCTCTTTTATATGAATCATTTTACTAAACAATGAAAGGAATGTTTTCTTGTCACACGTATGCAGCGACAACGACTTCTCCACTGCCATGACCATTATATGAGTTTCGGCTTCCTCTATAAGCCATACCTTTATTTTTAAAAGAAAAATAAATATCATGTTTTACTTTTCTTTTATTTTAGTATTGAAAATGGTTTTCATAATGTTTTTATATCAATGTGTTGTATTGATATCTTGTTATTGAAAGGTGGAAATGTTATGTTTCCTTTATGCATGTTTTATGTTATAAAGTTTTGTTATGGTTCTTGGGAATTGTTATGAAGACGGGTGGTTCTGTGATAAACTAAGGGCGGGTGAGCCCGATATAGCTCTGCAATGCATTGGGTAATGCGAAGGAGTGAAAAGTTAAGGTTTCTACGAAGAGATTTATGGAATATACTGTGGTGGGTATTCCAAACATAACCAAGAGGGTTACTCCCAAAGTAAGAATGTTATGAATGCCTCAAGGTACCTTTTATGTCTTATGATTTCTATGATTTATTCATGATTTGATGAGGTATGTTAAAGTGCCTATGTTTTATGGGTAAAGTATGATTTCATTCTTATGTATATATGAACTCATGTTTCTTTTCCATATTTTTTTAACCCTTACTGAGCTTTTTATGCGCATCCCAGGTTTTTGAAATGTTTTTTAGAGGGAAAGGGAATGGTACAAGATATGATAATAGTGTCAAGGAAGTGTCAAGAAAACATCCATGTTTTATTTTAAATATGTTTCCGTTGATGGGAAAAAATGAATACTATCTTTATGTAACCACTTTGTTTAAATGTGGAATGTAATGCAAGTTTTATGATCTAATTCTCTAAAATTGTAAACCTGAAAAGATCCTCAATGTCTAATCTTGTAATAACTCAAGATTAAGTAAGGTATAAATATGGGGCCTTATATTTGGTATCAGAGGTCAGTTTAGATAACTTTAGAGGTTAGGGTATTCTTTAAGCATAAGTGACATTACCATAATGGTTAGGATTTCAGAAAGAGTCCTAGTTTTAGATAAAGTGAATGAGTAAGTATATCTTAGTGTTTATATTCCTCATTAATACATGATGGTTTTGTGGATATAATCACACAGACAGTTCTATTTTTAGTGAATGGATGGATCTAGCAGGAACCAAAGTGACAATAGGTTTGAAGGAAACAATGGTGGTTCTCTGATCAAGAGACTGGATGAAATGGCGGATTCAATGAGGAAACTCATGATTGTTCTAAACCAACAATCAAGGAGTCATGATCAACCACTTGAACCTTGGTATGTTCTGTAATGCATCATGTACGAGATGACCAAACGATGTGGAAGTTCAGGTAATAATTATAAAGGTAACCATTAGGGTTTATATGATCCTTACTATATGTTATGATGGAAGTGAAAGGAATGAGATAAAATTGAGGTTAAATTATGTTATGGTTATTTTTGAAGATTTTATCTCATTGTTAGGGAATGTTTTAAGAATTATATAGTTTTGGAAAAAGGACAACACCCAAACCGTGTGACAACCCGTCGCGTCGGACAAAGATATTGGAATCGAACCCACAACCAAAGTGCGACTGGTATTTATCGTCTACCACAGGACTACGTGAAGTCCCTGGTTAGTTTGACTAATTATTTTTAGTTAGATGATTTTAGGAATCATGAGTATGTTTATTTTGGGTTATCTATGGAAATGATCAACCTATCATGGAGGATATCTGATTTGGTTAATTACTTTTCAATATGATACTTTAAGAGAAACTGATGTTATTTGGAGAAAAAAGTTAATTTGTACCTTGGAAGACTATGGGATTAAATCCTTCAAATATTTGTGTTTCAATCTAATATTGGTTTACTTTGAAGAATTTTATGGACAAATTGTTTATCAAATGGTCCTCATTGAACATTGGGATTTTTTGGACAAATTTTGGCGATTAAGAATAGATTTTCTTTTTATAAAGGGTTATCCTTTTCTGGATTATCTGATCTTGTACTAACCTTTTTGGTTTTGGTTTTGGATAGAGTCTAAAGACATGGGAAGTATATAGTTCTATTTTTTGGATTATGTGATTCTCTAGATGTTGATTATTGTATTGTTAATGTGAACAAGTCTTCCTAAATACTCATCTTTTTTAAAAAATATCAGTTTGATTAAGGAATCTAGTAAAAGGTGAAAGTCTATGTGACAAGTAAGTATGATTCATTATGATTTATTTATGCTCAAAAATAAATTCCTCACTGAAAAATAACTTAAAACAAAAATGTTGTCTGTTAACTTTTCCTACTAGGGAATCAAATACCGTTTTACCCATCACAAGTTTGTGATTTTCTTATTGTTAACTTTCTCTTAGACATGTTTACTATCACTCTCCATCAAAACATGACCATTTGTTTTTTCCTCCATGTCCATATTTTAATACTTGGAATCCTAGTATGGGTTAACTCGGTTGACCATTTTACTTATCATTCTTCATTTTAATGTGATTGTTTTACTGACTCTTGTTCCGATGTGTGATTTTCAATGAAGTTTCCAAGCAGAATTTTAAAATTGCGAGGACACAATTCCCAAATGGGGGGAAGGATGTAAGACCCGACGTAAATAAAGAGTATGAAATTTTCACATTTATCCATATTTTTGAATAAGATATTTATATAACTTTAAAGGGGACGCTATGATCGATGGCGTACCCAACACGCAACAACGAGTTTCTTGGTAATTTTACGTTGCACTCTTATAATAAAATAATATTATTTTAAATGGTAGTTAATGCCTAGCTGTTGTGATGGCGGGAATGAATATAACTAACTAAAAAATGATTATATATGTTTGTCAAATATTTTTACTCTTTACAATAAATGTTATAGGATTAAAAATGTGAATGAAACCAATTTTAGGCGTAAACATTCCAATATTCTTTAAAAGGTCAATTAACTGCCTTTTGATGGCGAACCTCTCATAAATCCACTTTTTGAAAAATTTATCTGTTATATTTGAGAAAATAAAATTCTTCTTTAGAATCGGGACATCAAAATTTAATTTGTGAAAATTTTTGGTATCATTCCGATAAAGTTCATTTTTTAATGAATAGTGAATAATGTTGTATTTTAATTCAAAACCTCTTTTTATCTAATTTATTTATATGATTAGATTATCTTTTGAATTGTTTTTAAAGTTAAATTAGAATATTTTTTACCATTTAATCCAATAGTGGTCATTGGAATTAATTTCTCTTTGAAATTGGACTTAAACTGCTGTAAATCTTTTGATACTTATTGTTTCATAAAAACACGCTATTTGCTCTAACATCGGGAATTTATTATTAAATTAATTAATGAAACATATATGTTTTGAATTTTGTAAAATAGAAATCATTTTTTAATTCGGAATATCAAATATAGCTTAGGGTGAATTTTTGGTAATTTTCTGAAAAACTTCAATTTTTGATGAATAGTGAAACCACTAAGTGGTACTTATAAAAACTGATTTTCCATTTAAATGAAATTTTTCCACCTTTGTGTTTTTAATTTCAAAAATCCAACACAAATGGTTGTCATTAAGATGAAAAATGTGGTTCAATGGGATTAAAATAATTATTTGGTGAATAGTGACTTAAAAAGTTTTTAATTGCGATTAGAGGTAATTAGTGTAGTTTAAGGTAAAAATAATGTTTTAATAATATGAAATGACCTAGACACATCTCCTACTCTCATTGGATGAGTCATGGCCGACCGCGAAAATCCATGGGTCAACTTGGGGACCCCATGGAGCCACTTTGGTTGGAAAATGACATAAATACCTTTTTATTTAATGTTAAAATTAAAATGACACAAACATGAGTTGTTTTACAAAAATAATTTTTAAATGGGGTTATACAAGTCATATATTTGACTATAAATAGTCATTGTAAATCTAAAAAGTTTCCTACATCACATTATTTTATTAATAATTTTTAGACAATAAATAAATTAAAGTATTTAAGACATCATGATGATGCAGCAATGACCTCATTATTTAACGATTTAAATAAAATAGAAAGATAAAGTAAACATTAATACCTAGACATGTCCAAAACCTATTGGATGGGTGGATTTAGAACCCTTATCACCTTATCCTCGAAACACGTCAATGTGGGACCATTAAAATCCGAATCTCATTCTAAAATAATGTTACATTTCGTTACTTTCCAAGAGTTCCCCTCCTCTCCTCTTATAAAAGGCCCCCAACTCTACCTCCTTAACCACACTTCCAAAGCCTTTGTCTCGGCCAAACCCTCCCCATTTTGTATCTCCACATCCCTATCTAACTCCTTGAAGCCTCACTTTGGGCAGAAGTCTTCCCAAGGAAGCCTTTGAGCTCAATCCAAAGAGAGTTAGCCGATTTTAAGGTAATGTCTTCACTTGTGTCCTTTTGTTTTATTTTGCTTCTCCAACCCCCTAAAATATTTTTATTCATTTATTTTGTAACAAATACAGTATCTTAAATATACTAGGATGTTTTTATAAGAAATATTTGATCTACACTTACACACACCTACATCTAATGGTTAAAGAACATACTGTTCCCGGGGATGGCGAATTTCTGCCTCCTGAAATGATGATTGTTCCACATTCTTTTAACACCTTAAAAGGTGGCCATTAAGATGTAAATATATTTATATATGATATAAAATATGTTTATGTTTTAAATAATCTTCTGTATTTTTCATTTATGGAATACCTTTATGGCTTCCATTATGGGTATACACGATATCTTCATTTTAGGAAGTGTGGACTAACGCCCCCTCAAAGTGATTTGATTCGTTAATACCATATGTGGTACGTATAAAGGATATATATAATGATATTATATATGATACCATACTGTAATTAAAATAATATTATGTATCATTATGTTTTAATTCCATTAAATATGAAATAGAAATGGAAGTAGCGTTCATGCGTACGTACGACTTATCGTCTCCATGAACGGTGCAGTTCATTTCTTAACTCTAAATGTTATGAAATATTAGAAATGCATGAATATACTGGATATATATGTTATATATGATATCTAAATCATGAATAAAATTCTGGATATAATGTATATTTTACCACATTAACTACTTGTAATTATAAAGAGTTTATTTTTGACTCAAGTACCAATGATCGTTAAAATGGCCGTTATTAGCATAAATAATAACATAATGTTCATGACATGGTAATAAGTGATATAAATAGAATTATGAACTTGAAAAAGGTTCTTAAGGATGTAGAAATTAACTGATGTTTATTATTCAGGAGATTAAAAAACGATCGAGTCAAGTCGGACCCGAGGTAAGGGATCCGACTCCTCTCTTTCTTTTTAAGTACACTCTTTTATTTCATTACTTTTAAAGCTCGTATTTTTTGTTATTGAGATATTATTTTATATTAATATTACTGTAATTTTTATGTTCATATGATAAGAGACTCTATTCTCTCTCATCAATCCATTTTGGAAGCTTTGAGTGGCGTCGTTAGGCTGCCAAATTTTCGTATGAGATCTAACCTCTCCCTTTCTTTTATAAGAACTCTCCTTTATGTCACATCTTTTAAGCTACTCCTTGTTTTATTGGGGGATGTTATTTTATATTCCTCTTTCTGTAAACTTTATGTTAATATGATGAGAGACCCTATTTGATCTCATCAATCCAATTTTTTAAGTTTTAAGTGGTGTTGTTAGACTGCCGAGTTTTCGTAAGTTATTTTTCATCTCAATTTTATTCCCGTGAGATTTATTATACATTTTCCACAATTTCCTTTGAGTGGTGTATGTACCGCCCATTATTTTACTCATTAAGTAATATAATTTCATTTATGAGTATTTACATCAATGTTGTATTGTCCTTCTTTCACGGGGTGTATGTTTCGAAAGATACCCATGTCGGTAAAGGAACCCTTCACCCTCCTCTTTTTAAAAGAATTATTTTGTTATGTCTTTTAATTCACATACTATTATGTTGGGATATGTTCTTATATATCGTTATTGATTTAAATTTTATGTCCATGTGATGAGATACCCTTTTTATCTCTCATCAACTCATTTTCTGAATTTTGTAGTGACGCCGTTAGGCTGTCAATTTTTTGCAAGGGAACTTCTTAAGCCAAATTTGATTCTTTGGGATAAACTTGTACTCCTTGAATATGTCATTCTATGGATATGTGTGAATACCCTATGATTTTTTTACCATTAATATCCACTTTATTTGGTGTATTCTTTTTTCACACATAATTATGTAATTGATTTATCCTTAAACCAAGGATATCGTCTTTGTATGGGAATCCTTATCAATCTCCTTTCATTGAGGCATATTTTGATTTATACACAACTTTATTTTATACGGTGTATAAACCCCTTTGACATTTATGATTATTCAAAATGAATTTTTTTTATACGAAGCGTTTTACTAAACGACAAAAGGAATGTTTTTTTGTCGTACGTATGCGGCGACAACGAATTCTCCGCCGCTGTGACCATTATTTGAGTTTCAGCTTCCTCTACAAGCCATACCTATCTTTTTAAAAGAAAAAATACCATGTTTTACTTTTCTTTTATTTTGGTATTGAAAAGTATTTTCATAATGTTTTTATATCAATGTGTTGTATTGATATCTTGTTATTGAAAGGTGAAAATGTTATGTTTCCTTTATGCATGTTTTATGTGATAAGATTATGTTATGGTTCTAGGGCGTTGTTATGAAGACGGGTGGTTCTGTGATAAAATAAGGGCGGGTGAGCCTGATATAGCTCTCCAATGCATTGGGTAACGCAAATGAGTGAAACTTTATGGTTTCTCCAAATAGATTTAGGGAATATACAGTGGTGGGTATTCCAAACGTAACCAAGAGGGTTACTCCCTACGTAAGAATGTTATGAATGCCTCAAGTTACCTTTTATGTATTATGATTTCTATGATTTGTTCATGATTTGATGAGGTATGTTAAAGTGCCTATGTTTTATGGGTAAATTATGATTTCATTCTTATGTGTATATGAACTCATGTTTCTTTTCCATATTTTTTTAACCCTTATAGAGCTTTTTATGCTCATCCCAAGTTTTTGAAATGTTTTTCACAGGTCAAGGGAAAGGTACATGATGTGATGATAGTGTCAAGTAAGTGTCAAGAAAGAATCCATGTTTTATTTTAAATATGTTTCCGTTGATGGGAAAAATGAATACTATCTTTATGTAACCACTTTTTCTAAATGTGGAATGTAATGCAAGTTTTATGATCTAATTCTATAAAACTCTAAACCTGAAAAGATCCTCAATGTGTAATCTTGTAATAACTCAAGATTTAGTAAGGTATAAGGCTGGGGTCTTATACCCCAACCCCCTGGACAACCCCCAACCCCAGGACACCCCCACCCCCGGGACACCCCCACCCCCTAGACACCCCCACCCCCTTGGACAACCCCTCAAATCTATACACCACCCTCAACCCCCTGGACACCCTCTAACACCTTGGACAGCCCCACACCCCCATGACTCCACCCCACCCCTAGACACCTCTACCACCTTGGATAAACCCCTCACCCCCTGGACACCACCCCCACCCCCTTGGACACCCCCTGGACACACCCACCCCATTGGAAAACCCCACCCCCAAGACACCCCCACCCCCTGGACAGCCCCCACCCCCTGGACAACCCTACCCCCTTGGACAACCCCCTCACCCCCTGGACACGACCCACCTAGACACTACCTTCCCCATTGGAAAGCCCCCTCACACCACTAGACACTATCCCCACCCCCATAGAAACCACCTAGATAACACCACATCCTTGGAAAACCCCCAAGCCCTGGATAACCCCACCCCTGGACACCCCCACCCCCGAGACACCCCCACCACCCACACATGAAAGTACACGCACACAAAAATGATAGAACACACATGGTAGCATCAAAATTTGTAGAACTTGCATGATATCACTACGATGGTTTATTTTACCAGAAAAGAATTTAACATGGTATAAAATAAAAATATGACACTTACCATGATAGAAATAAAAAAGATATAAAAATAACATCTCAAAATACATGTTTAGGGAATCATGAAAAATAAAAAATGAAACTGAGGCGTGTGAGGTTTACTTTTGTGTTGCGAGTCAACCTGATAGATCTGGTGATAATAAAGATGATGAATGGTGTTGGTAAAACTAGGTTGGAGGGTAAAACATTGAAGAATCTTTTCTAGGTTTTCTGCATGAGAGAAATGAATCATAGGTCTCCCGACCGAATAAAATAGAATGATAGAATACAGGACGTGATAAATCATTTAAAAGAATTATCACATTGGTTATTTAATAACTAACGTGATAAAATTATTTTTATGTTTTTAACATTAGTTATTTAATAACCGATGAAAAAAATCCTTTATCACGTCATTTATTTTATAATCGACAAGATAAATTGCCGAGATTTGATTTATCACGTCTGTTATAAAATAATCGTCCTGATAAATCGCCCAGATTTGATCCTTCACATCGGTTATGAAATAACCGATGTGATACATCTAATCTCGGTATTTTTTACCTCATTTATTTTATAACCGATGTAAAAAACCAATTCTTGTTGATTTATCACGTTGGTTATTTTATAACTGACATGATAAACCAATTTTAACAGCTTTACGCGTCTGTTATATAGAACCGATGTGAAAAATGCAGACGTGTTAATCATTTTTTTCACTACTGTGCATATCAGAGATCATAATCATGAGTAATGGATCAAATCATGGTAGTTCAGAAGACATGAATATTAATGGATCAAAGAATATTATAAACTAAAAACATACACTTTTTGTCATACTGAGCACACTGTGCATCAAATTGAGGTGCGTCAGATTGATATGTAGCAGATTAGTACACTTTTTAGGAAAATATTTAGGACATATATTCTGGGAAGTCATACTATGCATTAGAATACTAAGAATTCATACTTTTCATTCAACATTTTCTCTCTTTTCTGGCTTTTTTGAGATAGTTGAAAGGAAAATATGACTTCCCAAAATATCTGTAAAATAAATAAATATGTATTATATAAAATTGATAAATAACTTAACATACAATTAGCATATAAAATTATGATAAAATTAATTAAATGAATAAGTTTTAGGAATTCACATTTATATATTCTTGACCCATTTCCTTGTTTTCATTATCTCAATTGCATCCTTGAAGTCCAATCTCTCACAATCATGAGAATATTCGAACAAACTGCCCCGACTCGAACAAAGGAATCCACCAGTAAAAAAAATTCATAAGTGAGTAATATTAAAAGTATGTAAATTATACAAAAAAATGAAAAAAAATCCACTACTTATATGGAAGTAACATATTAATGCTATTTGTGTGCATTTTTCCATCAGGTAGTTTTCCCATTGGTTTCTGAGAACATCTATATCACCTTGTAAATATGAGTCTTTTCGGCAGTCGTAGTAGTGCATCAAAAATTTTAATACACAAAGGATTACAAAATATATAAAATGGAATGGTAATTATAATTGAAAATACCTCTTCATTGATGCTAGTTTTTATGGAATATGATATCTCTCATAAATTTACAAACATAATAACCACAATATTTTACATTGGTTTGTTCTAGACAATGCTAAAACATTGTGTAGAATAAGTAATTTGTTTTGATATGTGTTCGGAATGTGTAATATTAATATATATATATATACCTTGATACATATCCAATAATAGAACTTTTATTCTTCCTTGGGATTAGTCCTTGGCCTCATTTACTGTTTTTCATGGTAGTGATTCACCACCCAATCATAACAGAATCCTCATTAAAAGGTAATATAAATTATACAACATGTTGTTCAGTTGTAAAATGTTGGATTCAGTGTATTAAAAATTTAAATACTCCATTATTTGTGGATAGTTTTCTGGATATCCAAGAATTTAATCTAGGAAATAATTATTTAGTGTATCCAAATTTACTAAAATGAGCATCCAATTATATCAAAAAACACAAAAAGGATTAAGTGATGAAAGAAATGAAAATAAATTTGATATGATAAAATTGTAGAGTCTTACCCCTGCATCAGTGGTAATAAATAGAGTTTTTCATCCCAAATTTATCATCCAAAGGATTTGATTAGACCTTACACTATTTCATCCTTTATTTGGGTCCTATTTTTTCTTTTTCTTGTAGAGGTGATGTGATGACTAATGAGTCAGAACTTTTTGTCATGGAAAAATATCATCAATTTTTTTTCACATATAAGCCTGCCAAAAATATGAAATGTATTTAGTCATAATTAAAACAGTATATCAGCTTTTTGAAAATGAAATCATGGAGAAATACCTCATGTATACATTTACAAATGATACACCCATCCAATAATAGTTTAGGATTTTAGTTGCACTCTTAACACCTATGAAGTCATGATCGTTCTCTATGTACATATTTCATTCGAATTCAACTATGTGGTTGCAACCATATTTTAAATTACTATACACATGAGCCTTGAATGAAGTAAATGTGGATATAGAACGAGCAGGGTAATGGTGTTTTCGGTATATCTTTTTGATCAGTTTCTCAATCCATTCGATGGGTTTGAGGTGGTCTTTTATTTCATCTTCTTCTCTTTGTCCGTCAATAATAAAGTTCATCATTTTAGATATATTTTCATTATTTTTCAAATTTGTAGCTTAAAAAGTGAAATGGAAATGAATACCTCCATATCAGTATGTTTTTTACATGATGTGATGTCCTTGCGATGAATTTCCCAATAGTTTTTTAACTGTATTACTATCATCTTCATTAATTGGAAGAAGTAGCTCGACATTTTTCTGATGGGATACAATAATCAAAACTCACACATGTAATGTTGGATGTGGGTTGTTGTGTAGAAAGTCATTTCAAATATTTAACACCATATCCCATGCCAAAATGTGTTGGTTAGGTATTAATATATATAAATAATATCCATTATCACCCTGTAGAATATCTATATAAGAAAGGTATCATTTTATGTATGATTCTAATTTCATAGAAACATCGATTATAACATTGATTACCACTTCTATGTCATCTCTTTGAGTGTAATCAGTAGCCTTATAGTTGGTGGGGGTGGTGAGGGATCTCATTGTGGTGGTTGTTCTTGAGCTACTTCTTCTATTTTCCTCTACCTCATTAAAGTTTCCACCATCTCTATATTCCATTAGAAATGTCCTTAAAGGGTGGATATTAATTCTCTCATCTATTTTATTATTTCACATTAATCATCCTCTTGTTTTTTCTCAAAATATATTCCGAGCATCACCCTAAAACCCACACCTCTGACACGACCTCACTATTCTGGCTTCTTCAAGGCCACCAGAATATTTTTTTCATTTGAAACATGTATTCCAAGTTCTTGTGAAAATTTCAGATATAAAATATATAAAAATAAGTGATCGTTGTATTTTAATAGTGATTTAAAGAATAAAAAATTATTATGTAATACTTACACAAGTTTCCCACACTTTTTATGTGATTTCATCTATTAGTATCATGTCTTTATTTTACGTGCCTCCTTCAATAGAACACAACGTGGGATGAATGTGGTTTTTCATTTCATATCATAAATCTGAATATAAATAAAGGAACATAATTGTAGTGTTGTTTCATTTCACATAAAAGTATTACACTTGATTTAAAATATGTACCCATTTTTTTCAAGTGAAGCGTACACCATCCATACTTTACGGTACGGGTATGTTGGTTTTTTTGCTCGTTCTTTGTTTCCATCACTCATTTTCTATTTCATAAATAAAAAATTATCAATCAATGTGATGAATAAACGCATCATCAAACAATGTATTACTGACCACAATGTACATGAAAAGAAACATCTTCATGATGATCAATAAATGCACCCCACCCTTCTTGGGTTATCCTGTGTTCATAGATAACCAGTGGGTGCAAGTTTATTTTCCCTTCATCATCATTAAGATGATGTATTGTTAGAATTGTTTGAAATCCTTTATGAATCCTTCTAGTAATAATTAACACATACTTATTTTGGGAGTCAAATAATACAATTTCCCTCTACAATGGATGATGAAGAGTAAGTTAATGATTTATTATTTTATTTTTAAGTAAAATAAAAAAATGATATCATAATATTATCATAATATCTTCCCACATCATTTCCTTCATCCCATGAACAACATGGTACCATGAATATCGAAATGCATTACGGAGTTATGATTCCAATATAAATACTGAACATGGCCTTGTTGGGGTTAACATGCTGAGCATGTGCATTCGATCCCACTACAAATTTGATGCCTTTGAATTTCACCTTAATAATTTTTTCTAACACCATGAAACTAAGGTGATCCTATTTTTTCAAGGAAACTGGTCCTTTATCACTTACCACTTCCTTGTAATCAAAATTCTCAATATTTTCCTCTAGAGAGATAGATTTGACATGTACAAATGGACATTGTACCTCTACACTGGGAGCAGTAGCAGGTTGAGAAACCTATTGTTCCTCAGTTTTGGGAGCACCAAAAAATGTATAGGGTTATTCCTATGCACTACAAGAAGAATCTGGTTGAGAGAGTTATTGTTCCTTAGGATTGGAAGAACTAAAATGTGTAGAAGTCATTATGTACTGATATGGTTTAATATTTAATTTAGAGTACATAGATATAGAAGTAAATGGATAATAACACGAGGTAACATGATGTATATTCCAAAAACAAATGTAACCTGAATATTGAACACTTTATTAAGGATGAATGGTTTTTAACCATATATCGATCTTCCAAATCTCTTCATTGGTGTCTCCTCTATCATACAATACTCCGTCAAGATTGGGACAACTACGAAATGATTGCAATGTCCCAATGAAATGTTCATCGTCGGTTGAATTTTCATCTGACCATTCGGTGGTTTTGTTCGATAAAAAAACAATTGGCCACTTTAAATTTGTGGCATCTGCAATATAAAATACATATACTTCCTATAATTCCATTTTAAATTGTTTTTCTTTTTAAACATCCTTACTAAAATAAAATTTCATAAATCCCAATTCATATATTTTATTTGAAATCCTATTATTAACCCACTTGAATTGAAAAAATAAGCACTGGTAATTTTGTATAATCCAACTCCCATTTTTTTGATGATGCCAAATTATGAAATATTCTAGTAAATTTGATTTATTTTCCTATTACCAGAAACATGGATTGCTTCATCAATGAGTATAACTCCACTAATTTTCATGGTACCGTCTTCATCATGATAATTTTTATAGAACGTATAACCATTAATTACATACAAATTTTCAGATAATACATTCACCCGTGGTCCTCCGACAAACTATTGAAGTCATTCTGAAATTGTATCAATATTTTCATCTGATTATTTAAAAATATAGTCCCAAAATGGACATATAATGTGTTGATTATGTGTGTTTGATATCCACATTTAATCTCTTGATGGATTCAAATTCCCAATAATTTCTTTATGTGTTTCAACATATAGGGAAACCTCCAAACAATTATGTAAAATGTAAAGGTGGTTTTGCTTTTGATCTATAATATTGATTGTGAAAACATCTCTTTCATAAATTCCTTCACTCGTAAGCTACCTATTGGGACAAGATTTAGGTAGACCCATTATTTCCATATCGGAAACGTATTCATTATATAATTAAATAGCATCCTCAACAATATATCACTCATTAATACAACCCTCTGGACGAAATTGATTTTTGATATAACCTTCCAAAATCTTCATATACTATTTAATGGGGTACATCCATCTATAGTGTACAATACCACATATATTAATCTCTCTCACCAAGTGAACCATAAAATGAACCATCATACTAAATAATGTTGGTAGAAATAACATTTTTAATTCATATAATATGATGTAAATTTATCTTTCCATAGTTGGAAATTTCGTCGGGTCTATAAATTTGTTTCATATAGATTTAAATAAGAAATGGAGTTTTGTTAATATATGATGGACATTATTTGAAAAAGTAAAACATAAATCTATATCCATTAGATGTTTCATTAAAACATGGAATTCATAAGATTTTTGATCCTTTAAATTTAAATCGGTCAATGAAATGATATTATTGATATTCTATGAATACCCCTATGGAACCTTTACATCATTCAAGAAGTTGGAAAATTGATATATCTCTTTCCTGGAAAGAGTGTTCGAAGTTAGAGGGAAAAAAGTTTGTTTTTTAACCTTTCCTGGTCCCAACTCTTCTCATATTCCCATGTCAACCATTTCAAACCTAGTCTTACTTCCATCCTTTTTTTGGGTGCATTTAGCAACATGCCGATGAAACTATCAAATACATTTTTTTTCAATATGCATAACATCAAGATAATCTATGTCGTACATATAATTATAGTATGGTAATTAAAAAAAATCTAATCTCCATTTTTGAACTAGTTTTTATAATTTTATTAGAAAATGGTTTACCAAAATTAGATTCCACATATTTTACCTGCTCAAGCATTTGATCACCTATTAGTGGAACTAGTACTTTACATTCTTCCAAACATCCATCGAATTATGTCGTCCAAGATCGGTACATATGTCATCGGGGTAGAAATATGTGATGTCTTAGAAACATGTTTTCAACTAATTTTTCACCGTGATTGTCTATATACCTTTTCAAATATGGGGAAACCTTTAGTTCATTTAATGATATATCCTACAAAATTTCCATAATCCGGAATGTAAATTATCATCCCGTACAACATGGATCTAAAATTGAAATATTCATTTCTGTAAGCATCATACAACGTAACACCGGAATCCCATAATTATTTCAAATCCTTGATCAGTGGAGCCAAATAAATAACAATATCATTACCCAGTTAATTTTTTCCGGATATAATCATAGATAACATGATTTATTTGTGTTTCATACATAATAACAATAGATAGTTTTAATTTACCAACATAATCGGCCATGTATTGTGAGTGATTCTTTTAAAACCAAAAGGATTCACTCCATCTGTAGATAACTGAAGATGAAGATTTCATGGCTTATTTCAAAATTCATGATACTCATTATCAATTCAATTCAACTAAGTAGAGTTTACCAGGTGACGATGTTTCCTATATTTATTTCCTACATCTACGTGCCACGTCCAATTCCCTTCAGTCTCATCACATCCATATAGGCAATTAAACCATGGAGTGATTGGAAAATACCATATAATTTTGTAGCACCAGATTAATCATTATTGTATCGAGAAGCACCACGCTTTTGGAATTATCTAAGTGATTTTTGGTCCTTGAAAAAACAATATACAATAACTCTATTGGGCATGTATTCTTTCAGATATCATACACATTGAGAGTAGAATTCATGAACTGCTTCTAAGACAAAAATTGGTTTTATCGGGTGGACAATCCTTTGTACAAAGGATGATCATTGCGGGAAGCCTACTAATGTAGAAAAATCCTTAATTTTTTTAAAAAATCCACCATAATTGTGTTGAAAAAAACTAAAATTATATAGAAATCCTTAGATTTTATAAACAAACAATTTATTTGAAAAAATATATAAATTTATCAACAAAAATGTATTGTTTTTTTGTTATAATATGTCTCATAGGTTATTTAAAATATTGAATTAATAAAGAAATAAAAAATATAAATTAAGTTATTTTATCAATTTTTTGTTATTAAAATTGATAAAAAACCAACAAAAAATTTGGTTACTAACCAATTAAATTTTTTACTAACAAATACTCATTTTAGTATAACAGTTCAGTTCTTCTTTATTTTGTTTTCAATTAACATTATTGTTAACCACCTATTTTCCCACCCTTAAGCACCATTACAGATTGGGGGGTTTTCTCTACAAAAATTTATTTCCATTTAAGACAGGTTAGATAAAAAATTACAAGATTACAAATATATATATATATATATATTAAATGTTGTATAATGGTTAATATGAGCCAAATGTTATATTATTGAATTAAAATCAACATTAAATATTTTATTCCAGTAAACTATTCTAAAAATATATTCTATATTCATAAATTCAAATTCAACAAAATTATTAAAATCTACAACTTTGATAATTAGGTAGAAAATGTTCATTAAAAATAACCCAACATTAGGGATGTTGAATCATCATGTACCCATGAAATTTGGGATAATCAAATGCCAACTCGGTTGATTTTTTTCAATCCCTAATCCATTTATAACCCATTTATTTTTTAACTCGTTTTTTTTAAATATATTATATTATATTTTGAAATATATCCAAACTTTTTTAATTAAAGATATTTTTATTATTTTTAATTTTAAACAGAATTTATAATTATAAAATCAATTGATATGAGAGAAAAAAAAATTATTAATTTGATTTATATTTTAAAATAAATCATTATTCAGTTAACAATTATTAATATAATCTGATTTAGAATTTAGATTTCATTTCTAAATTTAATATGAAAAATACTCAAAATACATAAATAAATTGGATAGTTTTTCTATCTTTTGAATATTCAGTCAATAAATTAATTATAATTAAAAAATAGGGTTTGGTACTTCCCCAATATTAATTGGTGTTACAAATTAAATATTTTTCTATACCTATTTTCTATCTATTAAAGGATGAGAGGAATGTTTTAGAGGGGAAAGGAAATATAAAGGAATATGTTACTATATAATGGTGGAGGCTGTGTTTTCAAACTCCAAGCCTCCGACCAGATTACCCTTTTCTCTAAAACCGCTCACCCCCTGATGATGATGATAATGTTGTTACATAGATAAATGGTTGGAACCTGGTGGAAGTCATGTTTTGGAGGAATATCAATAGAAACAGTAAAAAATCCGGAGTCATACCTTGGAGTCCCATGACCCCTCATGATGATGACAATGAGGTCTTAAATAGAATTGGCTATCACCATTGTTCTGATCTTATTCCAGTATATAATGGAGGAATCCTGCGAGGGACCCTATCCCACTATCCCCTTATCCTAGGAACACTATGATGGGGTACCTAGGAAAGGAGATCTAAAACGTACCCCAACCCCGGCACCGTAGAACCATAGGGGGACGACACCTATGGATGATTTTATGGAAGGTGGTGTCCAGCTATCCCATTCACCAAGGAAAACTCCACAGGGGTACCCAAGCAAGGAAATATCAAAGGTACCACAACTCCTACACCGGAAATTGAAACTCCCTAGGGGTACCCAAGAAAGGGGATCCCAAACAAACCCTAACTCCCCCAGGGCACCCAATACACATGAATGAACTCCCCAACCTGCAATGTAATAGATTTAGCCAACCTATTCAAATAGGCCAACGATTCTCATCAAAAAATACATATCCATTTTTCCACGTTTTTAGGAATGGTTTCAATGGAGGGTGGTCTACAATCCTCCCCTTCACCTGGGAACAATTCCCTAGGGTGACCAAGGAGATCCAGATGTAATACCAATCTAATAGGTCCTAGTAGACATGGAACATGGTTGAGGCGGGATGTGTATGTGTTGACGTGTAGGGTAGACCACAGTATGGTTGCTCCACAAGTTCATAGCGTAGGAAGACCGTGGTAGAGGAGGGATGTGAATGTGTGAGCATGCAGGGTCGAGTATGGTATGGTTACTCTGGGATTTCATATCGGAGGCAGAGTGTGGTAAAGGCGGGATGTGTATATGATGAATTGCAGGGTGGTTAGGGCGGGGTGGAACGCGGTCACGATGTGCGGTAATGGCAGGGGTAGAATGCGATTGAGGTGGGGATTCATTGCGGCTGATCATCATCAGTGCGGTTATAGAGGTCGTGGAATTGAGGCAGAGACAGAGATGGTGTGCAGGTCAGTAGGGCTTTAGCATTATGGTGTATTATATGTTTCTCATGTTCAAATACATGTGGAGTCAGGGGTGTGCAAGTAGGTGTAGGGTGGTATTGCACTATTAATGGTTGGGGGTGTGCGACTAGCATGGTTAAATGGAGGGAGGTGTCGTACAAAGGTGGGGCTTCCTAGCACTATTTAAAGGGGATCAACTATTATTAGAAGAGGCTGGGTCTACCCTTTGATTTACAGAATTTTTTTAGTTTTTTTAATTTTATCGGTGCTTTTTTAGCCCTGATAAAATGTTAATTTATCAATGCTTTTTTGAGTATTGATAATATGAACCCCTTTTAATAAGGCCTTTACTATGAACGCTTTTTAACAGGTGTTAATGGTTTTTTTATCATTGATAAAACTCTATTTTATAGTAGTGATTGTTGTTTAGTTTCATTTGAGCACATTGAATTTCCTGATCACTGTAAAATCTTTTATGTTCATCGCCCTAGTGGTTACGAGAGGGAGAGTATTTGGTTATCCTACATCGATTATGAAGGGGTCCAGTGTGTTAAATATATGTATATGGGAAACCCTTTCCTCATGGATTGGGGTTAAGAGGTCCCAATAATATTTACATATGCATGCAGTTGTGCATGAAGATACCACACCAACACACCAAGACCTATGGTGTAGATATGTTTTCATATGCCTGGATGTAACATAGACAATCCTTCTAAACATCGGTGTAGAAATAATTTATTATTTTTACATTAAACATGTAATTAAAACAAATATATGTATGTAATTTCATTTTCAGAATTTTTTTGCCATTATTTTAGATACAAAATTGCCTCTTAATATTATTTTAATTCTTTGAAAAATATATTATTAATTTCATATTTCATAATACATCTAATTTTCATAAAACATAATTTAAATCAATATCAACAATCAAACTATTATATTTTGAAAAAAATTAACAATGTTAACATATTTATGCAATAACTTATTGATTTTTTTTTACTAACAGTGTGGCTTTTGTGAACATCCTTCACACATGCCAGGACCAGATATTGTAACAGTATTTTGACTTATCCCATATCAACAATTCAACTACATTATTTTCATTGTAAAAATTAAATGAAGAAAGAATTTATAGAATCAAATTGAAGTAAATGACAATGAAACCCATACTATATATATTTTAGAAAATAATAATTCATTCCAAAAATCATAGGCAAAAATTATTATTTATTGAAAAAATAATATCCCCCTTTTGCTTAAAAATTCACAGTTTCTTATATTTCTATTAAAAAACTAAAATATACTTAAACTAAAATCAAGAAATTACAAATAAAAAATAAATTTACTTTAATGAAAAATAATTTAAAAAAATACAAAAATAATTTAAAAAAATACAAAAATAATTTTTTTATAATTATATAGATAACCTTCATTCTATCATAATTTTAATGGGAATACGAAGAAGATTTATTTTTAACTTTATGTTTTTTAATTGAAAATTTTAATTTTTGTGTAATGGAAACAAGTTTTTTTTTATATTTTAGATTTAAAATGGGATCATTTAGAAAACGTAAAATTTTTATTTAACTTAATATAAAAGAATAAAATTAATTTTTAATTCCCAAATACATCATAAACAAAATGGATATTTAATTTTTAATTTTTTTAAAATAAGATAATTTATTTTATTTAAATTTTTAAGAGAAACATTGGGATATTTTTTAATTTTATATGCGATCAATATTTTTTTGATACAATATTTTTGGATTAGGAATATATTATTTTTATTACTTCATATGTAAAATGGATTTTTTTATTAACTGTTCATAAATAAAATTTTGTTTCTTATTTTATATAAAAAAATTAAAAAAATTTATTTATTAAGAGATTGTTTAATTTCTTGTAAAATTTTTATTTCAATTTTATTAATGAAAAATTAGTTTTAATATTTTTTAATAAAAAATTATTTTTTTAAAATTGAAAGAGAATTATTGTTGAATATATCTTTATGAAAAATAGTTTTCTAAATTTATTAACCTTTAAATTTTTAATGGAGAATATGAATTTTATTTTTTATTTTAATAATTTTAAAAATAATTTTTTATTTTTTAAAAAACTGATCATCTCTTCTGCATGAAATCTATGGTGATTTAAGGTTGTAATCCCATTATATCATGAATTTACCTCCTCCTTCATCTAGCAACACAACACATACTCATTGGTATTATGATCACAATGTCTTCAAATCCTATTCATTTTATTCATGTATGAGGATATCATTGTAACTACCAATAAAATTGAATTCCCACTACGGCAGATAGATCTTTTAAAACAACGCAAAGAGTTTTAGCATCACTAAAAAAGATTTTCTCCGTCAAGGTCATTAAAATGAGAACCCCTTTATCATTGTTTTCATTAACACTGATAAATTCCTTATTATTGCAATGTGTCATTTGAATAACAACACATTGCACCAAATACACCTGTATTCAAATTCACCAGTGTGAAATTTCACAATTTAAGTGAAATAAAAATTTCATTAAAAATACAATAAAATTATAATATAAACATTTCTAACAATATTTTCTACAATTAAATTTTCATTTAATATCCAAAAACATTTAAAAGCATATATGTTTAATTTTCTTTGTCACCTGTGATCCACTCTAAAAAAATCCTAATCATGGTATTAGTTTTCAAATACACCACCACAACCTTAGAAAAATAATTATTCTTTATAATAAAACAATTATTATTTTAATTACACTATAATGAAATAAATTAAACATAAATATCAATGAATACATTTTTAAAATTTCAAATTTAAATAAAAGGACCACATGTATCACTACCACAGAAAAAACATTATATAGCGCCACCCTTTAGCAATGCTAAAAAAATGTGCTGATAAAAGGATACCATTATCAGCAGTAAAAAACAAGTGATTAAAGGATATTTTAATAGTGATAAAAACACTGTTAAAAGTAACCATTTATCAGTATTTTTTGCGATATTAATGGTAACCCTTTATCAACGTTTTTTTAGCACTGTTAAAGGGACTCCCTTTATGAGTGCTTTTTTAGAAGCACTGATAAAGGGGGATTTATCCATGTTTCTCTTCTAGCGCTAATAAATGTTATATTTCAAAAAAGTCATTAAAAATAACATATATTTTTTAAAATATGTTGTATCTAAGGCTAAATAGACATTCACAATTACAATATACGATACATAGTGAAAATGGATTATAAAATAATTAAATAAGGTTTCTAATTACTAACATACTAATTATTATCTACTAAAAGTCATTTATTATCAATTTGAAGACACAAAAAATAAAAAAAGTAATAAAAGATCTAAAATATATTGAAAACGTAACTCGGATTTCGAAGGGTCATAACTTTTGATCTTTGTGTCTGTTTTAGCTCTACCACATATCAAATTGAATCTTTGAATGTCATATACAGTGTAATTATAAGTATGAATCCCCTATGACATCTTAGAAGTCCCAAAAAGTCCCTAATAGGCCTTTAAAACTGATTTTTTAGTCGGTGTATCCTATTTTTTTAACATTCAATGGACTTAAATCCTCGTTTAAGGGGGTAGTTTTCCCATTTTTAGTGGGGAATAAATTTATACATAATTATTGCATTAATATTAATATTAATATTTTCAAATTTTATCATTCTACATAATTTAGTTTTATTTATAATAAAATATATAATAATATATACATATTTTTTATATATTCACACATAAAAATTTAATTTTATAAATATATATGAAAACCTATTTACATGTAAACTATATTTATACGTAAATAAACCTTATCTAAATAAAACATAATATACATTATATTTAAAATTAAAATGTATGAAAATTTATATACACATAAAATTATTGTATAAATAATGTTTATATATATATAAATATATTTATGTGTGCATTGACAAACAAATATATATTTATCTATATACTCTAATATAAGTATATAAATATTATTATATAATATATTGAAATAAATATAAATGTGTATAATTATATTTATAGATTCACACACATATATAAATAAATATTTATTTATTATATGTATGTATGTATTTATAGACACACATACACAAAAAAAACATATTTTATATATGTAGATAAACATATAAATCTATGGATAAAAAATACAAAAAATAATAATATAAATATATAGACAAATCATAAAATACATTAGAAAATAATATATGGGATTGGAAAAGGAGTGAGATTTTGAGGTGGACGTCACAGTTTCAAAACCTAGCAAAGGTAGGGGTGCACACGAATGGGTGATATAGGTCCCTAGCATTGTTAAAGGGTGGGGGGGGATTCCTAGCATTGTTAAAGGGGTGGGGATGATATACTAGCACTATTAAAATGGGGTATTGAGTTCTAATAAAAGGGGGGATTTCCCACCCTCCAATTTGTAGGAAAATAAATTCTTTTTAGGAAATTCTTTTTTTTTTGACTTTTATCAGTGCTAAAAAAAGTGGTGATAAAGGTCCCATCTATCAGAACTTCTTTAGCATTGATAAAGGCCCTCTTTTATCAATTTTGATAAAAGGAGACTTTATTATCATTTTTTATTAATGATAAAAGAGACACCCTTTTAATATCTTTGAGGATAATAATGTTTTTTTAAATCTGTAAATGCCCATTTTGCGCACTGTTAAAGGCCATATCTATTGCAGTTGAGTCATAATGACCTTGTACATCAGATTGATGTGGGGATGATTCCTACACATCAAAAATTAATGATAGAACATTTTTCTAAAGTATCAAAACATTCTGAATATATATTCATTTCAAATAAATGTTGATTAAAAATAAGGTAAACTAAATGTAGGGATCAACAACAGGATCGGAAATCCTGTTCGATGGTGGGGTTCAGTAGGAATGCACTAGGGATAGTGGAAAATGAAGTCCTCTGCTCATCGAGGTGGATGAATGAAAGAATCAAGACCTAGCGTGATGGTGAGGGATAGAAATGAGGGTCAAACCTTACTCGAGGAAGGGTTCAATGACATGAGAGGAAGATCTTTCTCTAGTAGGGGATGGTTATTTTTTTGTCGGGTCATTGGCATTATCAGTAGATCTATCCACCTCGTTGATCTTCCCAGTGGTTCTCAATGGAAGCTATGGTTTGGGTGTCAAGGTCAGCAGCGAAGTGGCAGGATGGCTACATTAGGGGATTTAAGTCCAAGCCTAATTCTAGGTTTCTCTACCTTATTCTTTCAGGCTATATGGGTTTGACTTTTAGTTAATTGGATTTAATTCTATTTACAATTTCCTTGTATTTTTTGGGAAATTTTTCATTTGGGGAATCAATAATTTAATGGATTATATATCAATCTATCTTAAAAGGGATTCTACTATTCATATTAGTGGGGTTTTCCCAACCTATTCTAATAATAAATTTCACTAAAAAATAAGAATACCATTAAAAAATATATAAATATAAACATTTATAATATAAAAAATTCCAAAAAATGAACCTATTAATAGTATCATTATAATGCTGAGGGGTTAACTCCATTATATGGATAGAACTCCATCCCTAAACCATTTGTAATTCATCACATATACTCCATCATATGATCATTTTGTTGATGCTACTATTGTCGTTGATTCTCTTGATATTGTCTATACTTTTTCTAATCTCTATCTAATCTCTTAACAGCCCCATCCTGAGCTCATAGCCTTTCCTCATACTCTACCGAAGTAAAGGATGATGATCTCATACACACTATGTTTTTTGTTGTAAGACATTATGGTGAGAGAAAATATTAATTATGGTCACCACATTCATTTTGAAATGTCATGGTGACACGTCATGGTGACACCCTACCAATGATTCCCCATTTAATATGGTAACAGAAATTTAATAAAGGGGAAGCCAAATGAGGGTGAAGGTAGGTCATAAAAGGGGATCTCCAACACCAGTTTCTATCATCAGATTCAGAAGCAACACATCTTCATCCATGAGTGCAGTATTTTGTGAGGTGTTTCCCCATATTTTTAAAGATATAATTTCTTCTGTGTTTTGTACTTTTAATTGACAGAGAGAGAGTTTGTACCCACATTTTACCATATTGAAATCATTCAATTTGTTTGTAGTTTTTTACACATTTATTTTTTTGGGGTTTCCACGTTACATATGGTGTTATTTTAATTCATTAATTTTTCCTTTTATTTATACCTCACAATTATCATTAAATTTATTTGACAATGGTTTAGGATCCAAAAAAGTGGTATCAGAGGAATGAGGTTTTGGCCTGAGAAAATTCTGGACCAATGATCTGTCCAAATGGTGGCGAAATGCAAGATCAAAAAATTCAATGGAAATAATTTTTCATTGTGGAAAATGAAGATGAAAGATGTGGTATGGAAAGTTAAATGCCTAAAGGTGATTGGAGAGAAAATGATGGGTGTGACAGATGAAAAATTGAGTGACATGGACATGAATTCTATTTACAACATCCATTTTTCTTTGAAAGATGGGGTCATGTCCAGCATTGTAAATAACAATACGAAAAAAGAAATTTGGGACACTCTGACAAATACGCTTAAGCAAAAGTCACTCCATAATAAAATTTTATTGAAGAGAAAATTATACACTCATAAAATGGTAGATTAATCATCGGTGACTGACCACATAAACACCCTCAATAACCTTTTTTCACAACTTACAATATGGAGCTATAAAATTGTGGATTCTAAACATGAAGAGATTCTACACCAAAGGTTTACACATTCATGTGATAAACTTATCATAATCCTCAAAAATAAAATCCTAATGGATATGTTTCCATTCAATGATGTTGTAGATACGGTTATTGAAGAAGAAAGTTGGTGCAAGAACAAGGAATATAGACTAACAACTTCACACTAAGTGGAAGATATGTCAATGGAAAGAAAAAGAATGATAGAGTGTAGTTCCAATGATAACCAGAATCATGGAAGTTCTAAATCAATGAGAATGAAGAAAAAAATAAAATGTTACAATTGCGGTAAGACGGGTAGGGTGGTGAGATGAACCCTCAAGTAAATGTGGTGTGTACATCTGGAAATGGAGACGTACTAGTCAGTGACGCGCCAACGACTACTGAAAGAAGAAAAAATCTCGACGACGCATGTATTATTGGCTTAGGAGGAACCTGGCACATGACATATCTATGGGAATGGTTTGACCATTATGAAACTATCCCATAAGGACTTTTGTACATGGGAAATGATCATAAATTTAATATCGTTGGAGTTGGAACCATCAAACTGAAGATGCATGATAACATAGTATAAACTATCCAAGGAGTACACCATGTGGGGGGTCTCAAGAAGAAAATTTTGTCCATGGAAAAGTTTTATGATATCAGATGAAAGAATCATACCGAGAAAGCGATGATGAATATTGTTAAGGGATCACTTGTGGCGATAAAAGTGGAGAATATCTCAAATAAATTTTATGTTCATATGGGTGAAATGTACAAGTAATCATAAATAGTTGTCTCATCAAATACCTCAATGGAAGAGTTGAAAACATTATGGAATCAGAATCTTGGCCATATGTACGAACGAGGCCTAAAGATTCATGTAGATCAGAAGTTTTTGCCTATGATTATGAAGGTATCCCTATAATTTTTTATGAATTGTGTTTTGAGTAAGTACCACCTGTTGATGTTTCGATCGTCATTGACAAGGAGTAAATTGATCTTAGAGTCGATTCATTCCATGGTTTGGAAATCACTAGTTGTGTCCCCAAGCAGAGTAAGGTACATTGCATATTTCATTGATGACTATTCTAGGAGATGTTGGGTGTTTCTAATCCTGAGGAAATTGAATACATTTGATGTACTAAAAACATTCTAAGTGGAAAATCCGATGGAATTTGAAAATAAGATCAAGTGCTTGAGTACTAACCATGGTGGAGAATATACAAGCAACGATTTTGATTATTATTTATATCAGGATGTAATCAAGAGGTAGTTCATGGTGGAATACACTCCTTAGTAGAATGGAGTGGTAGAGTAGATGAATATATTCATGTTGGATATAATAAGGGAGATGCTAAAGACTGCAGGAGTTACCAAGATATTCTGGATAGAAGTAGTAAATATTTCCTAGTATGTGATCAATGAATCCCCTTTATTGGAAATTGATATGAATATGTTGATGGATATGTGGAATGGTAAACCCCAAATAATTCTCAATTAATTACTTTTGGAAGTCATGTATATACACTATTTCATTGCCCGGAAATATCGAAGTTGGACTCAAGATCTAGGGAATGTATCTTCTTGGGATACGCATATAGTGTGAAGGGGTATCATTTGTGGGATCCCATTACCTGCAATATTATTATCAGTAGATATTTCATCTTTTCCAATGACATAGTGAAAATGAATATTTATAAAGACACAGAGAAAGAGAGTACAGAAACTACAATAGTCAAGGTGAAGGATGAAACAAAGGAAGAAATAGTTTTATGTGAGAAATTACCAGAGCATGATGATCAATTACCAGATAATACTAGACTAAAACGACCAAGTCGAGAGAAAATAGTGCCAATATGGAACCCAGATTATGTCACAGAGATAAATGTTGAAAATATTTTATTGACGTAATATGGAGAGCTATCATCTATTTTGGGGGACACCCAGAATCCATATATATCTTCATGGATGGCAGTGATGCAGGAGGAACATGATTCCCTGCACATGAACAAGACATGGGATCGTGTTTCAATACCTCATGGAAGTAATGCTATTAGGAACAAATGGGTCTACAAGATCAAGAGGGTTGAAACAGACTAGGTGGAAAGATATCATGTGATTCTGGTGGTCAAAGGATATTCTCATATGGAATGTATGAATTTAAATGAAATATTTTCTTGTATTATTAGAGTAACAAATATTCAGGTAGTGATGGTGATGTGTGTTACATGAACTCATCATCTAGAGTATCTAAATTTGAAAGCAGATTTTCTACATGGTGACCTTGGTGATGAAATCTGTATTCTTTAACGAGATGGTTTTGCTGAATAAGGTAATGAGAACATGGTTTTGAGGTTGAAAATTTTCATTATAGTCTCGAACATGTGATGAGTTGTTGGTACAAGATATTTGATTCATACATCATGATCCTTTGATACAACAGACTTAATTATGATCCTTGTGCTTAATTAGAGGATCTATATGGTAATTATTTCATCATTTTACTATTTTATATGGATGAAATGTTGGTTGTTGGCCCCAATAATTATCAAATCTAGAAGATGAAGGAAAAAATGTCTAGGGAGTTTGATATGAAGGTCTTGGGACCATCAAACAAAATTCTAGGGATAAAAATTTACCGAGATAGAAATAATGGAAGGATTTGGATATCACAGAGAACTTATTTGTGGAAAGACTTAAAATGCTTCAACATGAACGACTGTATGAAAATTTCTACCACTATTCCCATTAATTCCATTTTATCCTCTATGATGAGTCTTAGTAGTGAAACAGAGTGGATGTAAATGTCTCAAGTGCCATATGAATCAATAGTGGGGATTCTAATGTTCCCCATGATTTTTACTAGAATAGATATTGCACATATAGTGGGAGAAGTTAGTCAGTATATAGAGAATCTAGGAAGAAATCATTGGATCCTGGTGAATAGGATCATGAGATACATTAGGGAATCCTCAGATGTTGCATTATGTTTTGAAATATCATATTTCACAATCAGAGGATATGTTGATTCAGATTTTTCAAGAGATTCTGACTAGAGAAAATCCATTAATGGATATGTGTTTACTCTTGAAGGATGTGTTATGAGCTGGATTTCAAAGTTACAGTTATTTTTGGATCTATCAACGATGGAGGCAGAGTACATGGCCTCTACATGGTCATGAAAAGAGTTGATTTGGATGAAATGGTTTTTAGAGGAGCTCGGGCTCAAACAAGATCATATTTCATTGTTTTTTGATAGTAATAGTGCCTTTCACATTGCAGGTAATCCATATTTTTATTCTAGGATGATACACATTGGTGTACAATATTATTTTGTTTGAGATGTGGTGGAAGAAAGAAGTTTCGACTTGTATAAAATTCACACTAATTAAAATATGGAAGACTTTTTGGCAAATGTGATTGGTTCTGATAAGTTCAAATGCTATAGATCCTTAACAATCCTTGTAGAGACATGAGCAGTAGGTTTGGAAGATAGAAAGGATTTGTGGAGATGTTATTGGAACAGAATAAAATATCCAACTCGGAGATATGTTGGAAGACATTATGGAGAGAGGAAATATTAATGATGGTCATCACATTCATTTGGACACGTTGTGGTGACACGTCATGGTGAAACCCAACCATTGATTCCCAATTTAATTTGGCAATATAAATTTAATAGTGAGGAGGCCAAACGAGGGTTAAGGAAGGATATAAAAGGGAATCTTCTCCACAGGTTTTTATCACCAGATTCTGAATAAACATATCATCATCCTTGAGTGCAGTATTTTGTGAGGTGTTTCTCCATCTTTGCAAAGAGATAATTTCTTGTGTGTTTTCTCCTTGAAATTGAGATATAAAGGGATATAGTTTTTTCCCACACTTTTTTATAGTGAAATTACTCTATTTTCCTGTGGTTTTTTACCCCATTAATTTGGGGGATTTCCCATGTTACATCCAGTGTTTTTTCCCCACTTTTTCACTTTATTTCTATCTCACAATAATCATAGAAATGATTGAACAACTTTTTACAATCCTAAATATTTTTTCTAAATTATGACATCAGTTCAAATCTATAGTAACTAGTCAAAGTTGATTTTAAACCAATCTCAATCACCATCCCTTTCTAAATACCACTTTTCGCCACCAATGACTATGATTTCTCATTAAAACAAGCTTGCATGAGGCCATGACCTGACCATATTTTTTATCCTAAATCCCACACATATGAGAAATATCTATCTAATATATATCCGCTAATTGAAAAAAAATATATAAAATGATAAAAATTATATAATATTAATTTAAAAAACATAAAAAAACACTAACCACAATCGGTTACTGTCTCTCACCAGCAATTTGCCCAATACTACTATATGTGTATATCCTCTTGAACATATAAAAAAAGGAAATAAATGGTTCAACCACAAACAATATTAATGTATCATATACATATCATATTAAATAATATTATTTACCAACTTTTGATGATTTATTCTAAATGTAATACTCTCAACTATGTGTGTGACATCCTGCCAGCCCCATTCTGTTAACTATAAGATGGAAGCCTCCTTAAAGTATCTTCTATATAGTAAGTCAAAAATACCACTGAATCCTTAGTGGGGAAACTACCACAAAAATAGGTTTTCACAGTTCCACCCATTTTCAATGCTAAAAAACACTGATAAAGGGGGACCTTTATCAATGCTTTTTTAGCGTTTATAAAGGTATCACCTTTATAATCAATTTTTTGCATTGTTAAAGGGGACCGCTTTATTAGCACTGATAAAGGGTATATTTCAAAAAAACATTAAAAATAATATATTAACATATTAATATATAAATATATTTATATTGATATAAATATAATATATATTTTTAAATATGTTTTAGATAGGTATATGTAGAAATTTAAAACTAATATATATGATGTTTATAGAAAAGAGCATATAAAATATTTAAAAATATATTATTATTTAATAATATTCTTATTATTATCAAGTAATAATAATTTAATAAAAATATTAAGACCCAAAAAATCAAAAAAATAATAAAAGAACTAAAATAATTTGAAAACGTAACTCAAACTTCAAATGATGATAAATTTTGATACGAGTGTATTTTTGATCCCTTCTACATATCAAATCAAAGAATACGATGAGATCTACGCACTAGTGACGTAAAAAATTCCTTTGTAACATATTTCTAGAAAAAAAATCCCAAAATTCTGTCAAAAATGAGTTTTTAGCTGCGATACCATGTTTTTTAATATTCGATTAAATTTCTACCTCCTTTAAGGGGGATTGTTTCTCTTTTTCAGTGGGGACTAAATTTATTTAGAGTTATTACATTCATATTGATATTATGGATTTAAAAATTAATCATTTTTTACAATGTACTACTATTTATAAACAAAAATATAACAATATATAGATATTTTTTATATATTCATACATGAAAATTAAATTTTACAAATAAATGAATAAACATATTGACATATAAATAATATTTCTCAACATATAAGATTTATCTAAATAAAAACTAAAATCCATTTTATTTAAAATAAAAATATATGAATATTTATATACTTATATAATGTGTTTGTGTGTGTGTGCATATATTAGGGTGTGTCTGTATTAACAAACCGATATGTATTATCTATATATTATAACTTATGAATACACATATTAATATATACTATATGTAAATTTATATAAATATATATAAATATGTATAATTATACTTTCAGATACACATATATTATATATGTGTGTATGTATATTGTATATATGGATTGTTTATTGCAGCAAGATTAATTATTGGAACCACAATTGGGCTGGTAAATCTCTCATCTTTTCAGGGTTTATGACTCCTAGAATTTCATTTGCTGAATCCTTCTCCTTTATGAACTTCATTCACACCACTCATGATGCACAACAGTGTGAGATTTTTAACATCATACAACTTTCTTCTGAACCGGATAAACTCATCTTCACTTGAGCATCATCGAGAATTTTTTCAGCTATGGGATATTATCTCTCATTACAAGGTAATAATATTGTGGGAATGAGTAAGTTTCTTTAGTGCAAAGAAATTCAGATCAAATTCATCTTTCTTGTGAGGTGTATCTGGCACTGTGCCCTTCCAACCGATGATGCGATTAAGCGTAAATGGATATGTATGTTATCATAATGTTTTTGATGTTGTATCTATAACGAGGAATCCGTAAAACACATGTTCTTTGAGGTATATTGGGCAATAAAAGTTTGGGAAAATCATGGAAAACTTATTGGAATTGATATTTAGGTGGGTGACGGTGAGGTCTTCTACTTCTCATGGTTTCACTATCCAGAGTAGAATAGCATGGAGAGGAAGCCGAGGGCAGCCATGATTTTTTATAGTTGCTGGATCATATGGAATGCAAGAATCAAAGATCGAGTGGATGGTCTTTCTACCTTATGATTTTAAATTCATACTTGGATGTAGTGTATTCTGGTGGATCTATGGGATCTTCTGAAAAGATGTGAAAAATCAAAATCCATGATAATTTTCATGAATGTCTAGTGAACCACATCCTTTTCTCAACATGGGTCTTCACTAGTTAGATGGATCTGATAGAACCCCCAGTGTAATGGCTTCAAGCTCAATACTGATATCTCTTATAACCTTGGAATCATGAGAGGGAGAGGCATTGTTCCTGACTCCGATGTTTTAGTGGTGATTTCTTTTAGAAGCTTTTATGGTCATGGAAGATCTCTTATTTTAGAGGCGGTGGATTTTCTTAATGGTTTGGAGATTTATCTCTCTAATAATATTTCATCCAAAAGGATCAAAAGTGACTCTTCAGTTACATGAAACTCTTTTCAAGTGATATGTGAACCACATAGGTTGATCATTTATATTACCTGAAGATGCAAGGAGTTTATTGGTCGAGCTACCATGAATCATACATAGAGGAAGGGAACTTTTCTACGGATATAATGGCCTCATGGGGGAATCTGAGTAGTCCTTGTATCATTTATTCTACACTGGGATCTCTTCCCACCAAGTTTGTTAATTTTGTGATGGCTAATTCTTTAGGGATTCCTTTCTTTTATCCACCCTGACTTGACTGATTTCCCCTCCCATTTATGATCAATAAATTATCCAACTTTGAATGAATGAATGAATATATATATATATATATATTAATATAAATATATATTAATATATGAATAAATATAAATATATATATATATATAAATAGATATATCATTGAAGGGAGAACCAACCAATATGGATGAGTGGTAAACACTACTACACATATGGACTTTCAATGTGTGAAAATGGCCACTAACAGAGCTAAAAAGGGTCTATTAATCGCAGTGATTATATGTGGCCTTTATCAGTGCGTTTTTAGCACTGATAAGGGCCTACCCACATGCAGTGTGATATTTATATAACAACACACCATAAATAAAACCTAAAATTTAAATATCATACCCAAAAGAAAAACATCTATATTAATTTAATTGACATCATCAATAGAAAAATTTCCACCCATGGTATATAGAAAAAAACAAAAATATTTACATTTAAAACAAATTTTTTATATATTTACATTTATAATATTCCATGAAACTTTCTAAAACATTAATATTTCATATTTTGAAGCCCATGATCCCCAATCAAAAATATATTCCCATGGTATCAATTTTTGAACAAATCATATCACCCCCAGAAATATTTTCCACTTATATAAGAAAACAAATATTATGTTACTAATACAATAAATAAGTTAATTAGACATTTATTTGAAATAAAACATTAATAATGTAGAGACCCTATGCTTGACGTACATGGACATTACATTACTTTTGAGGAATACTTAGTACATAACAAAAACACACACACAAGGATCGTAATAGTTTAGTGTCTTTGGAAACTCGGAATATAGTCTTCTAATCGTGGTGAAAGATCTTCAAAATCTCCCATAAAGATCATTTTTTTTTACCTAAAACCTTTCTTTATATCCTGGGGAAAAGAAAACATAAAAGGGTGAGCTCAAATGCTCAGTAAGGGTAAACAAAAGAAATATCAATCACATCATTTTCATAAGAACATAACATTTTGGAAATCTTAACCTGCAAAAGAGAGCATAATTTCATAACATGGGATAAATCATAGCAGTGAAATGAAATCCCAATAATCATAACATAAAACAGGAAACTTTGTGGCATACACACATAATCATATAGAATCATATCTTATTAGTCAAGACTCATTGCCAAGACTATCTTAGTGGACAAAGTCCATTTCTAAACCGAGTGACCCTCATTTCAGTCCTGTTTCACTAAACCGGTATAACCTACCATTACAGCCATGTCTATCTCATGAGATATAAAATCTTTACCCAATGCATTGGAGGGAGATATAGGTCCCACCCATCTCATAATGATACCATTCTTATGTGTGCCACAAAATCATAAATCGTACATCATTGCATAACCCATGTAATAAAAATGGGAATCTTAAAAATCGTGACATCATAAAACAATTCATATTAGATAAAGTAATTCATAAATATAATTCCATCACAACATAATCAAATAAATGTAATAATAGGGATAGAAATAGAACCCTTTATTATCTTAGATGGAAAATAATTTTGATAAAACACTTGAACACCATTCTTGAGGAAAATATCCTTTCTACTTCAAAAACATTTTTCCTTTCTTAACATGTTATACAATTTTTAAACTAAAATATGTTGATTAAAAATAAACTTGAACACTTGAAAAGGATTCTTCTTGGAAATAATGTTTTAAAAATCCATTCATGCCATATATGTTAAAAAACATTCTTCTCGTACTTTTGTCAGAAAATTAAAAAAGTACCTTGTAAGAAAAATGAAAAAAGATTCCTTTCATATCTTTTAATAAAAACTCACCAAAGGGTAAAATTGGATTTAAGAAATTGTAGGTGGATGGAAATAATATTACATATTTAGGAAACATTGATGTGGATGATAAAATACACCCCAGTAAATCTCAAAGTATAAACAATCTCAGATAAAAATGAGATTGTGATATTTCCATTACCTTATGTTCGATATGCTTTGTACATATCCGAAACTTCTGTATAATGATTTAAATAATGTCATTAACTTATTAAAAAATCATATTCATTTTTATGATATCATATATGGTTTACTTATGACTTTATATTACCCGTTCTTTTGTAAATTTCATGTTAAAGAAGCGTTTTGGATAAAAATCGTTTCATTTATCATAGGTGTTTGGACTTTTTGTTCTTGACATTATTATTACTTATATCATGATTTAATTACTTACAGAATATAAAATATGATTTATATATCATATATATTCAGTATATATATATATATAATAGATAGATAAATGATATGAAACACACCGTTCATGGAGACGGTAGTCCGTACGTACGCATGAACGCTGTTTTCCTTTCCTTATTGTCCTGAATGGAAGTAAGAAGATGAAATATATATATACATAAATCCAGTAGATTTACCATGTCATATATTTCATTATTATTCATTATATATACTTTATAATCATTCTGGAATGGTTAACATTGATAATGAATCTCATCACGTCGTGGAGACGGTAGTCCGTACGTACGCATGAGTGATGATATCGTTCTCATGATCATGGGACTGTATTGGAGTGTATTTATACTATTTCAGAATCAATATCACTTTAAAATAATCATATATAGTTATTATTTACACCATTATACCCATCCATTTAAGGTGGTGGTGGAAAATAGATTTCACCACGGCGTGGAGACGGTTTTCCGTACGTACGCGCGCGCGGTGATTTCGTTTTCCATAGGATGGATAGATGGTGAAATAGGGTTGTTTCATACTTATAATAACATATCAGTATATGAGTGATACTGATGTTATTACTTTATAATGAAACAACTAAAGAAGAAGAAGTGGAAGAAGAAATAAAGATGAAAGAATCGATAAGAGAAATTACCTCTTCTTTGAAGCGCCTCTTTGAGACCTCCTCTTAGGGCACTAAAATTGGTCTTTGAGGAAGACCAGAACCTCTAGAATGTTTCTAGGGAAGTAGAGAAGGGAATTTGGCAGGGTTTGGCCGAGCTTGAAGGCTCAAAGTTGTGTGAGGAAGAGAGGAAGGAGGTGCCCTTTTATAAGGGAGGAGAGGGGCACCTTTGGAGTAACTAAAAATATTATTTTATTATAAAGTCAAGTTCGGTTTTAAATTGCTCCAAATTGATTTATTTCGAGTCTAAGGTGGGTATGGGTCAAAACCCTCTCATCCAATAGGATTTAGACATGTTTAGGATATTATTTTAACCTTATCAATTATATTTAAATCTAAGTTAAATAATTTAACTTTTACCGTGTCTTTTAGTTTTCTTACACTATATGGTTAATAAACATACTATATCAAGCCAAACGAACCACAAGTTGTTTATTATTAATATATATAACCATATCTATGTCATTGGGCCGAACCATAGATTTTTAGGAATAAAATAACAATTAATAATATAATATTTGTTTTAAAAACTAATTTATGTCAATTTTGACACTATTTGGTACATGATTTTTATGAAATTCATAACAGAATGATAAGTTCTAACCAAGTTACTTAAATCAACAATAACATGTAATATTAACCTATAAAATTAGTTTAAGTCATAAAAAGTCTCAAATTATATTTATTCGGGTAATTATAACATCTATTATGTCAATATTTCATTAATAAGATAATTATTGCATCATCGTTGTGTCATAAATAAATTAAATTATTTAACGTATGAAAATTACAAATAAAATAACATTATGTATGAAATATTTTTAGCTTTCTAATGAGTATTTATAGATGAATTTATATTATGTATAACCATATACTAAAAATAATTTACTTATTAAATATTGATTTTAACTATTTTAACCCTTCTTTAAATAAATTAATAATAAATGTCCTAATCTAATCCAAGTGGGCCTAAATGGTCATATTTTATTCCTAGGGTTGTTTTTGGTCGAATTACACTTGTACAATACAATTAGGACATGTGTTAGGGTAATAATAATATCATTTTTACCCTTAATTACCCTATTTACTTTTATCCGTGGTAAAAGAAAGTAAAAAGTTACTATTCACAAAAAAAATTATTTTCATCTCATTGAACCAAATTTTACTTACTAACATCAACTGTGTCTCTCGGAATTTCAAAATTCCACTCACAGATGCGTTAAAATTAAGTTTTATGAAAAATTCAGTTTTTTTAACTACCACTTAGTGGTTTCACTATTCATCAAAAAACGAAAGTTTCCAGAAAAATACCAAAAATTAGTCCTAAGATATATTTGATATTATGAATTCAAAAATGATTTCTATTTTATCAAATTCAAAACATATCAGTTACATTAACTTATTTAAAAATTAATTCCCGTCGTCAAAATAAATAGCGTGTTTTTAAGAGATAATAACTATCAAAAGATTTACACTTGTTTATAACTGGTTTAAATGTGAAATTAAATCTAATGACCAAAATTTTATTAAATTGTAAAAATATATTCTAAATATACTTTAAAACCACTCAAATTAATAATTTATCACTATTAATTATTTCGATTGAAAAAGTTGTTTTTAATTAAAATTTACTAATTTTCACTATTCATCAAAATATGAAAGTTATCCGAAAATTACCAAAATTTCACCCTACGCTTATTTCGATATTCCGAATCTAAAAATGAAGTCCATTTTGAAAACTAAAATGTAAAAAATTTCAAAAAGTAGTTATTACTATTCATAATGCATAGTTTTAATAATATTTTAATAGCATATCGTTGTTTAGTGAAACTCGGTATTGTGTACTATACACGCTATCGAGGAAGGTCGTGATTGCATGTAATGCAAGGCAAGTCAATGATGCGTGTTGTGAAAACTCCTTTTGGTGTAGCGTACAACACAAGAAATTAATGAAAAAATATTTTTCATAAAATATCGGGGTGTTACATTCTACCCCCTTAAAATGAATTTCGCCCTCGAAATTCGTTGGGGTTATAAATGGATTACTACTTGAAATATTATTTAATAGAAACCGAAATCGTAAAAAGGAATAACAAAACCTATATTTAAAAACAAAAGTATGAAACGTAACGGTTACCCAAATAAACTAATCACTGGGTTTCCACATAGGTGAAAATATGGATATGGAAGAGAAATCAAATCATCATGTTCTGATGGAGAGTGGTAGAGAACATGGCTATAGAAAAGCCAGCAATCACAAAGCCATAAATTTGTGACGATCTAGTGTTCCATCTGATTCATCGGATAAAAGGGCACTAGGACAACATTTTGGGTTTTCATGATCATTTCCCTAAAGTTGAAGAATTTGAATTAGAATAAATACTTACTTTATTTTGGTACATTCTCACTGTTGTTTGTGCCTTGAACAATTTCCACTTCATCTCTTAAATAACTAAAGTTGAATTTGTTATTTGTGAAGTGTTATCAGATCATGTTATAGAATGACGGGTCATTCCATCTGTCTCAAACAAAAGGTTAGAAAAATTTATTAAATATACATAAGTCGATCTATAGTGAGATTAATAATATATGGTTCCTAAAATGGACTTATAATTCATATATCATACTGCTTAATATAATAAAACTAGTTTATACTAAACATGGACTTCCTGTAGGCCAATGGTAGGCGATAAAGGCCAGTCGCACTTCGGTTGTGGGTTCGATTCCCACAGCCTTGTCCGAAGCGATGGGCTGTCGCTCATCCTGCAGGTTGTCCTTTTTCTAAAACTATATTACTATAACATCCCAGTAATAATATCAAAAAAACTACTATCCTTAAACAATACTAACTTATGTCCAACATAATCCATTCCAATCTTTAGGATTATCCATAATACTTCAGTCCACTCTCATAATATAGTGAAAACGATTACCAGAGATTTAATAACATTGTTGATCCCCATATATCATAAGATATGTCTTGTTGGTCACATTCTAAACATTCAAAGGCCTTAATCATGTATTCTCTTGAATACCCATTTAGTGAAAACATGAATGCAGTTAAACGTTAACACATTCCACATACCAAAATCCTCAATATTCAATATACTCAAACCATGATATCACTTAGTCCTTATATCAATCATGAGCTCATGAATACTGTCAAGCCTTTCATTTTTTTCCTTATCCCTTCATTATGCGCATATGATATTTTTTCAAAAAAATATCTCAATCACTTTGAATACCACATTAAACCAATACATAAATATTCCAATACTCCATGATACAACATTATTTTGGAATCCCATTACATAAACACTTAATCATTCCACCACATCGTTTTCATATTCAACATCGCCAATAGTGATCGCATGTGACTTCCCTTTGTCCTATGCCTAAATTGGTTGCTCATGTCGATCATCACTAACCCTTGGATTAAGGCATTTATTAGCATAATGCCCCATTTCCTTGCACTTGAAGTATTGAAGTGTTGGTGGTGCATTCTCTGCAGTGTTTTCTTTATTCACATCCTTAGAATCCCTTTTTCCATTACTTCAACACTCAGCTGCTCGATGAACTTCTTTTTCCACACTTAAAAAACTTTCTAGTCCCTTTAAGACAATCTCCACCATGCTTCTTTCCACACTTTGTGCATAAGGAAACATTCATCTTCTTTTCACCATTATTCTGACATTTCTCCTTGAACTACATCTTTCGTTTCTTGTCAAAACCATGAGATGGATATGTAACACTAACTTCCATTTCTACCTTGATAGCATAACACACTATTTCTTCATAGCTACTGAAGTCTCTTATAGATAATGCCATTCGAAGACTTGGTTTTTAGCCACTGAAAAATCGATCAACTTTAATTTCAGGTTGGATGATAATGCCAGATGCATACCTTGAAAGTCTTTTAAAATTCGCTTCGTATATACCAACAGATTGATCATCCTTCTTCTTCAGCTCAAGAAATTCCTTTTCCATCTTTGTTCGAAGAATACAAGGGATGTAATTACTAAAAAACAAGTTCTTGAACTCGTCCCATTCCATGGACTCAATTTCATCTCATGGCCTCGTATTCTTGATAAGATTCCACCATTGATCAACTTCACCTTCCAAACGATATACTGCTAAGTTGACATTATCATGTTCAGAACATTGAAGAACTGAAAATATCTTTTCAGTGGTATTGATCCATTGTTCAGAAACAAGTGGATCGGAAGACCCACTGAAAGAAGGTGGACGTTTCCTCATGATAGACTCAATAGAATATTGTTCCCTTCTCTGCTCATTTGGAAGTCCAGAATGATTCATAGCTTGTGTATGTATAGCAATACGATTTTTCACTTCATCTCCAATAACACTTGTTTGTTCAGGAGGACAATCATTGCATTGTCCATTACAGTGATCAACACGGTTCCTTCGGGTTCCAGCCATCGTCTAAAACCCAAAAAGAATTGTGTGAGAGGAAAAAATAATGCTAGGGAAAACAACCTAGTAATGGGGGAGTACCCTTAATATCTAACATCTTAGGTTAAATTCTAAGATCATTACCGTAGTTCTAAGACTATATCTTATACGTATACTTATCCTTAGGGACATCCCTAGACATACCTTAGAAATATCTCTAGTGATCTCACTAACGTTCTCACATCCTACTATCCAAAGGTTGACTAAACCATTCTTCTGATACGAACTATAGAGACCCGAAGCTTGACGTACATGGACAATACATTATTTTTGCGGAATACATAGTACATAACAAAAACACACACACAAGGATCGTAATAGTTTAGTGTCTTCGGAAACTCAGAATATAGTCTTCTAATCGTGGGGAAAGCTCTTCAACATCTCCCATAAAGATATTATTTTTTACCTAAAACCTTTCTTTATATCCTAGGGAAAAGAAAAACAGAAAAGGGTGAGCTCAAATGCTCAGTAAGGGTAAACAAAAGAAATATCAATCCCATCATTTTCATAGAAACATAACATTTTGGAAATCTTAACCTGCAAAAGAGAGCATAATTTCATAACATGGGATAAATCATAGTAGTGAAATGAAATCCAAATAATCATAACATAAAACATGAAACTTTGTGGGATACACACATAATCATATAGAATCATATCTTATTAGTAAATACTCATTTCCAAGATTATCTTAGTGGACAAAGTCCATTTCTAAACCGAGTCACCCTTGTTTTAGTCCTGTTTCACTGAACCGGTATAACCTACCATTCCAGCCATGTCTATCTCATGAGATATAAAATCATTACCCAATGCATTGGAGAGAGATATAGGTCCCACCCATCTCATAATGATATCATTCTTATGTGTTCCACAAAATCATAAATCATACATCATTGCATAACCCATGTAATAAAAATGGGAATCTTAAACATTGTGACATCATAAAACAATTCATATAAGATAAAGGAATTCATAAAAATAATTCCAACACAACATAATCAAATAAATGTAATAATATTGATAGAAATAGAACCCTTTATTATCTTAGATGGAAATTAATTTTGATAAAACACTTGAACACCATTCTTGAGGAAAATATCCTTTCTACTTCAAAAACATTTTTCCTTTCTTAACATGTTATACAATTTTTAAACTAAAATAAGTTGATTAAAAATAAACATGAAAACTTGAAAAGGAATCTTCTTGGAAATAATATTTTAAAAATCCATTCATGCCATATAAGTTAAAAAAAAATTCTTCTCGTACTTTTTTCGGAAAAGTAAAAAAGAACCTTGTACGAAAAACGAAAAAAGATTCATTTCATATCTTTTACTAAAAACTCACCGAAGGGTAAAATTGGATTTAAAAAATTGTAGGTGGATGGAAATAATATTACATATTTAGGAAACATGGATGTGGATGTTAAAATATTCCCCATTAAATCTCAAAGTATAAACAATCTCGGATTAAAATGAGATTGTGATATTTCCCTTACCTTATGTCCAATATGCTTTGTACGTATCCGAACCTCCTGTATAATGATTTAAATAATGTCATTAAATTATTACAGAATCATATTCATTGTTATGATATCATATATGGTTTAATTATGACATTATATTACCCGTTCTTTTGTAAATTCTATGTTAATGAAGCGTTTTGGGTAAAATCATTTCATTTATCGTAGGTGTTTGGACTTGTTGTTCTAGACATTATTATTACTTATATCATGATTTAATTACTTCCAGAATAAAAAATATGATTTATATATCATATATATTCAGTATATATATATATATAATAGATAGATAAATGAAATGAAACACACCGTTCATGGAGACGGTAGTCCGTACGTACGCATGAACGCTGTTTTCCTTTCCTTATTGTCTTGAATGGAAGTAAGTAGATGAAATATATATATACATAAATCCAGCAGATTCACCATGTCATATATTTCATTATTATTCATTATATATACTTTATAATCATTATGGAATGGTTAACATGGATAATGAATCTCATCGCGTCGTGGAGACGGTAGTCCGTACGTACGCACGAGCGATGATATCATTCTCATGATCGTGGGACTGTATTGGAGTGTATGTATACTATTTCAGAATCAATATCACTTTAAAATAATCATATATAGTTATTATTTACACCATTATACCCATCCAAGTAAGGTGGTGGTGGAAAATAGATTTCACCACAGCGTGGAGATGGTATTCCGTACGTACGCACGCGCGGTGATTTCGTTTTCCATAGGATGGATAGATGGTGAAATAGGGTTGTTTCATACTTATAATAACATATCAGTATATGAGTGATACTGATTTTATTACTTCATAATGAAACAACTAAAGAAGAAGAAGTGGAAGAAGAAATAAAGATGAAAGAATCGATAACGGAAATTACCTCTTCTTTGAAGCGCCTCTTTGAGACATCCTCTTAGGGCTATAAAATTGGTCTTTGAGGAAGAACAGAACCACTAGGATGTTTCTAGGGAAGTAGAGAAGGGAATTTGGCATGGGTTTCCCGAGCTTGATGGCTCAAAGTGGTGTGAGGAAGAGTGGGAGGAGGTGCCCATTTATAAGGGAGGAGAGGGGCATCTTTGGAATAATTAAAAATATTATTTTATTATAAAGTCAAGTTCGGTTTTAAATAGCTCCAAATTGATTTATTTATAGGCTAAGGTGGGGATGGGTCGAAATACTCTCATCCAATAGTATTTAGACAAGTTTAGGTTTTTATTTTATCCTTATCAATTAGATTTACCTCTAAGTTAAATAATTTAACTTTTACCGTGTCTTTTTGTTTTCTTACACTATCTGGTTAATAAACTTACTATATCAAGCCAAAAGATTCCCAAGATGTTTATTATTAATATATATAACTTTATATAAGTCATTTAGCCTAACCTTAGATTTTTAGGAATAAGATAACAATTAATAATATAATATTTGTTTTAAAAACTAATTTATGTCAATTTTGACACTATTTGGTACATGATTTTTATGAAATTCATAACAAAATGATAAGTTCGAACCAAGTTAATTAAATCCACAATAACATGTCATATTAACCTATAAAATTATTTTAAGTCATAAAAAGTCTCAAATTATATTTATTTGGGTATTTATAACATAAATTATGTCAATATTTCATTAATAAGATAATTACTGCATCATCGTTGTGTCATAAATAAAATAAATTATTTAATGTCTAAAAATTACAAATAAAATACCATTATGTAGGAAATATGTTTAGCTTTCTAATGAGTATTTATAGTCGAATTTATCTTATGTATAACCCTATATTAAAAATGATTTACTTATTAAACATTGATTTTAACTATTTTGACCCTTCTTTAAATAAATTAATATTAAATGTCCTAATCTAATCCAAGTGGGCCTAAATGGTCATATTTTATTCCTAAGGTTGTTCTCGGTCGAATTACACTTGTCCAATAGAATTAGGACATGTGTTAGGGTAATAATAATATAATTTTTACCCTTAATTACCCTATTTACTTTTAACCGTGGTAAAAAAAAGTAAAAAGTTACTATTCACCAAAAAAAATATTTCCATCTCATTGAACCACATTTTACATACTGACATCAACTGTGTCTCTTGGATTTTCGAAATTCCACTCACAGAAGTGGTAAAATTTAGTTTTATGAAAAATTCAGTATTTTTAACTACCACTTAGTGGTTTCACTATTCATAAAAAAATGAAAGTTTCCAGAAAAATACCAAAAATTAGTCCTAAGCTATATTTGATATTATGAATTCAAAAATGATTTCTATTTTATCAAATTAAAAACATATCAGTTACATTAACTAATTTAAAAACTAATTCATGTCGTCAAAATAAATAGCGTGTTTTTAAGAGATAATAACTATCAAAAGATTGACACTTGTTTATAACTGGTTTAAATGTGAAATTACATCCAATAACCAACATTGTATTAAATTCATCAAAATATGAAAGTTATCTGAAAATTACCAAAATTTCACCCTAAGCTACTTTCGATATTCCGAATCCAAAAATGAAGTCCATTTTGAAAAATAAGATTTACAAAATTTCAAAAAGTGGCTATTACTATTCATAATGGCTAGTTTTAATAATATTTTAATAGCATATCGTTGTTTAGTGAAACTCGGTATTGCGTACTATACACACTATCAAGGAAGGTCGTGATTGCATGTAATGAAAGGCAAGTCAATCATGTGTGTTGTGCAAGCTCCTTTGGGTGTAGCGTACAACACAAGACATTAATGAAAAAAAAATTCATAAAATCTCGGGGTGTAACAAATGAAATGTTAATATTTAATAAAATTGAATCCTTTGGAGTTATATGGGTCATATTGTGCATCCTATTGAGGTGGTTTTGATTCCTAAATGTTACAAATGAGTTGTGGATCATTGTCCTAAAATATAAAAACAATTCGAATGTGTTTTCTTAATTTTGAGTATGTCACTTTGGATTTTATTAAAATTAATGTCAATTTTAAATAATGATAAATTTTGACTTAACTAGAAACACCATCCATCATATTGAGGTACAAATAATTCCTACTTGTCACAAAATACTGATGAATTTTTTTACTAAAGTATCAAAACAATCCGAATAAGTTTTCTCAGTTTTCAGTATGTCCATTTTGTTTTTTTACTAAAATATAATTTCAAACTAGAAACACATATTTTGAGTCATACCTATTGTATCATGCACCTTTTTGATGCGAGACTACATCATACATGTCACAAATGACTTTTGAATCACTTTATTGAATTATCAAGATAATCAGAGCTCATTTTCTTTGTTTTCAGTGAGTGACACATTTTGAACTAAAATGTTAATTTTAAACTGATAATAGACACTTTTAGTCATACCAGTCACATCATGCATCCGATTGAGGTATGGTTGACTCTTACACATCAAAAACGACTCATGGATAATGTTCCTAATGTATAAAGAAAATCTGAATTCATTTTCTCAGTTTTTAGTATTTCACTTGTTTTTTTACATAAATTAATGTAATTTTTAAATAAAAATAGATACCTTGCGTTAAACTGGCCACACCATGTATCTTATTCAGGTGTAGATGATCCTTACACATAAAAAATAAAAAATAAATCATTTTCCAAAAATATAAAAACAATATGAATTTATTTTCTTGGGTTTTAACATCTCACTTGTTTTTTTTACTTAAATTATTTTGAAATTCAAATAAAAAGAGGCACAATGAGTGATACCGGCCACACCATGTTTCTTATTGAGGTGCTACTGATTCCTACATGTAAGAAATAATTAATAGATTGTTTCCCTAAAATATCAAAACAATCCGATTTTTTTTCATGGTTTTCAATATTTCACTTGTTGATTTTACTTAAATTCATGTCAATTTTAAATAAAAAGAGACACTTTAAGTTATACCAGCCACACCATGCATCGTATTGAGGTAAGGCTAAGACTTTCATGTCATTAACGACTCACAGAACATTTTACTAAAGTATCAAAAAAATATGAATGTGTTTTCTCAGTTTTCAATATTTCACATTCCTTTTAACATAAATTAATGTCATTTTAAAATAAAAAGACACACTTCGAGTCATATCGGTCACACCATGAATCATATTGAGGTGCAGTTGAATCTTAAACATCAAAAATGAGTCATGGATTATTTTACAATAATATCAAAATAATACAAATAAGTTTTCTCAATTCTAAGTATGTCACCTGCTGTTTTTAATTAAATTGATGTCAATTTAAAATAAAAAGAGACTGTTTGAGTTATATTGGCCAAACCGTGAGTCATATTGAGGTGATGTTGATTCAGGTGTTGTGTTGTATGATTCTTATATAAATGAAGATTTCACATTCAGATCTATGTTAGAAGAGACGATAAATGACTTTCTTTCTTATGGAAATTTTTCAGGATATAGCATTAAAGTAACTAAAGAGTTCCTTATTTTCAAAAAAGGTACAATGTAATTTAGGTTGAAACATTCATTGAAGACTATGTTTCTAAGACATTTAATATTTCTACACTGATGGGATATGTCCCTATCTTAGAAAACATCATTCGATGGATGTTCATAAGAACTTAAAACACCATTTACACAAATGTGTGATCAACTGTTTAAGAATGTAAAAGATGTGGACACCACTTTTGGTAAAAAAAATTGAAATTTTTTAAGAAAATCAGTTGGAAAAGGTGTTTAGTATTTTTTAATTATCATAATGGAACTTTCTATATGAAAGATATTTTATTCATGTTATGCATGCTGAAAAAAAATGTATGTGATAGGTTCATCAGTACATAGCTAAATTCACCCGGAAAAAAGGATGGAATTAAGGATTGGTTGGACATGGTTCATATGGGAATATGAGAAGATTTGGTGCTAGTGAGGGGTGAAAAATGAACTTTTCTTCCTCTAGCTGCATACACTCTTTCTAGGCAGGATAGATATCCGCTTTTCATCTTCTTGAATGAATTAATGTTTCTAGAGGGGTATTAATTGGATAACAGGAATATCGAGTCAATATACAATTTAGTGTTAATGGATCTAAAATCACATGACTGTCATGTTTTACTGGGAGATCTAATTTCTATTGCTTTACGTTGCATTTTTTCCAATAATGTCCTTTATAAATTAACCATGCATTAATTCTTCTTCAAAGAAATATGCAGTAAAGTTATAGATATGGTGAAATTGAAAACAATGGAAAGAGAAATTATTATCATATTATGTGATATAGAAATGTTCTTCCTACTAGAATTCATTTATATAATGGTTCATTTTATGGTTCACTTATTGAGAGAGATTAGACTATGTGGTCCTGTATAATATAGATGGATATACCACATTTAATGGTATATATATATTTTGAATGGGTATATAAAATATCAAAATTGACCAGAGGGTTGTATTGCATATCGATATATTGTTGAGGAACCCATAGAATTATGTACCAAATGCATGTGAGGTGTGGATATCATTGGTCTACCAAAATCTCAGCACACTAGGTGGCTCGTGGGTGATGAATTTAAGGAAGAGATGTAGTCACAATCAATATTGCAGATCATGAGTAGGCACACCTTTACGTTTGGAATAATGTTTTGGAGGTTTCCCCATATATTGAAACCCACAATGAAATTCCTAGGAATTTGAATCCATCAAGGGTTAAAATATGTATATCAAATACACATAATCAACACTTTATAGAATGGTTTTGGGACTATATTTTTAATGATTCAGATGAAAATCCTAATTCAATATCAGAACAACTTTGATAGTTATCCAGAGGACCAACTGTGTATGTATTATCTTACAATGGTTATGTAATTAAGGTTTATACGTTCTATACAAATGGACATGATGAATAAAATACAGTGAAAATAGTGGATTTACACTTGTGGATGAAGCGATTCATATTTCAGGTACTAAGGACAGAAATTCAATTGACGTGAATAATTCATACATTGTAATCATCAAAAAATATGTGATTTGGATTATACAACATTCCATGTTACAATTTTTCAATTCTATCAGGTTGATAACATGAATGATGTTAAAATAGATTAATTTGGATTAGTGAATATTTATTTTAGTAAGGAAGGGAGAAAAGACGAACCATTTATAATGGCATCATATGCATTACATGTATTTTATGTTCTAGATACAACAAACTGAAAGTGGTCAATTGTTATGTTATTGTCCAAAGCCACTGAAGGGTCATATGAAAATTCAACTGTGGGTGACACTTTCATTAGGACATCACAATCATTTTATAGAGGTCCTAATGTAGATGGTGTTTTTTTGTCAGAGGAGACCAAAATGAAGGTACTCAAATAGTCGATAGAGTGGTCAAATACCGTCGGCCATTAAAATAGAGAGTTCAATAATTAGGTTGTTTTTTTAAATATACATTGTGTTACCTCAGGTTATTATATGTTCGTTTTTGTATCTATGTAATCAAAATTAAATTATAAACCACTTATGAAGATAATGAATTATGCACATGCTGGTGCTCCCAATCCTGTGGAACATTAGGTCTTTCTACCTATTGTTTCTTGCATTGTAGAGGAACAATGACCCTATTCATGTGTTCGTAATCCCAATCTTAAGGAATAATAGGTTTTTCAATCTGTTGTTTCCCCCGATGTTGAGGTTCAACAACCATCTTCACATGCTGATGCTACTGCTCTAGAGAAACAACATATTGACGATGTTGAATCCAAGGAAATGTTGGGTGATTAATGACCAACGATGCAAATAAAATAGGTGCTCCATAGTTTGATGGTGTTAGAAAAAATCATGAATGAAAAAAATCAAAGGCATCAAATATGAGGTCGGATGGAATGAACGGGGCAAGCATGTTAACCCCAATATGGTCATTTTTAGTAGTTACATTAGAATAATTACTTGGTTATGCAAGCTAGATAGTGTAGTTTTGTGGCACCATTTTGTTCCAGCGATTAATACACTACCACAAAACTGGGCAAGGCTAGCGCCACCATTTATCAGTGCTAATGAAAAAGCGTTGATAAAGGGGGGTACCTTTATCAGTGCTAAAAAAAGCACAGATAAAGGGTACTTTTATCTGGACAAAAAAAGCGCTGATAAAATTACCTCTTTATGAGCGCTTTTTTTAGCGCTGATAAAGGTACCCCCTTTAACTGTGCTCTTTTTACCGCTGTAAAAGGTTACCACTTTATCAATGCTTTTTTTAGTAGCGCTGATAAAGGGGGGACTTTATCAGCACTTTTTTTTAAAAGTGCTGATAAAGGGTCTACATCCAAAAACAAATTATTTAAAAAAATATATTAATATTTAAATATATAGTTATAGTTATATTGATATAAATAAAATATATATTTTTTAAATATAATTTTAAATATATTTTAGATAAGTATAAATATACAGTTACACTTAATATATAAGATATTTAGTGAAAATGGCTTATAAAAAAAATAAAAAAATATTTTTTATTAATAATTTGATAATTATTATGTAGTAATAGTCATTTAATAACAATTTTAACACTAAAAAAATTTAAAAAATTAAAAAAAGATCCAAAATATGTTGAAAATGCAACTCAGACTTCAAACGGCCATAACTTTTGATTTCGGTTTCTGTTTGAGCTCTACCACATATCATATTGAATCTAGTGAAGAGCTCTACGTGAGTTTAAATTGAGGGGACCTAGTTCATGCTTTTTCCAAGGCCAAAAAAGTCCCATAAGGCGTAAAAAACTGAGTTTTTAGTTGGGGTACCCGGATTTTTCAACATTTTGTTGATTTTGAGCCGCATTTAAGGGGGTATTATTGGATTTTTCTAATGAGTACTAAAATTATTCCAAGGTATTACATTCATATTGATATTATTTCTTTGAAATTTTATCGTTTTTTATAATGCACTTCTATTTATAATCAAATATATAACAATATATACATATATTTTATATATTCACACATAAAAAATTAATTATGAATATAAATAATAAAATATATTTACATATAAAATATATTAGATTTATTAAATTATATCTTATATCCATTTTATTTCAAATACAAATATATGAATTTTTATATACCTATATATTAATCTAACTATATATATATATATATTAATATATCTACATATTTATATTAATATAACTATAAATATGTATATTAATATCACTATAAATATATATTTTAATATAAATATATATTTATATTAATATAACTATATATTTATATTAATATAACTATATATTTATATTAATATAACTATATATAAATATATTAATATAAATATATATTACTATACAAATAAATATTACTAAATATATATATATATATAAATAAATATATCACTAATAGGAGAACAAATAAATATAGGGGAGTGGTAAAGGCTTCAGGAACACAGGGGTGAGGTCTCTTGATCAAATCTGGGTTGAAGCAGGGACGCGCGCACATGGGTGAATCTGGGGCTAGCGCTGATAATGGGTAGTTGGGTGCGTGCAGGCGCTAGAGGGGGCAGAAGAGCGCTGTAAAAGGGGGGCTCAATAGCTATAAAAGCCCCCACGATTGGCAGGATTTTTTTAAATTTTTTATTTTTTTTAAATTTTTAAATTTGTTATCTTTTATCAGTGCTTTTAAAAAAGTGCTGATAAAAGGGGTCTTTTATAAGTGCTAAATAGAAAGCACTGATAAAGGACCCTTTTCTCAGCCCCTTGTTTTAGCGCTGATAAAATACCCCTTTTATCAGTGCTTTTTTAGTGATATTAAAAGGGTTCTTTATCAGTGATTTTTGGAGCGCTAATAAAGTGGACCCCCTCCCCTTTATCTTTGTCGACTTTAACAGCGCTTTTCTAGCGCTGTTAAAGGCCTTTTTTAGTGCTGATAAAAGCTGTATTTCATGTAGTGAAACACTGATGTGGGAAGATATTACAGTAACAATATGATATCATATCTTTATTTTACTAATAAAATAAAATAATGAAACACTGAATTATTCTTCACCATCCCTTGAAGATTTCAATTATAGTAGGTGAATCCCATAATAAATATGTATTGGTTATTTATAGATTGATTCACAGAGGCTTTCACACAGTTCTATTGATTCATCATCTAAAAGAAGCTGAATTGAAAATAACCCCACACCCACTGCTTATGTATTCACACCTGATAACCGAACAAGCATGAGATTTGTTTACTACAAGTCATACTGATGTGTCTTTTCAAGTACATTGTGGCTAGTAATATGTTTTTTGACAATACATATATACATCACTTTGAGTGACTATTTTTTATTTATGAAATATAAAATGACTGTTGAAAATAATGGAGGGGCAACAAAAGCAACATACCCCTACCATAAAGCAAGGATGGGGTATGCTTCACTTGAAAAAATGGTACGTATTTTAAATCTATTGTAACAATTTTATATGACATGAAACACCAAAATAATTATATTCCTCTATTTGTATGCATGTTGATGAATCCAAATCAAAATCCACTTCTATATACACCACGTGTTGTGTAAAGAAGAAAGTGTATATAAATATGGGAATCTAATTGATGAAAATACACAAAAGGGTGGGAAATATGTGTAATTATGAAATAATAAAAATTTGTTTTTCTTTAAATAAAAATTACTTAACAATGATAACTTATTTTCCTATATTTTCTATTAATATTAGTCACATGAATCAACAACACCTGTATCAGATGAACACCTACTATCATTGGCTTTGAATCGGACATAACATTATGGTCACATCAGTGGTGCGGGTTTTGGGGTGACAACCGAAAACATGTTTTTATAAAAAAACATGTGGAGGATAAAGATAAAGAAATGAAATAGATGACAGAAAGACTATATACACTTTAATAAAAATTTCAATAGCAGAGAGAGTTAGTAGAAAATTTTATAGGGATAAGTAAAAAGAAAAAAACCCAAGAACAACCATTTCCTGAATATGCCTCCCCACACCCACTAGCATTGAGGTGAGCCATTCCCCTCGAAAAGATGTCTTGGACAAGGTAATCAATATTCTAATAACTGTTTCTATAAAATGTGAATCAAATAGACACTAATACCTTTTTGGTACTGATATTATAGAGGATGATAATGACTGTGATTTATATCTATCAACACCCACCCATCACCTTGTAGTGAGGGATATAGTGTTCAATATCCAAAATGATGTGCTAAACAATAGACCACTTCCAATAGGTCTTGTGAGAGTGTCTATTAGCATAGCCCATGATCTGAGGGTTGATCGACCTATTACAGTTGATGAGGAAGATATTCATAAGGATGACCAACTATTGTAACATTCATCGCATGGCCATTAAATCTTGTAAAAAACTATATCGACAAGGAGGAATTCATTTCCTATTTATTTTTGGTGATAAAACTTTAATAATTAATGAAAATAGTTCTAAACCGACGAATGCTATTAAAAATAGACAAAGGGATGGGCGTGGAATGAAAGGTTGACTTAAACAATCTAAAGGATCAACCAACTGATTGAAAATATCTTACAAAAGCACATTTAACCTTCCCATTTAATATCCACATTTACTAACATTAACGGTTTATGCGGATGCAATGTTACAAAGTGATAGTAGTAACATAGTTGATTATGATGAAAAAATGTGTGGATATGATTTTATTGACTACATTGTTTCTAATAATGTAGATGAAATCGTCAACTATGAATTGCTAGGTTTCTCAGTTGTAAATGTATACATGAGGTACGTTTTCGTGATTTAATTTTCCAAAAGATGATATACCATGTTAATTATGACTAACTGCTTTTCATATTTTTTGAAGTCATATATATCAATACCAATTAAATGGATTTTCCCATTATAAAATTCGACTCTTTAGTCCTCACGTCACCTCTACAGAAAAAAAATAGAATCCAAAAAATAGATGAAAGGGTGGAAAAATTTTTCAAATTGTTTGAATGAAAACTTGGGGATGAAAAAATTGTCTTAATACAAATGATTTCAGGATAAAACGCAACAATTTAATCATATTTAATATATTTTTTATTTCATTCATTACTTATTCCTTTTTTTGTTTTTAAGAAACCATGTATTATCATTACAATCAATTTCGATACTGTAAATATTTATTTCTTGGATTCACTAAATAGATTACCAAAAAACTGACCACACATGATATCGTTTTTTTAATTTGTAATACACCACACCCAATATTTTAGAACTAAACTTCAAGTTATATAATTATATTATGTTTTAATTAGGATTTTGTTGTTATATGGTGGTGTGTAAATATCGTCTAAATCATGGAATGAGGACAAGCATTGCACCCAAGGACCCAAACAAGTTATACAACTGGATATGTATCAAGGTATATATAATAAGATGTAACTATCCAAACAAATATAAAAAAATTACTTATTTTCCTTAATGGTTCTACAGTGTCTAAAATAATCAAATGGAAATTATTATGGTTCTTATGTTTGTAAATTAATGAGAGAGATCATATTCCATAAAAAAACACACATCCCCTAGAGGTATTTTCAAATTTAATTACAAATTTATTTAAAATATATATTAATCCTTTGTGTATTTTTATTTTTCTAGTACTATTCTAAATTTAAAAAAAATATTATTTATAAAACGATATAAATTTTCTTAGAAACAAATGGGCATCATACCTGATCATAGAATGCACACCAATGGTATGAAGATGTGACGTCTATAGAAGTAATGGATTGTTTCATATTTATGTTTAATTTATTAATTCTTAGTATTAATCACATAATAATTTTTATTATAGTGGAGGATTCCTTGGCATTTCGGATTCTTTTAAAACTTTGGGACATGTAGGAATCAACAACACCGCAATCTGACATACGACTGATCGGTATGACTCAAAGTGTGTCATTTTATTTAAAATTGATCATAATTTTAGTACAATATACAAATCAAAACTCAAAACCAAAAAAGGAATTAAAATTGTGTTTATACTTTAGTATAATGATCTATAATTAATTTAAGATATATATGAATCATCTACACCTCAATCCAAAAAACAATGTGACCAGTATGACTCAATGTGTCCATTATCATTTTAAAACCGACATTTTACTTCAAAATATATTACTCACTATAATCTGAGAAAACGAACTCAGATTGTCTTAATAATTTAATAAATCAATTCATAAATCATTTTTTATGTGTAGTAATTGTTCTGATGTCAAATTGATACTCTATGTGACCGGTATTAGTCAAAGTATGTGTTTCAAGTTTATAATGAATTTTTTCTAAAAAAGAAAAGTGACATACTAAAAAATAGGAAAAATATATTTGGATTGATTTGATAATTTAGTAAAACTATCCATATGTAATTTTGGATGTGTATAAATTAGTATTACCTCAATCTAACGCATAGTGTAACCTATATTACTCTATGTTCATCTTTTTATTTAATAGTGATGTTAATTTTAGTAAAAAGGAACAAGTGATATACTAAAAAAACGAGAAAACACATTCAGATTGTTTTAAGACATTTGGGTAAAAATACATGAGTAATTTGGGATGCCAAGGATTATTTTTCACCTCAATATGAGGCATTGTGTGACCGGTATGACTACAAGTGCGTCTTTTTTATTTAAAATATACATTAATTTTAGAAAAATGGACAAATGGCCTACTCAAAAATGAGAAAATGAATCTGGATTATTTTGATATTGTAGGAAAATGATCCATGAGTTAGTTGGGATGTGTATGAATCAATTTCTCCATAAAGTGACCCTCAACAACTCTCAAAAGTATCTATAAAATGATTCATACGATTGTCCTCTCCCAAAAAGGAAGAACAACAAGAATAGAATAACATAACCAATGATATGATGAAATTGATAATAGACCCAAAGTATTGGTGGCCACCTTCTTCCTCCTCCATCACGTCGATAATAACTTGACAATCAGATTCACCCATAATATCTTTCTAGCCGAGAGATGAAATGAATTGAATACCTTTCCCGATAGTCATTCCCACTACTACGGGGGGAGACCAACAAGAAATTTCTATGGAATGATGAGCCACAATGATAGAGACTACAAGGTCCTAGAGAAGTACCATAAGGTCAACAGAGCCATCACCATGAATCGTCGCATCATTAATAAATTTGAAAATACCCTGAGGGGGATGAAGCCATCTGACAGGAGGGGGATGATCAATTATTTGATAACTATTGTTCAAACCCACATTTTGAAATTGCTTATTGTGTGACTGACATTAAAACTCTCACTGACATGGTTTTAACATCGGTTATCCACTAACTGATGTCAAAACTCTATTCGTGTGAGTTTTAACATTTTTAATTTATAAATGAACAATTGTGATGAATTCCTAACATATTAGTATGTCAATTATACTCACGCATCAAAATATTTATTGAACAAATTCATTGGAAACATATATTTATTTAAATATATATTTATTTCAATATAATTATAATTATAAATATATATATAAAAAAAGTATTTATATATATTTATAAAAATAATAAAAATAATAAAAATATTTATCATTTAAAAATTAATTATAATATTATAATTATTTAAATATATAATTATTTAATTATAACTTATAAATACTTTTTTAAAACAATATAAATATATATTTTTTAATTAATAAAAAAAATATATTAATTATCAACATGTTCTTTTTATTTAATTTATACAAATAAAAATTATTTTTGAAGATAAATATAATAATTTTTTATAAATTAATAATAATTTTTATAAAAAAAATCCATCTGCGCTAATAATAGAATTGTGTTTGGATTATATGGTTTGCCAAAATGCTATCATTTTCAAGATCATTGTTAAAGACGACATGGTCTGGCCTTCAACGATTCAAAACTCAGGCTCGTAGTGGTTGGATATTGAGCAGGCTTGTCCACCTTCACATGTTCATTCCCTTCTTGTCAAATGGCTCCCAAACCCCCTTTGGGTGTTGTCAAACTTAATACTGATGTAGCGACCCCTAGGGATGGTTTTGTTGGCCTTTAGACAATCCATTGGGATCACGTTGTCTCTCTTATTGCGGCTCATCATTCCTCATACATTGCAGGTTAGTCTCCTCATGTGGCAGAGGCCATGGTAATTTGGAACTGTATGCAGCCCATTTTGACTCTCGTCTGGAAGGATGTTATGGTCGAATCTGATTGTCAAATTATTATCAAATCACTAAATGAGGATAAAGGTGGCCATGGTAACTCGTTTTATTTTTTCAAACCCAAATCCATTTACAACCCATTTATTTTTTAAAACACTATTTTTTAAATATATTCTATTATATTTTGAAACACACTTTAAACTACCGAAACTGGCTTAATTAAAGGGACATATATTATTTTTTATTTTAAAAATATATTTATAAATCAAAAGGCAATTGATATCAAAGAAAACAAATAAATTTTATAATTTTATTAACATTTTAAATTAAATCGTTATTCAGTTAATAATAATTAATTTAATTTGATTAAAATTAAGATTTGTTTTTTATAAATTTAACATGAAAAATATTAAAATTACATAAATAAATTAATTAACTAACATTCAATAAATAGGGTTCGGTAATTCCTCATATTAATTGGTGTTATAAATAAAATATTTGGGTATACCACCTTTCTAGCTATTAATGGATGGGAGGAATATTTAAGGAGGGAAAGGAAAAAAATAAAGGGAGATGGTACTATATAAGGGTGGAGGCTGTGTTTTAAAACTACTATCCTTCCACTCAGATTACCCTCTTCTCTAAAACTCCTCACTGTTTTACGATGAAGATGATGATGTTATAGAGATGGAGTAGAACCCAGTTGAAGTCATGTTTTGGTGGAACATCGTTAGAAAATATAAAAAAATCTCAAGTATTCAGTTGGACTCCCACGACCCATGATGAATCCGACGATGAGGTCTCAAACAGAAGACTACAAGGGACCCCATCCAACCGACTATGAGGGACCCCGTCCAACCAACCCTTTGCCTGGAAACTCCGCCCCGGGGTACCCAAGAAAGCAGATCCGAAACCTACCCCAAACCCCGACCACGAAGAACCCTGGGGAGCTGACAGATGTGGATTATTATTAGGCTGGGCAATGTACAGTTGTCCCTCTCGCTTGGGAACAGGCTCCAGGGGTACCCAAGGTTGGAGTCTCCGAATTCACCACAACTCCTGCACCAGAAATCGCTCCTCCCCCGAGGTACCCAATTGCGGGGATCATCCAGAAGGTGCACCAATCCAGGAGCTCCTGGAAAAGGTGGAACGCAGTTGAGGCGGGATGTGGATGTGTAGGCGTGCGGGGCGGAGCACAGTGCGGTCGCTCCTGGTGGTCATGGTGGAGGCGGAAGGTGGTTGAGGCGGGATATGGATGTGCTGACGTGTGGGGCGGTCAGGGCGGGGCAGAGCACAAGCGCGGTCGCGGTCGCGGCGTGTAGGGGTCGCAGCAGGCGGCCATGGTGGGGCGGAACGCGGTCGAAGTGGGGATGCTTTGCGACTGACCTTCGTCATCGGGTTCGAGCCGGTAGAATGTAGGCAGAGACAGAGCTGGTTTGCGGGGAAGCAGGGCTTCAGCTAGCTGATTGGCATGTGGATTTTCTTTGAAAATCCTAGAAAACCCAATTATTAAATATTTTTATTGATAAATATCATTTTGAAATTTTTTTATTGTATAAATAATGAAAATAATGTTAATAATAAAACTTTATTTAATTTGAATTTGAATTTTAAATTATATAATTTATATGTACAAATATTTCGATATATTATTTATATATTTTATAATATATAATAGCACACACACATATATATATATATAAACACAAACATATGATTATAAATTATATTATATGATACATATATATTAATTTAAAAAGGATATTTGTATATATATTTATATAGTTCACATCACTATGTTATAATATTTATATACCACTAAAAATAATGGCTTTTGCAATAGGTTTTATATGACGGATTCTCACTGCAAAGAGTTAATTGAGATAGGAATTCATCAAAACAAACCATCATCGAAAATAACGACCTAAATAATATAAATTGTGAAGGGATGTGGAAATTAACCCTAGGGTGATGATATTTATGATGAAACTATTTAGCCATCATAAATGAACTTTATGTCATGCACATAATTTTATTCTAGATTATTAGCAATGGAATTACAAAAAAGTAAATTTTATAAATAAATAATTGAACATATTTACATATAAAATATATTTCTCAATATATAAGACCTATCTAAATAAAAACTGATATCCATTTTATTTACAACCCAAATATATGAATATTTATATTCATTTATAATGTGTGTGTGTGCCTATATATATATATATATATTAGTGTGTGTGTGTGTGTGTATTAACAAACTGATATGTGTGTGTGTGTGTGTGTGTGTCTGTATGTTGTATATATGTATTTATTTATTTATTTATTTATGCACACACACACACAAACATATATTATAAATGAATTTAAAAATAATCCTATTAATATATATTAATATATAGATAAATATGCTGATAAAAAATATAACCAAAAATATATATATATATATATATATAACTAACTATATATATACACACGTAGTTGGGGTTTGTCTTAGTGGTAAGCACCCTGTAATCCTACATGAAAAATGGGGGTTCAAATCCCTTGGGGCTACGGGTACGGTAGCAGCACTGCAGCGGTATTGTAGCAACGGTGCTACTGTTTATCGGCGGGTACTGTAGCGGCGGCAGGGCACTGTGCCAGCTAGGTTATTATTCACAGAATGGGCCTTAGGCCAAAATTTTGGGCCTATGGGCTATGTAATTGGATACATTCCCACTGGGACTTCAGGTTATGTAATGGGTCTCCCTCTACCCAGTTAAAAGAGTTCTTTGCTTTGATTTAATTATAAAATGAGGCTTCGGCCCCAACCTTTTAAATATATATATATATATATATGAATAAATATAACTATATAAATATATATATATATATATATCATTAAAGGGAGAACCAAACACGATGGGTGATTGGTAATTGTGCGGACACTCAAGGGAGAGGTCTCGGGTTCAAATCCAAGCCGAGGCAGGGGTGCGGAGGTGGGTGCAGGGGGATGACTGACATTGTTAAGGGGTGGGGGATGTGCGCATAGCACTACTAAATGGGTGGCAGTGGTGCGTGTGTGTGGTGATTACTAGCATCGTTGAAAGAGCTCTATTAAAAAGAGGTTTATCCCCTCTAATTTAGACAAATAATTAATATATTTTTTACTTTTATCAACGCTTTTTTAGTCATGAAAAAAGGGAAATGTAGAATCTCTTTTTTGAGCACTAATAAAAGGTCCCCCTTTTAATAGAGCCTTGAATATCAACACATTTTTATCTATGATAGAGGGTTTTTAAGGAAAACTATGTTTTAGAGTTGTGATTGTTGTAGAGTTTCATTTGAGCACTTTGAATTTCCCGATCACCAAAAACTATTCTCTGTTCATCAGTCGTGTGGTTGTGAGGGGAGATTATTGGGTTCTCATGCATAAATTAAGAGGGGTTCTAGTGTGTTAAACATGTGTATGAGGGAAAACCGTTCCTCCGGGATTGGGGTTTAGAAGTCACAATAACATTTACACATGCATGTAGTTGTTCATGCAGATTCCACACACACCAAGACCTATGGTGTAGATATATATTTATATGCATGGATGTGACATAATGAAACCTCCTAAACATCAAAGTTTACATCATTTATTATATTTACATTAAACATGTAATTGAAAATAATTTAGGTATCTAATTACTTTTTGAGATTTTTATTTTCAACATCATTTTGGATACAAAAATTGCCTTTTAATATTTTCTAATTCTTCCAAAGACATAATATTAATTTCATATTATATATGACATCTCAGATCCATCAAAATTAATTTATATTACTATCAATAATAAAACTATTATTTTTTTACAAAAATAATGTTAAAATATTTATGCAATAACTTATTGATTATTTTTTGACTAGCATTGTGGCTTCTATGAACATCGTTCACACATGCCAGGACCCGGTTTAGTAAAAATATATGGACTTATCCCATCTCAGCAAATCAAATCAAATTTTTTCTGTTAAAAAATTCAATGATAACTCGTTTTTTTAAAAGAAATTAATGTGAATTTAAATAATGTTCCTTAATACGTTTTTAAAATATAATAAAAAATACATCCTTTGAAAAATAATACAAAAAAACATTGTTTATTGAAATTATAATATCCCCCTTTCACTATATAAATCTTAGTTTTTTTATTTTATGTTAAAAACTAAAATTCCCGTATAATAAAATCAATAAATTTAAATTTAAAAATAAATCTACCTTAAGTAAAAATAATTTTTAATCAAATATTCATTGTTAAAAACTAAATCGATAATCTTTCATCTAAAGTAATTTTAAAGGGAAAATGTAGAATTTTTACTTTTAACTTTCTATTTTGTAATTAATTTTTTTGAATTTTTGTTGAAAGGGAAAGGGGGATTTGTTGATATTTTAAATTTAAAATGGGATCATTTAGAAAAAAGTTAAATTTTAATTTATCTTAATATAAAAGAGGAAAATTCATTTCTAATTTCCAAATAAAACATAATCAAAAGGGAGATTTAATTTTTTATTTTTAAAATAAAATAATTTATTTTAATTAATTTTTTAAGATGAAAATTTGTATATTTTTTGAATTTTATAGGGGATAAATATTTATTTGATAAAATATTTTATTATTTGAAATATATATTTTTTTATTACTTCATATGGAAAAGGGAGTATTTATTAATTTTTCATAACTAGAAATTTAGTTTATTATTTATTTTTAGGAAAAATAAATTTTTTTATTTTTTATGTTAATATCTTATTTATTTTTAATTTTTTATTTCAATATCATAATGAAAAATGAGTTTTTATATTTTTTAATAAAAATTGATATTGTTTAAATTGAAATATAATTTCTGATGAATATATCATTTTGAAAAATAGTTTTGTAGTTATTTTTTACTCTTTAAATTATTAATGGAAAATATGAATTTTGTTTATAATTTTCACAATTTTAAAAATAATTATTTTTTTAAAAAAACTGGCGATCGCTCCTGCATGAAATACATTGTGATATATGGTTGTAATCCCATTATATCATGAATTCACCTCCCCCCTCATCCAGTGACACAATGAGTACTTATTATTTTTATAACCAAAATGTTTTCAAATCCTTTTCATTTTATACCTGTATAAGGATATCATTGTCACTACAAAAAAACTGAATTTCCACAACCACAAATAGCCCTTTTAAGAATTTGCAATGAGATTTAATGGTGCTAAAAAACACTATCTTCGTCAGCATCATTAAAATGAGGACCCCATTATCATTGTTTTCATTAATGCTGATAACTGCTCTACTATTGAAATGTGTTGTTTGAATAACAACACATTGTTCCAAATACACCTGTATAGAAATGAACCTGTTTGAAAATTTATAATTTAATTGAAATAAAATTTACATTAAAAATACAAAAAATCATTTTATAAACATTTCAAACAATATTTTTTATAATTACATTTTCATTTACTATCTATAGACATTTAAAAAATTAAATGTTTAATTGTATTTGGAACTTGAGACCCCCTCTCAAAAAATCCTAATCATGGTATCAGTTTCTAAAAAACCACCCCAACCCAAGAAAAAGAATTCACCTATAAATGAACACATTTTTTTCATAATACTATAAAGAAAAAAATTAAACATAAATATGAAAGAATATATTTTTAAAAGGACATTTTTAAATTAAAGGACACACATGGATCACTACCACACAAACCACATTACACAGGGCCACCCTTTAACAATTCTAAAAAATGCATTGATAAAGGGGTACCTTTATCAGGGCTAAAAAAACTGCTGATAAAATATTCTTTTAACAGCACTAAAAATGCTGTTAAAAGTAACCCCTTTATAAGTGTTTTTTAGCACTGATAAAGGTTCCACATTATCAATGTTTTTAAGGCTATTAATGGGACTCCATTTATCTGTGTTTTTTAGTAGAATTGATAAAGGGGGGATTTATCCGTGTTTTTTCCTAGAACTGATAAATGGTATGTTTAAAAAATATATATTTCCTTAAAAATAATATATATTATTTAAAATATGTTTTCTTTATTGCTAAATATACATTTACACATAAAATATAAGACAATTAGTGAAAATGGCTTATAAAATAATTAAAATAATATTATTACTGAATATATTTCAAGTTATTATTGAGTAATTGTAATTTATTAAGAATTTGAAGACACAAAAAATAAAAATATTAATAAAATATCTAAAATAAATTGAAAACGAAACTCGGATTTCAAAATGTCATAACTTTCGATTCGATTGTCTGTTTGAGATCTACCACATATAAAATCTAATCTTGTGCCAATATATACACACTAATCATTGGGGAATCCACTATTATGTCTTCTGAGCCCCAAAAAGTCCCTATAAGGGATTTAAAACTGAGTTTTTAGTCGGTGTTTCCTAATTTTTAAACATTCAATCTATTTGTAGCTTCATTTAAAGGGGGTATGTTCCCCGTTTTCAGCAGGGAATGAATTTATTCACAAGTATTACATTAATTTTGATATTAATGTTATGAAATTTAATCATTTTTCATAATTTAGTTTTATTTATAATCAAATATATAAAAATATATACATATTTTGTATATATTCACACATAAAAATTTAATTTTATAAATATATAGGTAAACATATTTACATATAAAGTATATTTCTAAATATATAAACCATATATATATAAAAAATAATGTCCATTTTATTTAAAATAAATATTAATATATATATATATACAATTAGTGTATATATAATGTATGTATGTATATAAATATATTTTTGTCTGCATTGACAACCCAATATATATTTATGTATATATTATAATGTACTTATATAAATATTAACATATAATATATTTAAATAAATACATATATGTAAAATTATATTTATATATGCACACACATATGTAAAATTATATTTATAAACACACACACACACACAAAAACATATTTTACATATGTATTTTAAAATATATATAAATATATATTTATAAATATATGGAAAAATATAAAGAAATAAATATAAATATATAGATGCATCATAAAATACTAAATAAAATGACATATGTGAGTAGAAAATAAGAGAGATTATGAGGGGGTCTTAGTATCGAAACCCAACTAAGGGGTTTGCGTGGGTGGGAAATGTAGGTCCCTAGTACTGTTAAATGGTGGGGGGGATTCCAAGCCATTGAAGGGGTGTGAGGCTAGGCAAGAACTATTAAAAGGGGGGATCGATCGTAGTTAAAAGGGGGGAGGTCACAACCTCAAATTTATAGAAAAAAAATTATTTTTTATGACTTTTATCTGTGCTAAAAAAGTGTCGATAAAGGTATCTTTAATCAGTGATTTTTTTAGCACTGATAAAAGGGTCTATTATTATCAGTTTTTAGAGATGATTAAAATGACCCATTTTAATTGTTCTAGGGATAATAATGCCTGTTAACACTATAAATGCTCGTTTTACGAGTAGTTAATGGCCATATCTACAGTAGTGGAGTCATACCACTCTCCTCATGTATCAGATTGAGGTGGGGTGGATCCCTACACATCACAAATGACTTATGGAACATTTTTCTAAAGTATTGAAACAATATGAATATATATTAATTTCAAATAGCTGATGATAAAACAAATTAATGTAAACTTAACGTAGGGGTCAATGGCAAGATCTGAACTCCTGCTCGGTGGTGGGGGTTGGTAGGAAAGCGCCGGGTCTAGTGAAAAAGGAACACCTATGGTCATCATGGTGACTAAAGGAAAGACTAAAACCTAGGTGTGATGGTGAGGGATTATAATTAGGGTCAAACCATACTCGAGGAATGGGTCGTTGACATGAGAGGAAGAACCCGCTCTAGTTGGGGATGGTGATTTTTCAAGCAGATCGTCTCCATTATCAGCTGATCCATCCACCATGATGATCTTCCCTATAGTTCCCAATGGATTTTATGGTTTGGGTATCTAGTTTTCTGTACAAATGGATGGATAGATACCTTTGGGGATTGAAAACAAATATAATTAAATGTTTCTCAACCTTAGTCTTTCCGGCTATATGGATTTGACTTTGAGGTAATTAGATTTACTTCCATTTACAATTTTCATGTCTTTTTTTGGGGCATGTTGTGTTTGGGGATTTAATCATGCAATGGGTTCTATCTAAATACAGTTTAAATGGGCTTCTTCTTCTCTTAATAGACGGGTTTTCCCAACCTATTCTAATAATAATGTTCACAAAAAAAAACCATTAACATTAAATTATTATAAAATATAATATATAAATATATATAAATATATTGATATTGATATAAATATAATTTATATTTTTAAATATTTTTTAGATAAGTATATATTTACATTTACACCTAATATATAAGATGTTCAGTAAAAATGGCTTATAAAATACTTTGAAAAATATTATTAATTAATAATTTAATAATTATTATCAATTAATAATCATTTAATAATAATTTGAGGACACAAAAAATAAAAAAATTATTAAAAGTACTAAAATAAATTGAAAACGTAACTCAAACTTCAAACAAAAATAAATTTTTATTCGGGTGTCCATTTGATATCTAATACATTTCAAATCAATGATTACGACTAGCTCTACATACTGGTGATAGAAGACAACCCTCTATAAAAAATTTTGAGGGAAAAAAAGACCCAAAATACCTCCAAAACTGAGTTTTTAGTTGGGATACCCAATTTTGTTTAACATTATATGGAATTTCATCCTCGTTTAAGAGGGTATTTTTTCCATTTTTCAGTGGGGACAGAATTTATTCATAGGTATTAAATTCATATTATTATTTTGGTTTTTAATTTTTTTCATTTTTTATAATGTAATGTTATTTATAACCAAATATATAATAATATATACATCTATTTTTATATATTCACACTTAAAAATTTATTTTTATAAATAAATAATTAAACATATTTATATATAAAATATATTTCTCAAAATATAAGCCTTATCTAAATAAAAATTAATGTCCATTTTATTTCAAACACAAATATATGAATACTTATATACTTATATAATGTGTGTGTGTGTATATATATATATATACTACTACTAGGAAATTGATCTATAGACACGCCTATAAAGCCACAGATTAACAAATCCATTGCTACACCCCCACAATTATCCACGGCTTTGTGGCCAAATACCCCGACCCATTCATTTCTTCCTCCTTCGACTCGATCCATCCTCCACAAAACCCCTCAACATCCCAACGCCAACCCCGACGCCTCCTCGCTGCGACCCTCTCCATCAAGAGAAGTTGCTCTGAGTAGCCTCCACCCCTCCTCTCTTCCTTCCCGACCCCTCCCCGACACCTCCTCCCCGACGCCTCCTCGCCAACAGCCCTCAATACCCACGACACCTCCTCACCACGACCCTCCTCCCCACGACACTCCTCCTCTAGTGAAGCTGCTCCGAGCGGCCTCCCCTCCTCCTCCCTTCCTTCCCGACGGCTCTCCCCCACAACCCTCAACACCCCGAATGCCGAGGTCGACACCTCTCATGCCCTATCATCAAGGTATTTGAAAATTTCTTGGATTTCATCTGTTCTTTCTTGAATCTGAAACTAATAATCGATGTTGAGTGAAATACGACGCTATGTTATATGGTCTTGTTCTTTTTCAATTAATAACTATATGGTCCTATTTATTTTTTAAAGGATTTTTCCCATTTTGGGTTCATTCCTTATTCAACACATTTTGGTGCAGTGGTAGATAATGATAGAGGGAATTTAGAATAAATTTCATACATTATCTTGTTGTGACATGGGATTTTAGATGATTTTATAGATGGAGTAACCATTTTGGAACCTTTTGATCATTATATGTTCCCACGATAATTTGGTCGTTTAAAATAGGTTACAAATTTACCTCTAATCAATATTTTGAGAAAATATAACCCATTTCTCCTCTATGAAATGTGTTCGATGATGATGCATGGGAATTTTGACATAGAAATTTCATTACATCTTGAGAATGGTCCAAATAAAATTTCATGGGGTTATTCCATGTTATGGATTGAATACTATACCGATGGGGTATTGGGGAAACCGGTTTTATGGGTGTATAAAAAATTGGATTCTCAAAGATCCTTTCATGTCAAACTATCCTTATAATTTATTGGGGGGAAAAGAATTATATCCCAACATTCTAATAATATTGATGGAGTTTCATCCTCATGATATTTTTTTTGAGATTGGTGAAGACTCCACATGTTTGACTACTAGTGTAGGAAGACCTAATTACATTTGTCCCAGTGGAACTGTGTTAGGTATTCATCTGATCAATGATAAAATATCAAGTTCAATCCCTAAAGTTAAACAGGAGGCAATAATAGAGGACTTTCATACAACTATGACACAATTTAAAGACGATATGTCCATGAAAAATAAAATTCAATATTATATACCTATAGTGGAAGTTGAACAGAGTCTGGTTCCCAATATTGTCATCTAGCTTCAGGTTTAACGAAAGTGGGATTGGTTCAAGGTTTAAACTATCATCATATATAATCCATTAGAGACAATTTCGGATAAAGATGACAACCTTCAACAACATTCCTTGGCCTAGGTGTAGGTGTGTTTTATTATCACCACTGACACATCCTTGTTCACAATGATCTCATTTATTGAGAGGATTTAGCCACCCATGAATGTGATCTCATCAAGTTTATTTTTCCAACAACCACACAAAATATTTCAAGGATAAAACTACTGATTTAAATCTATTAACTATAGAGGATGTTAAACTTCGTGATTTTATTTCTATACAGACTGTTGAGATGCACGAATATGTGTCTCACATGGACAGACTAAAGGAACAACTATCATGAAAAACATAGGTATAGAATCCATAAAATATAAATTACAAGATCTAAACAACTTTTTTACAAAAAATCATACTCTATCAAAAGATAGAGCTAGTTATAGAACCAATCTTGAGTAGGCCATTAACACCTTTTGTTATAAATTATCAGATCTATTGAATCAGGTAGGTAGAATTTAACTATAGTCACATCATTTCCATTTCATTTCCTAATAAGGTCAAGAGATACTATATGATGTGAATACTCCACCATAGTTTTTTCAATTAATGGAATATTTTATTCTCTCAATGATCTGTCCCTTTTTAACAACTTTCCATTGAAATTTTTATAGGAACAATGGATTATACATATTTTCTTGTCAGAACGTCTAAATATCTGAATGTTAAGATTATAATAATGGTAACATGATAAATACTCTAAAATTTAGAATTTTAGGGCCTTATAAGACCAAATAACACTAATGTTTTAGGATGGATGGATTTTACTGATAGTTATTAGGGTAATTACACCATCCAGAAATTTTTATTCCACGAATATGAGATTCCCTATATAGATAAGTCTAATGTGTAGGGAGATAAAAATTTTCTTTTCGATATTCTTAGAATGTGTCCAAAAAATGAGGAACTTGTTTTATAATATTCTATACCAATCAAACTCATATGAAAAATGCATATATGTGTAAGTGTAAAGGGGGATATGCATGTATAAACATATATCTATGGACCCCCTTATGCATATTTGGCCATGATAATATGTACTTAGGGGCTAGGTGTCTTTATATATATGTGAAGTTTCATATGTGTGCAAGCAGAAAAAAGGAATATTCGAGTTGTCATCGTCAAAAGCAACAGGTCTTGAGGCTGATGTAGGTTCCCTCTGCCTAAACCTTTAATTTTAATTCTATAATTGCCTGATTGTTTTAAAAACATGTTTCCATAATTACTTTATTATTTTAAAAATTGATTTTCTAATAACCACTATCTTTTTCAATGAAGAATATGAATATAGCCATTGATAATGTGCACATATATTCTGTAGGAAACATAAAAATAATTATTAATAAATTTTTTATACTTATATTAATAATTCATAGGATTATACTAATAAATATTTGAGAACCAAGGAGCACTCTCCATCATAATTATATCTCGTAAAGATGAAATGATTTTAATTTTTAATAGAATATTTTTTAAGTATGAATATGGATCAATGAAGTGAGTAACCATGATTTAGGAATCTTAATCTTTAGTTAAAACATGGGAAATAATTCTCTTGAAGTCACGGGCATCCATTTTACTAGTGATGTGATCTTATTCTTATAGAGATGTCGGAACATGCATTATTGAAATGTATAAGATTTATTATGTGATAATAATATGATGATTCACCTTTCTTAATGCATCATAATCCCATCCTTCCTCATGCGAAGAGCATGGAATTAGTTGGGGGATGAGCCACATGTTCATTAGGTGATGATCCTAAAATACCTCAGGTGACTAGCCTATAGAAGATGTGTATCGTTGGGCATCAACTTCTTGGATTGGTGAACCCGTTAAGCATTTCATATCGTTAAAAAAATGATATAATGAGTAACATAGGGCATATTAGTCATCATAATCATAAAATCCACTCAAATTTTGATTCAAATTATCTTATGGAATTCCAAGAAATATATTTGATAGGTGAGGTTCCCCAACCATTTCTAATAGGTGTAGGGGTAGAATAAGTTCCCATGATTCTACTAAAACCTATGATCACCAAAAAATGGAAATTTCATACCTCTATTCTAATGAAATGACTACTATCGCCCTCACTCGATTTCCCTTATAAAGATCCTGTGGTGGAGGGTTATCAATACACTAGTCAACCACTATGAGTAGAAATAAATCATAAGAATAATAAAAATGGACAAGGATGATCTAGAATCCATGGTTACACATTAAAACAACCAATATTAAAGACCCTATATGGGGGGACTAGCAGGGGGAGGGGGTGTCCAAGAGGGTCTGCAGGGGTGCGGGGGGGTCTACAGGGGGATTGTGCAGGGGGGAGGGGCAGGGGGTCTGAGTAGGATAAAACCTCTTGTGGTTATTGAGCCTCCATCAGCTTCATCCTACATATAAATTCCACAGCCTCCCTAGCCTCATAAAAATAGATGTTCACAAAATAAGGGAGATCCGAGCCCCCTACTAGTGCCAAACACGCTCTCCCCCTCAACAACAACATGCCTAATGAATTAATATATTCACCTATGGAACACCCATCCTTCCATTTGTTTATTATTATTGAATTTTCATCTTTTATAATGGAGTGTTTTTTTCATTCTTTTCACCTGTTCTTTTTAGGTATTTTAGGATGCCTATAAGTCACAATAATGCATCATAATCCTTGATGAAATTGAGAAGCAATTACAATAAATTTCAACACAATGATACTATTTGTCCTTTAGTTCGATAACCACTATGCAATTCTTTTTAATACAATATTATGGAGTACATTTCCATTAGACCTCATTTTTTAAATATTATTTTTCAAATACTGATGGTCCATTTGAAACGGCTTCCTCCCCAGACATTCTTCTAATCCTTTTATTAGTATAACTCATTCCAAATATATATTTATGATGTTTTATTTGTCTCAATGTCTTTACAAGAACTGGATTTCTTGTGTGTATGCTTTATCATGATATGCTGTGTCTGTGGATAGGGATTCATGCTATGCAGAGAACTAGCAACAAAACATAGCCCATACTTATGCATGTAAGAATATATATAAGTATCTTATTGTGGTAGTTTATACTTATATATCTTAGATGAAAATATTTCATTTATGTTTTCCATTTTAATCCTTAATCCTCTCATTTGAGACACCACGAGCATCTCCAACAATTTTTTTGACTCACAGGGGGGTGTGCAGGCTATGGGTAGTGCAGGCTCGGGGGTGGTGCATGATAGGGGGGCTGGTGCAGGCTAGGGGGGCTGCGGCTAGGGGCTGTGCAGGGGGGGGGGCTGTGTAGGCTAGCGGTCTAGGTGGAGGGGGTCTGGGGCAGGGGGAAGGGGCAAGGTGGAGGGGGGCAGGGGAGAGATCTGCAGTGTAGGGTGGCAGGGGGCAAGGGGCAGGCGGTGGGGGGAGGGGGGATGGGTGGAGGGGGGTAGGGGCGGCGGGCAGAGGGCAGTTGAATGGGTAACCATATTTTATTAAATTATAAAGTGTTATAAAATGCATATTGTTTTAATATGTTCTCTCACCTCATATATTTGGGGATTTCAGTGTTTTTGACTCCATATTATGTTTTGAGTAGGGCGTTTGGATAATGTTGTGTTGGTTCGGGTGGATTTGGTTCTCCTAATCGATGCAAGGATTTAATGTCAGTGGTTGGTTTCTCACTAGTTATGTAGCATCCTTTATTTGTTTTAATGTTCCTAATATCCTTTGGGTAGTTCGTTGATCCCTACTCGTTGGTTTCGTGTATCCAAGTTAAGGGAGACGTGCATGTGTGTTCATAGGTAAGAAAGTATATGTATGTGGGTTCCCCTATTACATGTATAGTCCACCATGGCAGTGATAATGAAAGTATGGTGATATGTGTGTCCATGTATATATATAAATTCATACACAGGTGAGTGGAGACTGGTATATGCATATAGGCATATGTGCAAGGATCCCCTTGCAAATGCTCAGGGCCATGTGGGTGTGTGCATAGGGTCTAAGAAACCATTAATGTGTTTAAAGGTACATATACCCCGTGGGGGAGCATCAAATTTTAGTTAGAAAGCTCCAAGAGCTGAAGTGGATGGTTTGGTTCCACCTTGAGGAAGGATCCCTCTTCTAGCCTCTTTAATTCAAGAATTATTTAAATTGAATTTAGCATCTTTCTTAATTCTACTTAATTATATTGAATTTCATATCTTGAATAAGTGTTATTTAATACAATTGTTTTATTTGATAAATAAATACATGTATTTATAATCAAACCCCTCCAACGGAGGTGCACTATCTATGAATACTCACAGTGGTAGTTATGTTGATCTAGTTGCTTAAATTATTGCATTTGATTTTTGCTGAATGAGTTTTAGATTAAATGTTAAATATAATTAAATGAATTGTGTGATAAAGCAATGCCGTGATTTTATTATATATCCCCTCCAATTGAGGTGCACTGTCTTCTAAACCAATGAGTAGTGATAATTATTTGTATCATGTTTTGATTTGGTTTGAGTCTTTCATATGCCTCTTGTTGGTGTTTGTTTTGTGGCGAGTTAGTTTTTGTTATCTTTGAATAATATAAATTGGCTTATCATACTCATTTAACTCAAATGACATTTCTTGAGTTGGCATATGACTTGACCATGACACTTTCCTTTTCACGCTTTGAATATTATAAATAAAATTTCCATGTTTAGGCAAAGTGAATGAATTTGTAAATGGTTTGTGTAGGGTGTATGATTATTCTCCGTCGTTTCGTTGACCATTAGACATTGCGTCAATGTGCCGCTCGATATAACCATCTCTGGAGATCCCTTGTAATATCATATTAAATAGTTGATCTGTTCTATCATTTTCTGGTGGGGCGATGATCGGAATTTTTCCCCACCTCCTCCCGCTCCCTTTGCTCCTAGCTGGAAGATGTTGCCCCGCAGATGTTGTTAGACAGGGCCAACACACTGTGATCATGCCTTGGTCACGTCGTAGTAACTCCGTGGTCACACCGTGGTCACGTTGTAGTCAAGACACATTCACGCCGCGGTAATGCCGTGATTTTTCCCTGTTCCAGGTTGAGACCCTATGGAAGTTCGCAGTGATAGTATTCCATGAGACTTGAGATCAATGTTGAGACTAACTAATCATAATTTATGCTGGCGGGGAGATGAACGGAATGTTTCCCTGCCTCCTCCCACTCCCTTCGCTCCTGGCCAGAAGATGATGCCCTGTGGATGTTGCTGGACCGGGCCAACATGAGTCGGTCACGCCGCGGTCATGCCACAGTCACACCGCAGTCACACCGTGATTTGGCCCTACTCCAGGATGACACCCCACGGTAGTTCACTGTGATAGTATTCCATTAGTCTTGTGATCAATTTTGAGACTGACTAATCACAATTTCTGTCGGCGGGGCGATGACTGGAATGTTTCCCTGCCTCCTCCTACTCCCTTTGCTCCTGGCCGGAAGATACTACCGCATGGATGTCGCTGGACCGTGCCAACACGCCGCGGTCATGTAGTGGTCACGTCGTGGTCACTCTGTAGTCACACCGCAGTAATTCCATGATTTGTCCATGCTCCAGGATGACACCCTACAGTGGTTCGCATTGACAGTATTCCATGAGTCTTGTGATCAATTTTTAGACTAACTAATCACAATTTCTTCTGGCGGGGCGACGACCGGAATGTTTCCCCACCTCCTCCCATTCCATTCGCTCCTGATCGAAATATGCTGCCCCGTGAATGTCATTAGACCGGGCCAACATGCCGCGGTTAGGCTGAGGTCACGCCGCAGTCACCCCACAGTCACACCGTAGTCATTCCGCGGTCACGCCGTGATCACGCCACGGTCAGGCCACGGTAATGCTGTGATTTGGCCCTGCTTCAGCCACATCTATCCCACACCATCCCCCTTCCACCTTCATTTTAGCCCACTTCCACCAGCATTCCAGCCCGAAACAACCCCCCCTTCCACCTTCAAATCAGCCCGAACCATCCCCCCAGCACCTGCAGCCATCCCCCTTCCACCATCATTCCAACCCCCTTCCACCTGCATTCGATCCTTCACCAACACCCAACCACCAACAATCCAGCCCGCACTAGCCACCACACCAGCCACCACCCCCCAGCCTCTTGAAAAACACTAATGTCAGGCCTCTTCCACCTACAAAAAAATCCCCATCCACCAGTTCCATCCCTCACAAGCCCCCGACCTCCTACATCTCAGCCCGCTCCAGCCCCTGCCACATGCCCAACAGCCCCCATCCACCTACAATCCATCTCACACCAGCCCCCTGCCACCTATTCCAGCCCACACCAGCCCCCTACCATCCCCCAGCTGCCTGCCTTCCCGCCCGCACAAGCTACTCCAGCCCGTACCAGCCATCTCCCCAGCCCCCAGCCTTTTACATTCTGGGATGCGTGGGAAAAACTCCATGAAAATCACAAAATGGAAAGGTGAATGGGGATCCCCTTTTCTGAGCCCTATTTTCCCCGAAAAATGGCCATGTAAACTTCCATTAATGTTCACCGAGAACATTTGGGTAGAGACGCATCTTTTAACCTAAGATGAGAACCTAGCCGGAAAGCTGAGTAGAACCAAATCATACCATAACAATTCCCACCTAAACGAATCAAAATACTTGAATAAATCGATCTTGAAGACACACCTAGGCAACCTAGAATCAAGATGGTAGCCCCAAAATAATTTCTAGGTTAAATTTTTGAGGATAAATTGGTTTTGGTACAGAAGGATGAGGATATTTTTATCCAGAATTATATTTATATGTCCATTAAGGTTATTTTTGTGACCATCCTACTAGAGGGTCCGAGTTATAAGTGGTGGAAGTCTATTATTTAGAATAATCCAGAAAAAGGATATTTTTGGAAAAGTTTCAAGGATTTTTTCGTATAGAAATGTTTTATAATGAAGTGAAGGTACTGATGGCTATAGAATTTTCTAGGAGGGGCTTTCCAGGTGGGGTGTCCAAGGGTTGTCCGGGGGGGTGTCGGGGGGTCTGCATGGAAGGGGGGAGGGTACAGGTGGGGTGTCTAAGAGGGGTTGTCTGGGGGGTGTCTAAGGGATGTCCGGGGGGTGTCTATAGGGCAGGGTGCAGGTGGGGTGTCCAAGTGAAATCTAGGGGGGTGCCGAGGGGTCTGTAGGGAAGGGAGGAGGGTACAAGTGGGGTGTCTAGGAGGGGATGTCTAGGGGGTGTCTAGGGTTGTCTGGGGGGGGGGGTTCGGGGGGGGGGGGGTGGTGTCTTCAGGGAAGGGGGCAGGGTGCACGTAGGGTGTCTAGGGAGGATGTCTACGTGGGTGTCCCAGGGCCGTCCGGGGGGCTGATTTAAAGATATAAACCCACGAGAAATGGGACCTAACCTCATAGAAATAATTCTGATAATGATTTTTGGAAAGTTATTCCCAATGTAAATAGGTCTAAAATCATTTACACCCACAACATTTACCTTCTTTGTGACTAGGAAAATAAAAATGGAGTTGATTCCATAGGGCACTAAGGCATGGTTAAAGAACTCCCTCATAGCGTTAAGGAGCTCATTACAAACTATGTTCTGGTAGAACATAAATAATTAATTTGTGAACCCATCATGACTAGCCACACTATCAAGATTTAGAGAAAAAGGGCACTGTTTACCACTTTCTCATCAAGGGATGCAACAATGGAGATTGTTGGATTGGTGTAGCTAGATCAGGTTGGGCCGAATACTTTTGGCCGGAAACTGTCGCGGGTCGAGCTCTGTGGTGAGATCGTTGGGGGTTTAAGGGGGAAACACGCACCTGCTCCAGGGGTACGGGGGACGAAGGCCCCCGTCCAAATTTTCAGGAATTGAAGCAACATTGACCACTGTAGCAGTGCAGACATTTGAGTTCACTTTACTGTTTCACTTTTGACTTTAAACCGACAGAAACTAGAGTATTGGATACATAGAAGAATGGATTTATAAGATTGAAAAAGTTTATAATAATATTTCCTCATCTATCCATACTACTAAAGAAATATTCTCCTCCATGATTATCTTGAGTAGAGTTGTCATCACTTTCAACTAGTCAACCTATTCCCTGAAAACCCATTCTATAGAATCTGCCTCAATTAATCCTGATCAGATGAATGCATATAACCTATAAAACCATGGAGATACTATTTGACAATAGACTAGATCAAATCAACATCAACTAAAGCCGAGGGAGGTGGAGCACTAAATGTAGATGCAACAATAGGAGGTTTTTGATAACTAAAAATTCCACTAAAATATAAAATAAGTATTTCTCTGAAATATTATAAATATACTATGGATAAAAAATCTGAAGGCACTGGGGAAACAAATCACTCAACACCAGGTAATGATGCCTCTACAGCTTATGATTTGGTAGGTACATCTAGGGGAAAATCTTGAAGCTCATCTGCTTGGTCAATATACTTAACTAAGGATCTATTAGAACATGTGAAAGGGATGTGTAGGGGGATATTGTCTAGTAGGGGGGGGGGCTGTCTAGGGGGTCCAGCAGGGGGGGGGCTTCTGTCCAGGGGTCCAATAGGGGGGTGCTGTCCAAGGGGGTCTAGCAGGGGGGTTGCTGTCCAGGGGGGGTCCAGCAGGGGGGCTGCTGTCCAGGGGGATCCAGCAGGGGGGGTTCTATCTAGTGGGGTCCAGCGGGGGGCTGCTGTCCAGGGGGGCTGGGGCTGCTGTCCAGAGGGGGCTGCAGTCTAGGGGGTCTAGCCGGGGGAAAGGGGTGTGCAAGGGGGGTGCAAGGGTGTGTGTGCAATGGGTGAAAGGGATGTGTGTCTGGGGGGGCCGCTATCTAGGGGTGCGAGGGGGCGGGGGGCAGTAGGGGTGCAAGGGGGGTGTCCAGTAGGGGTGGTGCAAGGGGGGTCCAGTGGGGGGGACTGCCATCCAGGGGGTCCAATAGTTGGGGGGGGGGGGTCATTTGACCAGGGGGCCCAGCAGGGGGAGTTGCTGTCCAGGGGGGTTCAGTAGGGGACTGCTTCTGTCTAGGGGGGTCCAGTAGGGGGTTGTTGATGTCCAGGGGGGTCCAGCAGCGGGGGGGGGGGGGGGGGGGGGGGGGGGCTATTTTGGGGGGTCCAGTGGGGGGGGGGGATGCTATCCAGGTTGGTCTAATAGGGGGGGTCTGATCTCCAGGGGGATCTAGTAGGGGCAAGGGGTGTGCAAGGGGGGTGAAAGGGGGTGTGTGCAAGGGGTGTAAGGGATGTGTGTATGTGGGGGGGGGGGGGTGGTTGTTGTCTAGGGGGGTGCAAGGGGGTGTCCTGTAGGGGTGGTGCAAGGGGGTCCAGCAGGGGGGGTGCTATCCAGGGGGGGTACAATAGTGGGATTCTACTATCCATGGGGGTCAAGTAGGGGGGGTGCTGTCCAGGGGGGTTGGGGCTGCTATCCAGGGGTGTCCAGAAGGGGGTGCAAGGGGTTTGCAAGGGGGGTACAAGGGGGGTGTTTAAGGGGTGAATGGGATGTGTGTCTGTGGGGGGGGGGGGGGGGTTGTCTAGGGGTGGGTGTCCAGTAGGGGTTCATGGGGGGTGTCAAGTAGGGGTGGTGCAAGGGTGTCCAGTAGGGGGGATGCTCTCCAGGGGTCTAGTAGTGGGGATTCTATCTAGGGGGTCCAATAGGGGGGGCTGCTGTCCAAGGGGGTCCAGCAGAGGGGGGCTGCTGTTTAGGGGGGTCCAGGAAGGGGGGTGCTGTCCAGGGGGTCTAGTAGGGTGGGTGGCGGGCATGCTGTCAAATGGGGTCCAGTAGGGAGGGCATGGTGTCTACAAGGGGGGTGAAAGGGGTGCAAGGGATGTGGGTGGGGGGGTGGCTGCTGTCCAGGGTTTTTTTTGAAATTGGAAGGGTTTTAGCCACGATTCATTAAACTGCGGTTGGTGTTTTCATGGATATAGGGCCAAACCTATAGATATGGTTTGAAACCATGGCTATAGGGGTATATCCAGGGTTTGAAACTCTGGATATAGGGCTATATCCACGTTTTGAAACTGTTTATATAGGTCTATAGTCAAATTTGAAATTGTGGCTATAGGGATATAGGTACGGTTTGAAACCATGGCTATAGGTCTATAGCCACGGTTCGAAACCGTGGCTATATCTTTGGCCCTATATCTACGACAATACGAGTCATAGTTCAATGAACCGTGGCTATAACCTATAGCCACAGTATGTGGGCTAATATCCACGGTTCCAAACCGTGGATATAACCTAATTTTTAAGTAGTGATATATATATATATTAGTGTGTGTCTGTACTAACAAACTGATATATATTATCTATATATTCTAACATATGAATATACATATGAATATATAATATATGTGAATATACATAAATATATATAATTATACTTATAGATACACATAATATATATATATATATATGTGTGTGTGTGTGTTGTATATATGTATTTATTTACATATTTACACAGACACATACATATTTTATAAATGTATTTAAAAATAATCTTATAAACATATTTTAATATCAGAATAATATATACGGTTAAAATATATATATATATATAAATAAGTAGATTTAAATATAAATATATAAATGTAACTAACAATATCTATTAATATATATATATATGAATATATATATACCTAAATTAATTTATGAAAAAATATAACTATATAACTATATATATTTATAACATTAAAGGGAGAAGCAAACAATATGGATGAGTTGTAAACACTAATACACATATACCCATTCACACCATTAAAAATGGCCTTTAATAGTGCTAAAAAATCATTGTTATTTAGAGATATGATAAGGGGAGCCTTAATCAATGCTTTTTTTAGCACTGATAAAGGCCTAGCCTCCTACAGTGTGCATTTTATATAACAACACACCCAGAAGAAAATTTGCAGTTTAAACAACACACCCAAAAGCAAACATGCTATATAAATTTAATTTATATCATCAATATAAAAATGTCCACCCATGGTATTTAGAAAGAAACAATACTATTTACATTTCCAATAAAATTTTTATATTATTACTTGTACAATTGTCCATGAAACATTCTAAAACATTAATATTTCATATTTTGATGCCCATGACCCCCTCTCAAAAATGTCCGCCCATGGTATCAGTTTCCAAAAAAATCAACTCAACTTGAGAAAAAGATTCCACCTTTATAATACAAAAAATTATGTTATTAATACTATAAATAAATAAATTAAACATTAATATGAAATAAGACATTAATAAAATGTCCATGTTTACTAAAAATGAAACATTTGTAGTCGTACAAGTCATATCATGTGTCCTATTGAGACGGGGTTGATTCCTATAAGTTGAAATGAGTTATGGATCATTTTACTAAAATATCAACACAATCCGAATGTGTTTTCTCAGTTTTGAGTATGTCACATTTTCTTGTAGTAAAATTAATGTTAATTTTAAACAATGAAACATTTAGTGTTATACTGGCCACACTGTCTGTCATATTGAGGCGTAGATAATTCCTACCAGTAACAAATTATTAATGGATAATTATTATAAAATATCAAAACAATATGAATTCTTTTTCTTGGTTTTTAGTATGTCCATTGTGTTTTTTACTAAAATATCATTTCAATCTAGAAAATATGCATTTAGATTCATACTAGTCATATCGTGATTCAGTTTGATGTGAGACTACTTAATACAAATCAAAAATGACTTATGAATCATTTTACCAAGTTATCAAGAAAATCAGAGCATGTTTTCTTTTTTTTAGTGAGTGACATGTTTTGAACAAAAATGTAAATTTTAAACTAATAAGAGACACTTTTAGTCATACCAATCACCACATGCATTAGATTGAGGTTTTTTTTGACTCTTACATGTATCAAATTACTCATGGATAATTGGCCTAAAGTATCAAAACAATATGAATTTATTTTATCTGTTTTCAGTATGTCAATTGTTTTTTTTACATAAATTAATGTCAATTTTAAATAAAAATATACACTTTGAGTTATAACAGCCACACCATGAATCATATTGAGGATTGGTTGATCCATACAAATAAAATATGACTAATATATCATTTTCATAAAATATCAAATCAATATGAATGTGTTTTCTCATTTTTCAGTAGGTCACGTTTTGTTTTTACATAAATTAATGTTAATTTTAAATAAAAAGAGACACTTAGAGTGATTCCTATCATAATGTGTGTCATATTGAGATGATATTTATCCATTCAAATCATAAATGACTAATATATCATTTTTCCTGAAATATAAAATCTATAAAATGTGTTTTCTTGGTTTTTAGTAATTTATTTTTTGTTTTTACTTAAATTCATAGCAATTATAAATAAAAAGAGACACTTTGAGTTATACAGGAAAAATAGTGCATCGTATTAATGTATGGTTGAGTCCTACATCTCAAAAATGACTAATTTATCATTTTAATTAAGTATAATAATAATATGAATTTGGTTTCTCAGTTTTAATTATGTCACTTGTTCTTTTTACACAAATTAATAACAATTTTAAATAAAAAGACACACTTTGAGTCATACCGGTCACACCATGTGTTTTTTTAAGGTGAAATTGAATCCTAAACCTCACAATTGAATCATGGATAATTTTCCTAAAATATCAAATCAATAAAAATATTTTTCTAAGTTATCAGTAAGTCACTTGTTGTTTTTAATTAAATAGATGTAAATTTTAAATAAAAAGAGACACTTTGAGTTATACCAGAAACAGAATGCATCATATTGTGGTGGGGATGATATAGATGTTATGTTTTATGATTCATACATAAATAAATATTTCACATTGAGATCCATGTTTTTGAGGGATGATAAATTACTTTCCAGCTTATGAAAATTTTTCAGGATATAGAATTAATGGAACTAAAGAGTGTCCTGTTTGTCAAAAAGGTACACATTCAATTGGGTTGAAACATTCATCAAAGATTAAGTTTCTAGAATATTTTAGATTTATACCCTAATGGGATAATTACTTATATTAGGTGAGCTCATTTTATAGAAGTTCATTAGAACTTACCACACCGTCTCCCATAATAGTTGATCAAATGATTGAGATAGTAAATGATATAGACACTACTTTTGGTAAACCATTTTTGGATAACATTATGAAAACCGGTAGGAAAATGTGATTAGTTTTTTGTTTGACTTATTATTCTTGAATTTTGTGTACACCTGACATTTTCTTCAAGTTATTCATTTTGAAAAAAAATTATGTGATAGTTTCATCTGTAAGTTTCTAAATGCACTGGGAAAAAAAGGATGGAATTAAGGCCAGGTTGGAGATGGTTTACATGGGAATATGAGAAGAGTTGGTTCCTATGAAGGGTGAAAAGTGAAATATTCTTCCTCTACCTACATACACTCTTTCCAGCTAAGAGAGATATCAGTTTTTCCACTTCTTGAATAACGTAAAGGTTCCATATGGGTATTCATCGAATATCAAGAATATTTGGTCAATAAACGATTTGAAGATAAAGGGTCTGAAATCACATGAATGTCATATTTTTATGAAAGAACTAATTACTATAGATTTACATTTCATTATTTCCAATAACACCCTTCATACATTAACCAGGATATTTTTCTTCTTCCACGCTATATCCAGCAAAGTTAATGATCTGATGAAATTTCCTACTATGGAATGATTAATTATCATCATATTATGTGAATTTGAAATGTTCTTCTCATAAAAAATCAATGATATAGGGGTTGACTTTATGGTTTACTTAGTGATTGATATTAGACTATGTGGCCCTATACACTATAGATGAATGTAACCCATTTAATGGTAAATGATGTTTTTTTAAAGGGTATGTCAGAAATATAATTTAACCCGAGTGTTTTATTATAATGTGATACATTGGTGAGGAATCCATTGAATTAGTTACAGAATACATATCAGTTGTGGAGATATTTTTTCTACCAAAATCTCATCACACTAGGAAGCTTTCAGGTGAAATAATTTTTGGAAGAGATGTTGTAAAAATCAATATTATAGATCAGAATCAGAACAACCATTACGTTTTGCATAATGGTTTAGAGGTTCCACCATACGTTGAAATACACAATGAAATTCTTAGGCATTTTAATCCATCAAGGGATTAAAGTTTGTAATCAAATACACATAATAAACAGTTTATAAAATGGTTTTAGGACTATATTTTAAACAAGTTAGATGAAAATACATATTCAATTTTAGAATGAATTAGATGGTTATCAGAGGACCAACTATGTTTGTATTATATTACAATGGTTATGTAATTAAGGGATATAAATTCAATAAAAATGGACATGATGAAGACAATTCCAAGAAAAATAGTGGAGTTACACTTGTGTATAATGAAATGAATATTTCTAATACTAAGGAAAAAATGTAATTTACATGAATATGTCATACATTGGCATCATAAAACAAATATGGGAGTTATATTATACAACATTCCCAAGTACTGATTTTTCCATTCAAGTGGGTTGATAATATGTGTGCTATTAAATTAGATGAATTGAGATTCATGAAAGTTGACTTCAGTAAGGAAGGGTACAACGATGAACCATTTATAATAGAATCATAGGAAGTACAAGTATTTTATGTTCTAGATCCTTTAAAATGAAAGTGTTCAATTGTTCTGTTATTGACCAAAACCACAAAAGGGTCAGATGAAAATTAATAGAGTATTTACACCTTAATTTGGACTCTGTAATCATTTTATATTGGTCCCAATGTAGATTAATTTTTTATGTTAAAGGAGAGAACAATTATGGGACATTTATAGTCGATAAAGGGGTCAAATCCCTTCATCCTTTAAAAAAGGGAGTTCAATAATCATGTTATATATTTTTTGTAATATACATTGTGTTACCTCATGTTATTATCTATTTTCTATTGTATTTATGTTGTCTAAATTAAATGTTAAACCAATTCTGTAGATAATGATTTTTAAAAATGTTAGTGCTCCCAATCTTGAGGAACAATATGTCTTTCAATCTAATGTTGCTCATAGTACATAGGAACAATGTCCTTTTGTATGTGATGGTGCTCCAAATAAAAAGGAATAATATGTTTCTCATCATGTTTCTAGTATCAGTGCATTGTTTCAATGAACATATTCACATGATGATGCTACTGATCCATATAAATAATATATTAATGAGTTTGAAACCAAAGAAATGGTAGGTGACGAAGGAACAATGATGCAGAACAAATAATAGTTCATTAGTTTGATGGTGTTAAAAAAATCATTAAGGTGAAAATAAAATACATCAAATATTAGGTCACATGGAATGCACGAGGACATCATGTTAACCCCCAAAAGGACATATTCAGTAGTTACATTAGAATCATCACTCAGTAATGTGTTCCAATTGATGTAGATTCATGGCACCATGTTGGGACCATTATTAATACATTGATGAGGGAAGATATTATGGTAACCTTATGACATAATTTCTTTATTTTTTGAAAAATTAAAATAACGAAACATAGAATTAATCTTTATGATCCCTTGAAGTGTGAATTTATATTAGATGAATCCCATAAGAAATATTTATTATTGATTTATAGAAAGATTTATAGAGGCTTTCAAACAATTATAATGAGACATAATCTTAATGATACTGAAGGGAAAATAAAACCACACCCACTGCTTATGTATTCACACTTGATAACCCAAGATTCTTGGGATGTGTTTATTGGACATTGTGTGGTTGTGTCTTTTCAATTACATTATGGATATTAATAAATTTTTTGGAAATACATATATTCATCAATTTGATCAAATTTTTTTATTGATTAAATAGAAACTGGGTGATGAAAATTAGGGACAGACAGAAAAACCAACGTACCCCTACCATAAAGTAAGGATGGGTTATGATTCACTTGAAACAATTGTTATGTATATATATCTATTGTAACACTTTTATATGATATGAAACAAATAAATAATTATGTTACTCTATTTATATGAAGATTGATGAATACAAATCACAACCAATTTCCATCTCATGCCATGTGTTTTGGAAGGATGAATGTGTAAATAAAGACGGGATACTATTAGATGAAAATACACAAAAGGGTGGGAAACATGTGTATGTATGACATAATAACTTTTTTTTTGATTTAAATCCCTATTATATAACAACAATTATTTATTTTCTGATATTTTCTATATGAATTATTCATAGGAATCATCAACACCTGTACCAGATGAACACGTACTATCAGTGGCCTTGAAGCAGACAGAACAGTATGGTCACGTCATAGGTGTGATTTTTAGGGTGAAACACCGAATATATTTTGATAAAAAAATAAGAGGATAAAGATAATGTAATGAAATAGAAGAAAAAAATTCTATTTAGACATGATGAAAAATTACAACAGTAAATGGAGTTACTAGAAACATTTATGGTGTTAAGAAAAGAGAAAAAAATAACTCAAGAACAATCATTTCATGAATATCCTGCCCCACCCCCACCATCTTTGAGGTGAGCCATTCACCTCAATGAGCTGTCTTTTCCAAGGTTATAAATGATCTAACAATTTTTTATATTAAATTTAAATCAGATAGACACTGATACCTTTCCTGTACTAATATTATATTGGGTGATAATGACTATGATTTATGTATATCAACACCCACCCATTTATTTGTAGTGAGGGATATAGTGTTCAATATTCAAAATGACATGCTACACAGTAGAAAAATTCCAATAGGTCATGTGAGAGTATTGGTTAGGATAGACCGTGAGTTGAGCACTGATCTGCCTTTTCAAATTTATGAGAAAGGTATTCATATGGTTGACCAAACTGTTGGAACATTAATTTCTTGTCCTTCACATCTTATAAAAAACATATCTACAATGAGGTATTCATTTCCAAATTATTTTTCATACTAAAACTTTAACAATTAATGAAACAAGGCCTGAACCGATTAATATTATTACATAAAAACAAAAGGAAATGAGATGAAAAAAAGGTATACTAAAAAACATCTATAGGATCAATCAACTGATAAAAAAGATTTCTTAAAAGCACATTTACCATGCCCATAGAATATTCGTATTTACTACCATTGATGGTTCATGCGGTTGAAAAGTTATAAAGTGGTAGTCGTCATGTAGTTTATTTTTAAGAAAAAATTTATACAGAGGAAGTTACTAATTAAATTTATTCTAATAAATTAGATGAAATACTCAACTATGAATGTATAAGACACTCAGTTGTAAATTTATACATGAGGTATGTATTCAGGAATTAATTTTCCAAAATATGACATACAATGTTTATTTCGACTAAATAAATTTCATATTTTTTTAGGTGTATTTATCAATATAAATTCAAGGGATTTAACCATAAAATATTTACTCGTTAGTCCTCTCATCACCTCTACAGACCAAACAAAAATAAAATCCAAACAAATGGATGAAATATTGGAAAACCTAGGAAAATCGTTTGAAAGAAAACATGGTGATGAAATACTTTTCTTAATACCAATGATGCATGGATAAAACTCTCTAATTTAATTCTATCACACCAAATTTTCAATTATTTCATTAATTATTCTTTTTTTTTATTTTTAGGAAACATTGGATGCTCATTATAGCCAATTTAGGTACTCCAAATATTTATTTCTTGGATTCACTCCATGTATTACCAAAAAACTGACCACATATGATGAAGTTTTTAAATTTTTTATACACTACATCAAACATTTTAGATATATAATCCATGTTATGTATTTTATATTATGTTTTAATTAAGATTAAATTTTTATAGGGTGGTGTGTAAATATTTTCTAAATCATGGCATGAAGACAAACATTGTGCACAAGGACCCTGAAAATTTGTAAAATATCATAAGTATTAGGGTATATATAATAATATTTCACTATACAAACACATATTAAATAGCATGAAAATGTGGCTTCTAACGAAGTAATGGATTGTTTTTTTGTAATATTATATCTTTTGAAAAAAATCATATTGAGAAGATGATATACATTTTCTTAGAAACAAATGGGCATCATACCTGATCACTGAATGTATACAAATAGCATGAAGATGTGACTTCTAAAGAAGTAATGTATTGTTTTGATATTTATGTTTAATTTATTTATTATTAGTATTACTCACATAAGAATTTTTTTCTCATACTCTAGGACTCCTTTGAAGTTTGGATTTTTTTGAAACTTTGGGTTATGTATGAATCAACAATGCCTCAATCTGACACAGGGTGTGATTGGAATGAATCTAGCTGTGTCTTTTGATTTAAAATTGACTCCAATTTTAGTTAAATATAAAAATCACATACTCAAAACTGAAAAAAGAATTCATATTTATTTGATACTTTAGTACAATGATCCATAATACATTTAAGATCTTTAGGAATCAGCTACACCTCAATCTGACACACGCTGTGACCAGTATGAATCAAAGTGTTTGTTATCCTTTTAAAATCGACATTTTACTTCAAAATGTGTCACTCACTCAAAATAAACAAAACCCAGTCATATATTCTTTATAATTTAGGAAATTTATTCGTAAAATAATTTGTGATGTGTAGTAATTGGTCTCATGTAAAACTGGTACACGATGTGAACAGTATGATTCAAAGTGTGTGTTTCCAGTTTGAAATTAAATTTTAGTAAAAAAGGCAAGGGACATACTGAAATACCTGATAAAATATTTTTATTGTTCTGATACTTTTGGAAAATGATACATTAGTCCTTTTGGACGTGTCAAAATTGACATCAATTTTAGTAAAAAGGAATATTTTGAGTACTAAAAATGATAAAAAACCATTTGAATTGTCTTGATACTTTAGGAAAACAATCCATGAGTAATTTAGGATCCATAAGAATCTTCCACACCTCGATCTGAGGCATGGTGTAACCGGTATGACTACAAGTGCGTCTTTTTTATTTAAAATATACATCAATTTTAGTAAAAAGTATAATTGACTTAATCAAAACCAAAAAAACGCATTCTAATTGTTTTGATATTGTAGAAAAATGATCCATTAGTTAGTTGAAATGTGTATGAATTAGCTGCAAAACAATCTGAGACATGGTCTGATAGGTATGATTGTAAGTCCATCATTTTATTTAAAATTGACTTAATTTTTTAGTAAAAATGAGCAACTGATGTATTTAAAACTGATAAAACTCATTCATATTGTTTTTATACTTTAGGGAAATAATCCATCAATCATTTGGGACATGTAAAAATCATCTGAACCTCAATCTGAGGCATAGTGTGACCGGTATGACTCCAAGTGCATCATTTTTATTTTAAATTTACATCACTATTAGTAAAAAGGAAAACTAACCTACCCAAAACAATGAGAATTAATTTGTATTGTTATGATACTTTAGTAAAAAATTCAAGAGTCATTATAGATTCGTTAGAATTATCCAAATCTCAATCTGACTCACGGTGTGACCGATATGACTACAAGTACGTCTTTTTATTTAAAATTTATATCAATTTTAGATAAAGGAATAAGTGTCTTACTAAAAATTGAGAAAATTAATTTGTATTGTTTTGGTACTATAATAAAATGATGCATGAGTTATTTTGGATGTGTATGAATCAACTACACCTCAATCCGAGTCACGGTGTGATCGGTATTACTCCATGTGCATCTTTTTATATAAAATTGACATCATATTTAGTAAAAAAACATGTGTGGTATTGAAAACCAAGAATATGAAATCCTTTTATTTTTATACTTTAGGAAAATGATCCTTTAACCATTTAGAACTTGTATTAATTATTCAAACCTCAATATGAGGAACAATGTAACAGCTATGACTCCAAGGGCATTTTTCTCATTTTCAATTTACATCAATTTTAGTAAAAAAGACAACTGACCTACTCAAAACTAAGAGAAAACATTTTAAATGTTTTGATACTTTAGGAAAATTATCCCTGAGACATTTTATACATGTATGAATCATCCTCACATTAATATGATGCACGTTGTAACTTCTATGACTATAAGTATGACTTTGTATTTAAAACTGATGTCAATTTTAGAAAAAGGATGAAGTTTCTTAATGAAATCTGAGAAAATGCATTTGTAATGTTTTGATACTTTAGATAAACAATTCATGAGTTATTTGGGACGTGTAAGAAGTATCCACACCTCAATATGAGGCACGATGTGACTAGTATGACTCTATGTGCATCTTGTTATTTAAAATTGACATCATTTTTCAGTTAGAAGGAAGAAGTGATGTACTGAAAATCGAGAAAAAGAATCTAGATTTTTTTGATACATTAGGGAATTGATACATGAGTTATTTTGGTTTTTTAGGAATCATCTGCATCCCAATACAATTCACAGTGTGACAGGTATGACTGAATGTTCCTGTTAATAGTTTAAAAATGACATTTTAGTTCAAAACGTATGCCACTCACAGAAAACAAAAAATATGAGCTCCGATTGTATTGATAATTTTGGACATTAATTAATAATATAGTTGTGACATTTAAGAAAAGATTATCATGTAAAAAAACACATGATCTGACCTGTATGACTCAAAGAACATGTTTCCAGTTTGAAATGACATTTCATTAGAAAGCACAAGTAACATACTAAAAACCCACCAAACGTATTTAGATTATTTTGATACTTTAGGAAAATGATCATTAAGTAATTTTTGATATAAAAGAATCAGTCGTACCTCAATCCCACACACAGTGTGATCGGTATAACTACAAATGAGTCTTCATTTAAAATTGACATTAATTTCCATAAAAAGAACAAGTGACATACTCAAAACTGAGAAAATGTGTTTAAATTTTCTTGATACTTTAGGATAATGGTATTTACCTCATTTGAGACATGTTGGAATTAGATGATCCTCAATATAATTCAAGGTGTGACCTGTATAACTCAAATTGTGTTTTTTATTTAAATTTGTGATTTTTATAATGTATTCATTCATAATAATGTTTAATTTATTTATTTATAATATTACTGACATAATATTAGTTTTATTATATACGTTGATTCTTTTGATTGGGTAGAGGTGATTTTTTCAGCAACAGATACCATGGGTAGAACGTTTTGAGATGGGATCACGGGTTCCAAAGACAAAAATTAATGATTTAAATTGTTTGCAGATAGTAATTGTAAATTTAATTATACAAAACATTGTTTGAAATGTATATAGTATTGTATTTTTCAATTATGATGTAAAATATATTTCAATTAAATTATTAATTTCTGTATAGGAGGTTGTGAGGTGTTTTTTTTTTGTGTACAGGAGATTCTTTAGGGAGTTTTTATACAAACATCACAATGTAGAAGATGGAGACTTTATCAATGCTAAACTATCGCTGATAAAGGGCACCCCCTTTAAAATCGCTTTAATTAACAATTTTTTTTATTATTAAAAGAAATTTTTCACGATGTGAAAGATCATATTAGTAGTAGTGTAAATAAAAACAATTATAACCACAATCAAATTATAACCATTTGAAATTTATAATCTGAAATAAATTATAACAAAAAAAGAATTACAATTTTGAAAATTTATAACAGACAAATATGTGTGTATGAAAAAATAAATGAATGAATATATTTTATAGAAAAAAATAATGAATAAATATACAAACCATAAAAAATAAAATTTTAAATTTCAAAAGATAGAGATTCAGGTAGAAGATCCATGAATAATAAATCCAAAATTGAGATAGGAAATCTTCAGATTGCAAGCAATGAAAAATTGGTTTAGATGAAATTAGATATTAAAGGATGATAATAGTGGAACTTGAATGAGATAAAAGGAATGAAACATTTGTCGGAGTAATGCAGAAGATCATGGTGGAATGTGAGTGAATCAGGGCGAACATAACAACAAGAAGGGGAAGGGATGCAAAAGGTGCAGAAATATAGTTGAAGGAAGGAGATAGAGCATAACCATGATTCATGAATGTTAGGGTTTCAAGATATTAGGAATCAAAATAATGAGTAGAAAAGAGAAATTCATATATTTTCAATTTTATAAAAGGTTTAAAGGTTTCTTTTGAAATGAATCCTCAACATAGATATCATCCAAAAACAATGTACATAACTCTAAGGGAAAAGATGAAATTCTTCTATTTGACCCTCAACAACTCCCAAAAGCATCTCCAAAATGAGCCGTACGGTTTTCCTCACTCCCAACGAAGGAAAAACAACTAGAAGAGTATAAAGGAACCAATGATCTGATGATGTCTATAATATACCCAAAGGCTTGGTGGCTACGTTCATCCTCCTCCATCACTTCGATAATAACCTGACAATCAGATTTGACCACAATATCCTTCCAGATAAGAGACGAAATGAACGTCATACCCATAGAAATAGATATGGCCTATGCTACGGTAGGAGACTAATAATCAATGTTTGAGGAATAACAAGACACAATAATAGAGTCCTCATGGTCCTAGAGAACTCCCATAAGGTCGACGAATCCATCACCAGGAATCACAACGTCATTATTAAGTTTGAAAACACACTAATGGGGCGGAATCCATCTGATAGGAGGAGGATGAAAAATTATTTGATAATTGATGTTGAAACAAACATTTTGAAGTCTCTTATTGCATAAACGTAGTAAAAAACTCACACTAACATAGCTTTAATAATGGTTATCCATTAACCGATGTTAAAACTATTTTAATGTGAGTTTTCACATTATTAATGTATAAATGAACATTCACGATGAATACATAACATATATGTACATCAATTATACTCACGCATTAATATATTTATTAACCAAATTAATTGGAATCATATATTTATTTAAATATATATTTATTTATATATAATTATAATTATAAATATGAAAATTTAAAAAGTATTTATTTATATTTATATATATAATAAAAATAATAAAAATAAAAAATATATTTACTATTTAAAAATTTATTTTAATATTATAATTATTTAAATATATATTAATTTAATTATAAATTTATAAATATTTTTTAAAAAATTATATATATATTTGAATTACTAAATAAAGTTATATTAATTATAAAGATACATTTTTTATTTAATGTATATAAATAAAATTTATTTTGGAATATAAATATAATAATTTTATATAAAATAATAATATTTATTTTTAAAAACTTTTATTAGCCTTAAAAATAGAGTTGTGCCTAGATTATATGGTTTCATCGTAATTAATTCATTTTTTAGAACATTGGTAAAGATGACAGGGTCTGGCATTCCAAGATTCATAACTAGGGCTCTCAGTGGTGGATGAGGAGGAGGCCCGTCCACCTTCATCTGTTCATTCCCCTCTTTTCAGATAAATCCCCCCCATTCGGTGCTCTCAAACATAATATTAACGCGACGACACCATGGGATGGTTTTGTTGACCTTAGGGAAATCCTCTGAGATCACGCTGGCTCTATTATTGCGGCTCTTCATTCCTCATACATTGTGGGTGGGTCTCCTCCTTTTGAAAAGGCTATGACTATTTGGAAGGGTTTTTAGTTCATCTAGTCTCTTGGATGGATAGATGTTGTGGTCGAATTTGATTGTTATGTTATCATCAACAAACTAAAAGAGGATGGAGGTGGCCTCCAAGCCTATGGGTCCATTGATGACATCATCAAATCTTTAGTGCCGTTTTATCTTGTTTTTTTCCTTTATAAGATAATAGGGGAATCAAATGTGTCTTTTAATTGCTGATGTTTAGAATCATTGGGTGCCTAATTGCTGGATTTCATCTTTTCCATTACAATAATGTAATTTGGATTTGGATGATATCTAAGGATTGAGTATTTTATTTAAAAAATATATAAATTCTCCCTTTATCATCACTAAATAAAGCATTGATAAAGGGTACAACTTTATCAAAATTTTGGTTAGCACTGATAAAGGGTAGATTTATCAGCACTTTTATCCAGTGCTAAAAAAGGCCCCCCTTTTATCAGCGCTTTCTGCTTTGCACTGATAAATCCTAGTGCATCACTTTCCCAGATCTGTGGTAGTGAATGGAAGGATCACAATGTGTTGGATTCCGACACCAAAATTATAAGAGGTTTAAACCATTGCTGAATCAAAAAAATAACTGTCTCTAAACGATGATTTTCTTATAGTGGATACATAACTCATTTATGATGTTTATGAATTGACTACATGTCAATCCAACACATTATGTTACTAGTATGAATCAATGTTTTTATTTCAATATAAAATTGTCATTTTAGTTTAATGATATTATTATTTACAATTAGTTAAATAATAAAGATAATTAATAACTGATAATATCATTAATATATTCAGTAATTGCTAATATAATTTATAACAATATTCAATTAACAATGTAATTAATAATTCACAATATATTTATTAATTAAAAATATAATTATTAATTATTAATTAATTTAAAATTTAAAATATAATAATTAATAATTAAATTAGTAGTATAAATGATAATATCACTAATATATATAGTAATTAACAATATAAATTATCACATGTGTATTATATAACATTTAAATTAAAAAAATTCCATTCTTTATGAACTGCTACTAAGATAAAAATTGGTTTTACTAGGTGGAAAAACCTTTGTACAAAAGTTTATCATTTGAGGAAGCCTACTTATGTAAAAAAACATTAAATTTTTTAAAAATTCCACCGTAATTATTTTGAACAAAAACTAAAAAATAAATATAAATCCTTATATTTTATAAAAAACAAATTATTTGGAAAAAATATAAATTTATAAACAAAAATGTACTGTTTTTTGTTATAATATGTCTTATAACTTATTTAAAATATTGAATTAAAAAAATAAAAAATAAAAAATATAGTTATTTTATAAACTTTAGTTATTAAAATTGATAAAAAAAACCAACAAAAAATTGTTTATTAACCAATTAATTTTTTAACTAACAAATAATCATTTTAGTATAACAGTTCGGTTAGTCATTATTAGGTTTTTAATTAATAGTTTTGTTAAACACTTATTTTCCCACCCCTAAGCACCATTACAGATTGGGGGGGGTAGTCTCTACAAAAATTTATTCCCATTTACTAGTGGTCAGATAAAAAATTACAAGATTACTAATATATATATATATATATTAAATATTTCATAAAGGTTGATGTGAGTGAAATGTTATATTATTGAATTAAAATCAAAATTAAATATTATATGCCAGTCAACTATTCTAAAAATATATAATATACTAATAAATTCAAATTCAACAAAATTATTAAAATCTACAACTTTGATAGTTAGGTAGAAAATTTTCATTAAAAATCACCCAAAATTTTTGATTTTTACACGTCAAGTACCCATAAAATTTGGGATAATTAAATCCCTACTCATTTAATTTTTTTCAATCCCTAATCCATTTATAACCCATTTATTTTTTAACTCATTATTTTTAAATATATTCAATTATATTTTGAAATATACCCAAACCGGTTTAAATAAAGAGACATTTATTATTTTTAATTTTAAACATTATTTATAAATCTAAAATTAATTGATATCCAAGAAAACAAATATTATTTTTAATTTTATTTAGATTTAAAAATAAATCATTATTCAGTTAACAATAATTAATTTAATATGATTTAGAATTTATATTTTGTTTCTAAATTTAATATAAACAATACTCAAAATACATAAATAAATTGGATAGTTTTACTATTTTTAAAATATTCAGTCAATAAATTAATTATTATTATACAAATAGGGTTTGTTACTTCCTCGATATCAATCAGTGTTATACATTAAAGATTTGTCTATCCCACCATTCTAGGTATTAAAGTACGGGAGGAATGTTTGCGGAGGGAAGAGAAAATATAAAGGAAGATGTAACTATATAATGGTGGAGGGTGTGTTTTCAAACTCCAAGACTATGTCTTGATTACTTTTTTCTCTAAAACCCCTCACCCCCCCCCCCCCCGATGATGATAATGAAGATGCTACAGTGATGAATGATTCGAACCTGGTGGAAGTCATGTTTTAGAGGAATATCATTAGAAAATGTCAAAAAATCCAGAGTAGTCACTTGGTGTCCCATGACCCCTGATGAAGCTGACAATGAGGTCATCAATAGAAAATTTATCACCAGTGTGTTGATATTATCCCAGTAGAGAATGGAGGAATCCTATAAGGGATCCTATCCAACATTCCCCATCGCCTAGGAGCACTTCCCCAGGGTACCTAAGAATGATGATCTAAAACGTACCGCAACCCCAAAAATGTAGAACCCTGGGGTGATGACACTTGTGGATGGTTTTTATGGCAGGTTGTGTACAACCGTCCTAGTCACCTCAGAACACTCATCAGTGGTACCCAAGCAAAGAAATATGGAAGGTACCACATCTAATGCACCAAAAATCGAAACTCCCTTGGAGTACCCAAGAAAGGGGATCCCAAACATACCCTAACTCCCCCAGGGAACCAAATATGCATGAATGAACTCCCCAACATGCAATGTACTGGATTTTATCCAACCTATTCTAATAGGCCGATGATTATCATAAGAACAGCTTCTCCATTAGGCCATTTTTTTAAGATTGGTCAAAATGGAGGGTGGTTTCCAGTCCTCCCCCTCACCTGGGAACACTCCCATGGGGTGACTAAGGAGATCCAGAAGTTATACCAATCAGGGAGGTCCTAGTGGAGGTGGAATGTAGTTGAGGAGGGATTTGGATGTGTTGACGTATGTGGTAAAGCACAATACGGTTGCTCTGAGAGGTCATAGAATAGGACGAGAACTATATAGGAGGGATGTGGATGTGTCAGCGTAGAGGGAAAAGCATGGTACAATTACTCAAGGATTTTATAGCGGAGGTAGGGTTTGGTTGAGGTAGGATGTGGATGTTATGGTGTGCAGGGCAGTCATGGCGGGGTAGAGTGCGGTCACGGTGTGCGGTCTTGGAGGAGGTGAAATGTGGTTGAGGTGGGGATTCTTTGTGGCAGGCATTCATTAGTGCGGTCATAGAGGTCGGGGAATTGAGTCAGAGACAAAGTTGGTGTGCGGGTTTGTAGGGATTTAGCAGTCTAGTGTATCATATTTTTCTCAGATTCAAATCCAATAGGAGATAGGGGTGTACTGGTAGGTGTAGGAGGGTCTTGCACTGTTAAAGGGTGAGGGATGTGCGACTAGCACAGTTAAATGGGTTGATGTGGTGCACTCGGGTGGGGATTACTAGCACCATTGAAATAGGGTCATGTTCTATTAAAAAGTGATGGGTCTACCCTTTGATTTACAATTTTTTTTAATTTTTTTAATTTTATCAGTGATTTTTTTAGCACTGATAAAAGGGTCATTTATCTACTCTTTTTTAGTGTTGATAAAAGGGAACCCCTTTTAATATCACCTCGACTATCAACGCTTTTTAAGGAGAGATAAGGTTTTTTAGCATAGATAAAACTCAGTTTCGTAGTAGTGACTGTTGTATAGTTTCATTTGATCACATTGAATTTTCCAATCACTGAAAAATATTCTATGTTTATCTCCCTAGTGGTTATGAGAGGGATATTATTGGGTTATCCTACATAGATTATGAAGGGCTCTGTTGGGTTAAATATATGTATTTGGGAAACCCATGCCTCCTGGATTGAAGTTAATAAGTCCGTATAATATTTACATAGGCAGACAGTTGTGCATGAAGATACCACACCAACACACCAAGACATTTAGTGTATATATATTTTCATATCCCTTGATGTAACATAGACAAATCTTATAAACATTGGCATTGACATCATTTATTATTTTTAAAATAAACATGTAATTAAAAATAATATATGTTTGCAATTTCTTTTTCATAATTTTATTTTTAGCATCATTTTAGATACAAAATCGCCTCTTAAAATTTTTTAATTCCTCCAAATATATATTATTAATTTTATATTATATAATACATATTATATACATAAATATTAATTTTAATCACTATCAAAAATCAACCTATTATTTTTTAAAAAAATTAATAATGATAAAATATTTATGCAATAACTTATTGATTATTTTTTTGACTAATAATGTGGCTTCTGTATACATCCTTCACACATTCAAGGACCTGAATTTGTAAAATTATTTTTACATATCCCATATCAACAAATCAACTCCATTTTTTCATTTTAAAAAACTACATGACAACAAATTTTATAGAATCAATTTGAAGTAAAGGGAAATAAATCCCTTATTATATGTATATTTTCTTAAAAATAATTCCTTCAAAAAATCATAGGCAAAAATTATTATTTTTTAAAGAAATAATATCCCCCTTTCACTTAAAAAATTATTGTTTTTTTAATTTCTGTTAAAAAATTAACATTTCATTAAACTAAAATCATGCAATTACAAATTAAAAATAAATATACTTTAATTAAAAATAATTAAAAAAATAAATAAATAGAATTTGTTAAAAAATAAATAGATAACCATTATTCTAATGTAATTTTAATGGGAAAATGAAGAAGTTTTTTTATTTTATGTATTTTAATTGAAATTTTTAATTTTTGTTGAAAGGAAAATGATTTTTTTTATATTTTAAATTTAAAATGAGATCATTTAGAAAAAATAAATTTTTTATTTATCTTAAAATAAAATAATAAAATTCGTTTTTAATTCCCAAATACATCATAAAAAAATGGATATTTTATTTATTTTAAAATAAAAGAATTTATTTTAATTATTTTTAGGAGAATATTGGGATGTTTTTTTTAAATTTTATAGGGGATCAAATTTTTTTGATACAATATTTTTTAATTAAGAATATATATTTTTTATTACATTATATTTAAAAGGGAAATTTTTATTAATTTTTCATAAATAAAATTTAGTTTCTTATTTTATTTTAAAAAAATATATTGTTATTTTTTAAGAGAATGTTTGATTTCTTGTAAATTTGTTATTTGAATTTTATTATTGATGAATTAGTTTTTATATTTTTTGTTAAAAATGATAATTTTTAAACTGAAATAGAATGTTTGTTGAATATATCTTTATGAAAAATATTTTTTTACTTGTTTTTTACTCTTTAAATTAATAATGGATAATATGATTTTTTTTAAATTTCACAATTTTAAATATAATTTTTTATTTTTTAAAAAACTGATCATCACTTCTACATGAAATCCATGGTGATATATTCTTGTAATCCCATTATATCATGAATTTAATTCCTCCTTCATCTAGAGATGCAACACATACTCATTGGTTTTATGAACACAATTTCTTCAAATCCTTTTCATTTTATTCCTGTATAAGGTTATCATTGTCACTCCAAATAAAATTGAATTCCCACTACCCCAGATAGACCTTTTAACACACCACAATGAGATTTAACATTTCTAAAAAATGATTTTCTTCTTCAATGTCATTAAAATGAAAACCCCTTTATCATTGTTTTCATTAACACTAATAAATTCCCTACTGTTGCAATGTGTTGTTTGAATAACAACACACTACACCAAATACACCTGTATGAAAATGCCCCAATATGAAAATTCATAATTTATTTGAAATAAAATTTTCATTACAAATAAAAAAATATGTATATTTTAAACAATATTTTCTACAATTACATTTTAATTTACTATCCAAAAACATTTAAAAACATCATTATTTATTTTTATTTGTCACCTGTGACCCCATCTCAAAAAATACTGACCATGGAATTAGTTTTCAAAAAAACCACCCAACCTGAGCAAATGAATTTTCCTTTATAAGAAAACATTTCTTATTTTAATAATACTATAACGAAATAAATTTAACATTAATATCATAGAATATATTTTCAAAATTCCTATTTTAAATAAAAGGACACACATGCATCACTACCATAGAAACAAATATACACAGCGCCACCCTTTAACAATGCTAAATAATGTGCTGATAAATGGGTACAATTATCAGCACTAAAAAACTAGTGATAAAAGAAGATTTTAAAAGTGCTAAAAGCACTATTAAATGTACCCCCGTATCAATGTTTTTAATAATGATAATGATACCCCTTTATCAACATTATTTTAGCACTACTAAATGAACACCCTTTATCAATGATTTTTAGAAGCACTGATAAAGGGGGATTTATCAGTGTTTTTATAATAGCACTAGTAAATGGTATATTTAAAAATATATATTTCATTAAAAATAATATATATATTTTTTAATATGTTTTAGATAAGGCTAAATAGACATTTACAATTACAATATAAGATATTTAGTGAAAATTGATTATAAAATAATTAAACAATATTTTTAATTTATAACTTACTAATTATTACTGACTAAAAGTCATTTATTAACAATTTTAAGACACAAAAAATAAAATTTTTAATAAAAGATCTAAAATATATTGAAAAAGTAACTTAGAATTCAAAGGGTCATAAATTTTGATTAGTGTGTCCATTTTAGCTATATCACATATCAAATTGAATCTTGTGATGACATATTCGCTGTAATGATAGGGAGGAATCCTCTATTACATTTTACAACGCCCAAAAAGTCCCTATAAGGCCTTTAAAACTGAGTTTTTAGTTGGTGTATCCAATTTTTTTTACATTCAATGGACATCCAGCTTTGTTTAAGAGGGGTCTTCTCCCATTTTTAGTGGGGAATCATTTTATTCACAAGTATTACATTCATATTGATACTAATGTTTTGAGATTTTATCAGTTTTCATAATTTTGTTTTATTTATAATCAAATATACAATAATATATAAATATTGTGTATATATTCACACATAAAAATTTAGTTTTATAAATATATATGTAAACATATTTACATGTAAAGTAGATTTATAAATAAATAAAACATATCTTAATAAAAAATAACATCCATTTTATTTAAAATAAATATATATATAAATGTATATACATCTACAATTACTGTATATATAATGTTTATATATATATAAATATATTTGTGTGTGCATTGACAAACCGATATATAATTATCTATATACTATAATATAAGTATATAAATATTAATATATAATATATTTAAATAAATATAAATGTGTATAATTATATTTATAGATTCACACACAGATATAAATAAATAAATATGTATGTATGTATGTATTTATAAACACACATACAAAAAAACATATTTTATATATGTAAATAAATAAATATATATATATATATGGATAAAAAATAAAAAATAATAATATATAGATATATATATTTCATAAAATACATAAGAAAATGATATAAGGGAGTGGAAAAGGAGCATGATTATGAGGAGGACATCTCAGTTTCAAAACCCAGCAAAGGTATGGGTGGACACAAATGAGTGATGTAGGTCCCTAGAGTTCTTATAGGGTGGAGGCATTCCTATCATTGTTAAAAATGTGGGGAGGCTATACTATCACTATTAAAAGGGGGGTTGAGTGCTGATAAAAGGGTGGATTTCCCACCCTCAAATTTATTGAAAAACAAATTCCTTTTAAGAAATTATTTTTTTTGACTTTTATCAGTGCTAAAAAAAATTGTTCATAAAGGACCCATTTATCACCACTATTTTAACACTGATAAAGTCCCTCTTTTATCAATGCTAATTAAAGGGGCCTTTATTATTATTTTTAGTAATTATAAAAGAGACCACCTTTTAATAGCATCGAGGATAATAATGTTTTTTTAAATATGTAAATGACCATTTTGCACGCTGTTAAAGTCCATATCTAAAGTAGTTGGTTCATACCAGTCACCTTATGCATCTGATTGAGATGGGGATGAATCCTACACATCAAAAATGAATTATGGAAATTTTTTATAAAGTATCAAAATAATCCGAATATATATTCATTTCAAAAAAATCTAGATAAAAAATAAGTTAGAATAAATGTAAGGGTCAATGGAAAGATCTGAACTCTTGCGTGATGGTGGGGTTTGGCAGGAATGCACCAGGGCTAGTGGAAAATGAAGCCTTCTGTTGATCAAGGCGGATGAAGGCAAGAATCAATCCCTATAATGATGGTGAGAGCTATAAATGAGGGCCAAACCTTACTCAAGGAAGGAGTAAATGACATGAGTGGAAGAACCCACCCTAGTAGGGGATGGTGATTTTTTAGCCTGGTCATCGCCATTATTAGTAGATCTATCCATGTCGATGATATTCTTAGTGGTTCCCAATGAAAGTTGTGGTTTGGGAGTCTGGGTCAGCAGTCCAATTCTAGGTTGGATACCTTGGGGGATTTCAATCAACACCTAATTCTAGGTTTCTCTACCTTAGTCTTTTAGACTATATGGATTTGACTTTGAGCTTGTTGGATTTACTGCTATTTACAATTTCGTTGTATTATTTTGGGGCATGATGCATTTTGGGATTCAATCTTGTAATGGGTTATATCTCAAACCAGCTTAAAAGGTATTATTCTACTCTTAATAGTAGGGTTTTCCTAACCTTTTCTAATAATAATTTTCAATAAAAAAATAAAAAAACCCATTGAAAAATACTATAAAATATAAACAATTATAATATAAAAAATTCACAAAAAAGAACCTGATAATAGTGTCATTATGAAGGTGGTAGATTAACCCCATTAGATGGATGGAACTCCATCCCTAAACCTTTTGTATGTCATCACTTCTACTCAATCATATGATCATGTTGTCGATGCTACTACTATCGTTGATGCTCTTGATGTTGTATATACTCTTCCGACTCCCTAAATAATATCCGAATAGTCTCATCTTGAGCTCATCGCCTTGCCTCATACTCTACAGAAGTTAAGGATGATGATCTCATTCACACTATGTTTTTTTGGAAGCTATTATGGAGAGAAAAAATATTAATGATGGTCGCCTCATTCATTTGGAAACGTTGTGGTGACACATCATGGTGAAAACCTACCATTGATTCCCCATTTAATTTGGTAATAGAAATTTGATAAAGGGGAAGCCAAAGGAGGTTGAAGGCAGGATATAAATTGGGATCTCCAACACTAATTTTTATCATCATATTCAGAAGCAACACATCTTCATCCTTGAGTGCAGTATTTTGTGAGGTGTTTATCCATATTTTCAAAGATAGAATTTCTTGTGTGTTTTATCCTTGTAATTGAGGGAGATAGAGTTTGTACCCACATTTTACCATAGTGAAATCATTCTATTTTCTTATGGATTTTACCCCCTTTATTTTTTAAGGTTCCCACATTACATTTGGTGTTATTTAAATTCTGTACTTTTGTAATTAATTTCTATCTCGCAATTATTGTTGAATTGATAGGACAATTGTTTAGGATCCTAAAAAGTGGTTTCATAGGAATGAGGTTTTGGACTGATAAAATTCTCGACGAACGACGTGTCTAAATGGCGGAGAAATACATGTTCTAAAAATTCAATGGAAATAATTTTTCATTGTCGAAAATGATGATAAAAAATGTTCTACGGAAAGATAAATGCCTACAGGTGATTGGAGAGAAATCAGTAGGTGTGATAGAGGAAAAATGGAGTGACATGGATAGTAATTCTATTTAAAACATCAATTTGTCTTTGTCAGATGGGGCCTATCAAGAATTGTGGAAAAAAAGACGGCAAAATAAATTTTGGATACTCTGACAAAGCTGCATGAGGAAAAGTCACTCCACAATTAAATTTTTTTGAAGAGAAAATTATACACTCCTCAAATGGTGGATTCATCATCGGTGGTAGGCCACATCAACACCCTCAATACAATTTTTTTCTCAACTTACAGTGTGGATCTATATAATTGTGGATACTAGACATGCAGATATTATACTCAAAAGGTTTGAATATTAATGTGATCAACTTATCATCAATGTCACAAATAATTTCCTAATGGATATATTTCCCTTCAATGATGTTGTAGCTACAGGTATTGAAAAAGATAGTTGGCACAAGAAAAAGGAGTACATAGATACAACTTCACACCAAGTGGAATCTCTTTCAATTTAAAGAATAAGATTGGTGGAGTGTGGTTCAAGTGAGAACTAGAATCACGGAAGGACCAAATCAAGGAGAAGGAAGAAAAACATCAAATGTTATAATTGTAGTAAGAGGGGGTATGTCCGCAAAGACTATTGGTATAATAAAGGGGGTGAGAATAAATCTCACGGAAATGTGGTGAGTAAATTTGGAAAGGGAGACATACTAGTCCGTGATGCAGAAATGAATATTGAAAGAAGAAAACATCTCGAAGACGCATGGATTATTAACTCAGGAGGAACATGGCACCTGACATCTCTATGGGAATGGTTTGAACACTATGAAACTATCCCATAAGGGCTGTTGTACATGGGGAATGATTATAAATTTCAAGATCGTTCGAGTTAGAACCATCAAACTTAAGATGCATGATAATGTAGTTTGAACCATCCTAGGAGTACGCCATGTGGAGGGTCTCAAGAAGAACATTTTTTCCTTTGGAAAATTTTATGACATCGGATGAAAGACTTGCACTGAGAAAGGGATGATGAATATTTTTATGGTAGAAATTGTGTTGATAAAGGCAGAGAAGATGTTATATAACTTTTACATGCTTATGGGGGAAATGTACAAGGAATCAGAGGTAGTTGTCTCATCAACTACCTTGATGGAAGAGTTAACGATGTTATGGAATCAGAATCTTGGCCATATGTACGAATGAGCCCTAAATATTCTTGAGGATCAGATGTTTTTTCCTAAGATTATGAAGGTATCCTTACTATTTTTTAAGAATATTGTTTTGAGTAAGAAACACTGGTTGAGGTTTGGAACATCAACGATGAGGAGTAACTAGATCTTGGATTTGATTAATTCCAAGGTTTGACAGGCACTGGTTGTGTCTCTAAGAGGCGTAAGGTATATTTCACCGTTCATTGATGACTATTCCAGGAGATTTTGGTTGTTTTGAATCAAGAGGAAATTGAATATCATGGAAGTCTTCAAAACATTCAAAGTGAAAAATAAGATTGAATCTGAAAAGAAGATCAAGTGTTTGAGTACTAACCATTATAGAGAATATACAAGCGACGAATTTGATTCTTTTTGTTAACAGGAAGTAATCAAGAGGTAGTTCGTGGTGGCATACACTACTTAGTAGAATAGAGTGGAATATTAGCTGAATATAACCTTTTTGGACATAATAAGGTGATGCTAAAGACTACAGTAGTTACCAGGACTTTCTGGGCAGAAGCACTAAATACTGCCTACTATGTGATCAATCGATCCCCTTTAGTGGAAATTAATATGAAGATGCCGATAGAGATGTGGAATGGTAAAACTGATAATTATTCTCAATTACGAACTTTTGGAAGTCATTTATATGCACTATTTCATGGCTAGGAACGATCGAAGTTGGACTCAAGAACCAAGGAATGTATCTTCTTGGGATACGCTGGTGGTGTGAAGGGGTATTGTTAGTGGGATACCATTGCCCACAATATTATGATCAGTAGAGATGACATATTTTCTAAAGATAGAGTGAAAATGAATGTTGATAAAGACACATAGAAAGAGAGTACAAAAACTAAAACAGTCGAGGTGAAGGATGAAACAAAGGAAGAACCTGTTTTCTATGAGGAATTTCCATAGCATGATGATCATGTACTAGATAATCCTAGACTACAACGACCAAATTGAGAGAAAAGAGTGACAACATGGCACTCAGATTATGTCACTGAGAGCAATGTTTTAAATTTCTTAATGACATAAGATGGAGAGCTATCATCTCTTTTGGAGGACACCCAGATTCCAAATATATCATCATGGATGGCAACGATGCAAGAGGAACATGAATCCCTGAACATGAACAAGACTTGGGATCTTGTTCTATTACATCATGGGAGTAAGGATATTGGGAAAAATTGGGTCTACAAGACCAAGAGGGATGAAACAAACTAGGTGGAAAGATATCGTGTGAGACTGGTAGTCAAAGGATATGCTCAGAAGGAAGGTAATAATTTCAATGAAATATTTTCTCCTATTATTAGACTAACAAATATTCAGTCAGTGATGTTGATTTGTGCTGCATACACTATGCATCTTGAGTAGATAGATGTGAAAACAACTTTTCTCCATGGTCACCTTGATGATGAAATCTATATTCTCTAATGAGAATGTTTTTCTGAATAAGTTAAAGAGAACATGGTTTTCAGGTTGAAAAATTTATTTACGGTCTCAAACATTTGTTGAGGTGTTGTTATAAGAGATTTTATTCCTATATCACGAGCCTTCGATACAATTGACTTAATTCCGATCCTTGTGCATATTTCGAGGGCCTATATGGTAATGATTTTATCATTATACTATTGCATATGGATGAAATGTTCATTGCAGGCCCCAAAAAATGGTCAAATCTAGGAGATGAAGGCACATTTGTCTTGGTAGTTTGATATGAAGGACTTGGGACTAGCAAACAAGACTCTTGGGATGAAAATTACTGAGAGAGGAATAATGGAAATATTTGTATATCACTAAAAAATTATTTTTGGAAGGTCTTGGAATGATTCAAAATGAAATACTATAAGAAAATTACTAACCCACTTCCCATTAATTCCAAGTTATCATCTACAATAAGTCATAATAGTGAAAAATAGAAGATGGAAATGTCTCGAGTGCCGTATGAATCAACAGTGTGGATTCTAATGTTCCACATGGTTCTTAATTGAACATAAATTTCACATACACTGGGAGAAGATAGTAGGTACATGGAGAATCTAGGACGAAATCATTAGAGCATACTGAATAGGATCCCGAGATACATTTGGGAAACCTCATATGTTTAATTATGTTTTGGAGGATCCGATTTCACTATCATAGGCTATGTTGATTCAGATTTTGTAGGTGATTTTGACTGGAGAAAATCCGCTACTGGTTATGTGTTTACTCTTGCAGAAGGATCTATGAGATGGATTTCAAAGTTACAATCAGTTTTGGATTTATCAACGATGGAGGCAAAGTACATGGCCTATACACAGTCATGCAAAGAGGATATTTGGATGAAATGTGTTTTGGAAGAGATCAGGCACAAACAAGATAATATGTCATTGTTTTGTGATAGTCAGAGTGCCTTTCACATTGCAAGGAATCCATATTTTCATTCCAGGATGAAGCACATTGGTGTGCAATATCATTTTGTTGAGATACTATGAATGAAATAAGTGTCTAATTGTAAAAAATTCACACTATAGAAAATATGGATGATTTTGTTGTGAATACAATTGTTTCTAATAAGTTCAGATGCTGTAGATCCTTGAGAAACCTTGTTGAGACATGAGTAGTAGGTTTGGTAGATAGAAGGGATGTGTGGAGATGTGACTGGAACATAATCAAATATCCAAGTGGGAGATATGTTGGAAGATGTTATGGAGAGTGAAAATATTAATGATGGTCACCACATTTATTTGGAAACGTCATGGTAAAATGTCAAGGTGACACCCTACCATTCATTCCAAATTTAATTTTGTAATAGAAATTTAATAGTGAGGAGTCCAAAGGAAGGTTAAATCAGGCTATAAAAGATGATCTTCTCCACCTATTTTTATCATCGGATTCAGAAGAAACATATATTTATCATTAGGTGCAGTATTCAGAAGCAACATATAGCCTGCTTTAACCTTAAGTGCAGTATTCAGAAGAAACATATATTCAGAAGCAACATATATTCACCCTACCACTAGAGGGGACGTATCGAACTACATCAACACCTCCTCTTGAAGTGCCACTGGTACCATGGTACGTCCTCTGAATAGGATGACATGATCCCCATATTCATAAAACCCATCAGGTGCCTGCCCAAAGGATATCTAATCACGTCGAGCCTCACAGTAAAATACCCCAAGTTGCACCTCCACGGCATGCTAAAGGATTGGGGGAGTGAAGGTCATAGACTGAAGGTAAGCAGCTTCATCTCTATCCATGAAGAATATCTGCAGCGCGAATAGTTACTTTGTTGCCTCACTCAGTAGATGTAGGCCATATATCCTACTCAGTGCATCTGCTACCATGTTCCCCTTCCCTAGATTATATACTATCATAAAGTCATAGTCCTGGAAGAACTCTATCCACTCCCATTGGGAACTTAAAACTCAAAACTTTTGATGCCAAGAGGGTAAGGCTGGCTGAATCTTGAGTGATTAGCCGCACCCTCTAATGCAGGAGTTTATCCTGTGCTTCATGGGTTTCCTTTTTCTCTGACCAAGTAAACCCCCATTCTAATATTGTAGATAAACCACAACCTGTTTTTAATACAATCAATCTGAGTATGATCTGTGGATGTCCATTCCATAACCAAACTAACGTCGTAAGGTGTCGACTCTGCCACCAAGAGGTTCCAACCAAAAGTCTCGCCTCAAGGGTTATATCACCCCATCAGTGTAAGTGTGATTATCAAGTATCCTCTTAAAGGTATCTATAGATGTGAGGGTCGTGTCAATGGTTTAACTGGAAACTCTAGGCCTTTGAAATGATTCTTTGAAGGTGTTAGAGTTGGTGTCCTGAGAACCAACTGTTTGTACTTTGATTACATGAATGTACGCTTAATATATATTGTTCACTATTCTGCATAATTATAATATAATAATGTCCTGGAATATTTGTTTCTTTAATAAGGTCAGTGAAGATCCCTGTTATGATAAGAACCGTGAAATTCTATAAAAATTTTCTTAAATAAAGTTCTATGGTTGGATGAAATACTATGATAGGACACATAGTATATAGTTCGTCATGTGCGAGTACTCATAAGAAGACGAGACACTCTCCCATGGAGTTCGCACTTGGTAATCTCCAAGAAGGGAGATTATGAGAACAGACCCGCGAGTAGTAATTCTGCATGTCTTGGTGTCATCCTACAATGATATCTGTGAGCGTGTTTAATGGTCCTTATATTGGAAGATTATCATTAACTCATGTCAGCACTCACACACTTAGATTTGATGAAAAAAACCATCATGAGGACAGTTGGAAGGAAGCAGGGTACGTTGGGTGCGTCACGAATGACATGTTGTTAATGGATAAGTCGAGGAAGGATTTGTCCCTTACATTTATGGAAGATGATATCTCATTCCTTTGATTGAAATAGAACTATCACATGAGATTCCATGGCCAGGGTGTAATGATGGGTTTATTTCAGGTAGTCAAAGAATGACATATCAAGCATATAGGTTTATGACACTGCTATGAAACTTGCTAGATGAGATATTGAGACAAAGGGATTAAATTACACAGTAAGAGTTCGTATGATGTGACACTTCAATGCAGTGTCAACTTCTTTCTCTTGAGTTCCTTGAACCGTTGCTAGATAGTAATCTTGGACTTTAGGCATGCCCGCTTAATGCCAACGAGAAAGAGGCCTATATGGTCACACACTAAGGGTATTCAAGTATCTCAAGTATAATAAAAATTATTCCCATATGTGGTTTAATAATTATTCAAGGAAGCCTAAATCTTTTTAATGTTGTAGGAAGAACAAAATGAAAACAAGTACACGTCATGTATTAATGATTACACGCGGTGTAGTTTTTATTTTGGAAACAAGTACATAGTGTGTATTAATGATTACACGCTGTATAGTTTTCATTTTGGAAAGGAAATGAAGAAACAAGTACACGGCTTGTATTAATGATTACATGCCTTGTATTTTTATGAAAAACAAGTACACGCCGTGTATTAATTATTACACGCCATGTAGTTTTTCCAGTTGGGATTTTGAAAATATAATATTGTTTTCTTAAATGATATTTATTATAATAAGCTTGGGAGCATGCCATGGAATTAATTATTCGATATGAGGGTTTTCAATAAAAGGTATTGAAATAAATAAAACGCATAAAACGTTTATTTATTGTCATAACTCTATAACCTCAAACCCGATTATAAATATATTCACAACCCCAACACATTTCCCCAATTGTTGTGCACAACAATTCTGGAGAATTCCCTCAAGGCTGAGAGAAATCTTTCCTCAAATAATGCTCTCAAGACTGAGAGAGATTCTCCTCCATTGGATTAAAACGATATAAGGTGGATAAAAAAATAAAAGGATTCTCAATGCTAGCACCCGGAGAATCCTTTGGTGATGTCCAGAGATACGTGGTGGACGTGTGGATCACAACTAGAGGAAGTATACACATGGATTCTGTGACAGAACGACGAATCACATCGGAACGTGATCAAGAATATCAATAATGAAAGAACACCAAAAAAGGTACTTCATATCAATTAATTAAATTAATTATAATCAACTTGTGATGGTCCTCATTTGTGGTTCTGGGACAATCTTTCTTCGTTGTCTATTTCTGTGATTCGATCCATGGAAACTGGAGTTTATCATCGTATTGATCCTGAATTGATCATTTATAATGAAAAAAAGACATGTGGGAATATCCAACCATGATATTCCGATGTGCCCAGAACCATCAAATGGTATCAGAGTGAGGTTATAGTGTCAAATATAGTTATTTAACTTTCATTGATAATTTATGCATTTTCATTTGATTCAATTCAATATAAATCATTCTATAGGACTGAATGAATGAGATCTGTTCTTCCTACTTTGTTTCTCGATTGACATCATAGAAAATAATTTTTAATTTTAATTTTGAATAAAATAAAAACGTGTAACGCATCCGAAGGATCCGGTCTTTATGTCCGTACAACACAAGAATACATGGCGTGTAGTGAAAACTATATTTTGTGTACTTAGGTTAAAAAAACCGGTACTGGACCACCAAAACACGCCATGTAAATTGAGTATGCCTAAGTATTTATCACACCATGTTGACCAGAATTGAATGACACGTGGAAACTACAAATACACGTCTTGTATATTAAATCAACACACCCTGTAGTCCGATCTGACCCAGGTGAAACCGTGTACAAGGAGAATCGATGTACCACGTACATGGTACTGCAAGGCCGGTAACCGCGTAACAAGGAAGTGCACGCCATGTTAGATTAATCTACATGTCGTGTACTCTAAAATTTCCAATATATATAAAACACTCCAAAGCCCCCGGTGTGTACTTTGGATAAAGGGTGAAAAATACACGATGTGTAATATATCCTACACGACGTGTACCTTCCAGAAATGGAATTTCACCAGGGTTCCACAAAAGTACAAAGACCATTACAAGTAATAGAGATGAGAAGAATCTCACATAAATTTAGAGTATAATTTAAGATAAATAATTGATTAATTATAAGATTATAATTAATTGAATTCAAGCGTGACTTATCTTAAATGAAAGAGATATTAAAATAATTTTAATTATAAATATGCGTAAATGTTGTTGCATGATATGGATTATCATGAGATATACCAAAGACCATTTGTGTGTGTATGGTTTCATTTAAATTTATTTAATTTAAATTCGTTTGACTGTGAGCCTTCTTCCAATAATATGTAGGGTCTGCGTGTCCATGGTTTCTTTAATGTAAACCCCATGTAATGGAGGATCTCCCAAGTTAGAGGAGATGGTTCAAAACCTGAAGATGAGGTGAAACCAACCCAAGAAGATATAAAGGGGGACATGTGGGAGCTGCAAAACATGAACCATCAGGTTCAAGGTGTTTTTCCATAGGTCATAGTTATCTTATCAAAAACTTTAGATAATCTAACCAATAGAAGCTCATGATCATGCCATCTTATTCTATTTCTGTCTGATTTCATGGTTTATTTATTATTTATGTATTGTCGCAATCACATAATTAATGAAATATACAAGCATGAAAAGATGGAATAAAATAAAAACCGGACTATGCATAAACATTATCTAAACATGTTTAATCACTTAAGAAATAATCACTTAACATTAACAATCATGTGATAGTGAAAAACTATGCAAAAAGAATAAAATCCCTCAAATACCATATTAAGTCAGACCAAGCCTTTCATTACTTGATTAAGGGAAAGACTCAATAAAACTATGTGTTTGACCAACCCTTGTTGGGACACTTAATTTTATAAAGGAACATCTTAAGAAAGTTTCGAGTAGACTTAAACATTTTACATCAAGGGGAGTAGACCTTGTTAGGCTTGTTGTAAAATGGAGGCATGTGTTGAGGAAATCTATGTCAGGATTTCAGGATTTGGGAGTCCACTCAATAGATCAAGGAACTGTAAGCTCATAGTTGGCAATGACCTGCCTACCTAAATACCATCAAATAGCTTCACCAATCCCTGTTGGGGTTATGCAAAGGTTAATATGGATCCTTGCCACTAGAATGTCATGGAAACTGGACATTCCAAGTTCAATGGTGAGGGCCATTGGGACTTGATAAAATAGTGGGAGAATTAATAATTTCATTTATTATTTTTCACAAATTGTAATCAAAAGGTACTGATAAATATGCTCTTTAATTTGTAGAATCAATATGAAATAATCGTCAACCACATTTTATCTGCTATTAATTCTATATAAAGACAATATCTTCATCGGTAGTAACATTCATGAAAGGTTTAGGTTCTTTCGGGTTATCCTACACCATGAACGAATGTTTTACGTGATGGAGTCCTCACTTCCTGATCCGCCCACCCAAGGGGCGAGTGATGAAGATTTCATGGTCTATGATAAACTTTTGAATGATGTACTCGACGTTCAGTGATTGATATTATCATCAATGTATAGTGAGCTCATGAAGTCTCATGAAGACATAGATTCCTATAGCATTCTTGAGCACCTCTGTGGTCTATACCAAGAGAGAGAAATACCGAAAATGTTTTATATCTCCAAGGAACTATTCCATAGAAAGCATGGAGAGGGTGCCCAACTGGGACTCATGTAGTCAAGCTCATTGGATACATTGAGCGCTTGAAGGTTCTAGGGTTTAAACTCCCTGAAGAATGGGGTACCAATCTCATTCTTGCATCACTCCCCTAGAGCTTCTCCAACTTTGTTGTAAATTTCAACATGAACATCATTTCGAAGTCTCTATCTAATCTCCTTATCCTCATTCGCTATGTGGAAAATGATATGAAGCATGAAAAGCCTTTTGTCTTTATAGTGAATAAAAGGAATGGGAAGGAGAAGAGATTTAATCCCAAATCTTCTTCAAGGCCATCCATGAAAAGGAAGATCAAATGGGAAGCAAGAGAATAGGAGGCTATTTGTTTCACATGTGGAAAGAAGCGCCACTGGAAGAAAAAATGCACCCAGCCAAGGAAGCAAGGGGAAGCTTTAGCTGCATTTTTTATTGAATGCAATCTATCTGTTTCTACTAATTGGGTATTATATAATACATTTTGTGATCACATTTGTATCCAAATACAGGAACCAAGTAGATTTAGAAATATTGACCAAGGTGTGGTGGATTTACAAGCAGCCCACGAAGCCAGACTCACTATTATAGTTGTCAGAGACTACCACATCACATTGCCAAATGGGATGGTCTTGGTATTGAATGGATGTTATTATGTACCCTATGTAACCAAAAAAATATTACAGTATCCATATTTTATACTGATGGATTCATCTTCATGATGGGAAATGAATGTTTCTACATTTATAAAGATAGCATTTTTTTGGTAGGGCACATTTATATAACGTTCTTTATGTGTTAGAATACACAAACCAAGTAATGGAAATCGATGACAAAGTTAATTCACATGAATCATACCACAACCAACTTTGACATCACCGGCTTGGTCACGTCAATGATAAACGTTTGACAAAATTACATCAAGAAGGGTATTTAGATTCTTTTGAAGAAAAACTACTTTGTGTATGTCATGCATGTCTACAAGGCAAAATTACCAAAGCCCTATTTAGTGGGAAAGGTGAAAGGTCTAAAGAGATTATAGAATTAGTACACACAGATATATGTGGACCATTTCCAGTTAAAGAAAGGGGTGGGTTCATGTACATCATAACTTTTACTGATGATTTTAGTAGATATGGATATATTTACTTAATGAGGTATAAGTCAGATTCTTTTGATCGGATCAAAAAATACAAGAATGATGTTGAGAACCATCTTGGTAAGAAGATTAAGAAACTCCGCTGAGACAGAGGAGGAGAATATCTTAATCAGGAATTCATTGATTTCTTACAGGATTTTGGAATTCTATCTCAACTCACTCCTCCTTACACACCTCAGTGGAATGGTGTATGTGAAAGGAATAACTGCACCCTGTTGGAAATGGTGAGATCAATGATGAGTCATGCATGTCTTCTATTATACTTTTGGGGATATTCAATACAAACAGCAGCACACATACTAATCCAAGTACCAACTAAATCGATAAATGGTATTCCATACGAGTTATGGAGTGGAAACAAAGCCATGTCATCGAATTTACATTCATGGGGTAGCGAAGCATTTGTTAAGTCATCTTCTAGTAACAAACATGCACTTTGAGGCACAAAGTGTATATTTATTGGATATCCCAAGGAAACAAGGGGATATTCCATATACAAACCCTTAGATAAAAGGTTTATAGTGGCATGACACGCCATTTTCATTTAGAGGGAGAACATCTCCAAAATAGATAGTGGGAGTGAGATAGGCTTTGATGATGTCAAGTCTCAAGATACACAAGAGTTGGTACAAGAACAGATTCCAAAAAGCCTCGTGGAAGAACAATCTGTTCTAGTGACCCAAGAACTACATATGAGAAAGAGAGAGGTGAGAGAACCATAATGATATGGTTTTCTTGTCAATGAGGATGGTGACTCATTATTGGTTGACAATGATGATCCTCTTACCTACATGGAAGCCGTTGAAGGCACATACATTACCATGTGGCAAGAAGCCATGGATTCTGAAATGGATTCCATGTAGCAAAACCAATTCTAGATTTTGGTAGATCCTCCTGTTGATGTAAAGACTATTCGTAAGAATGGGTATTCATGAAGAAACTGGAAATGGAGGATCAAGTCAGCACTTATAAGAACGACTTCTTGGAAAAGGTTTTAGATAGCATCAAGGAATTGACTATGATGAAACATTTTCACTGGTTGCGATTCTGAAATCCATCAGAATCCTATTAGCCATTTTTGATTACTATGACCATGACATTGTGAAATGGTTTTCAAAACAACATTCCTTAATGGGGACCTCGAAGAAGATGTCTACATGACACAACCTGAAGGGTTTGTGACTCCAAAGAATGGCAAAAAGTTATGAAAGTTGTATAAATCCATTTATGGATTAAAGAAAGCATCAAGGTCATGGAACAATCATTTTTATGAATCTTTAACAAAATATTTCTTTGTTACGAATGTATGTGAGCCTTGTGTCTACAAATGGTTTAGTGGAAGAATAGTCGTTTTCCTAATAGTATATGTTGATGACATATTACTAATTGGAAACTAAGTACCTGTCTTACAGTCAGTTAAGGAATGGTTTGATAAATGATTCTCTATAAAAGACTTGGTAGAGGAAACATATATTCTTGGGGATCAAGATCCATCGTGAAATATCCATGAAAATTTTGGGCCCGAGTCAAAGTACATACATTGACCAGATACTGAAGAGATTTAGTATGGAACAGTCCAAGAGGGGATTTTTGCTAGTGTGACATGGAATTAATCTTTCCAAGAAAATGTGTCCTTAGACACATGAGAAAAAAAAGAATTTGGAAAGGATCCTTTAGGCATCTGTGATTGGTTCAGTCATGTATTCTATGGTATGTATGAGGCTAGATGTTTCAAATGCATTAAATGTGGCAGGAAGATATCAAGTTGATCCAGGAGACCACCATTGGATGGAAGTCAAACTATCCTTAAGTATCTGAGGCGTACTAAGGACAAGTTCTTGGTTTATGGAGGATATGAGGAAGTAATCATTAGAGGACATGAGGATTCTAGTTTCCAAACTTATCAAGATGACATTTAGTTGTAGCCTGGATACATATTCAGTTTGAATGGAGGTGCAGTGAGTTGGAAGAGATCAATGCAAAGTGTGGTGGAAGATTCTACAGTGGAGACTGAGGATATAACAACATACGAGGTAGATAAAGAAGAAATATGGATGCGAAGATTCGTCCAAGAGTTGGATGTAGTACCCAGCAGTAAATATCCTATCACACTCTATTGTGATAACAATCCAGCTGTAGCACTTGAAAAAGATCCAAGGTCACATCAGTGGACAAAGCACATACTTTGGAAGTATCATCTCTTGAGGGATTTTTCTCAAAGAGGTGAAGTTGCAGTGAGAAATATTTCCACAAAAGACAACGTGGCAAACTCCTTGACTAAAGCCTGGACTCAGTAGAAACATGATCATCATGTGAGGTCTAGTGGAATAAAAGTCATAGGAAATTGGATCTAGTCAAAGTGAGTGTTTGTTAGATTTGGTGTCCTGAGAACCAACTATTTGTACTTTGATTACATGAATGGACACTTATTATATATTGTTCATTATTCTTCATGACTATAATATAATAATGTCCTGGACTATTTGTTGCATTAATAAGGTCATGGAAGATCCCTTCTATGTTCAGATCATCGAAATGATATATCAATATTCTTAAATAAAGTTCTACGGTTGGATGAAAAACTATGATAAAACACATAGAATACAGACCGTCATGTGGGAGTACTCATAAGAAGTCGAGACTCTCTCTCATAGAGTTTTCACTTGGTAATCTCCAAGATGGGAGATTATGAGAACAGACCCGCCAGTAGTAATTCTGCATGACTTGGTGTCATCGTAAATTACTATCTACAAGCGTGTGTAATGGTCCTTAGACTGAAATATTATCATTAACTCATGTCATGACTCACGCACTTAGATTTTCTGATGAAAACCATCACGAATACAGTTGGCGGGAAGTAGTATACGTTGGGTGCGTCTTGAATGACATGATGTTACTGGATATTCAGAGGAAGGATTTTTCTGTTCCACTTATGGATGTTGATATCTCGACCTTTTTATTGAAATAGAACCGTCACATGAAATTCCATGTCCATGGTGTGAAGACGAGTTTATTTCAGGTAGTCAAATAACGACAGATCAAGCATATAGGTTTATGACACTACCATGAAACCTGCTTGATGAGATATTGAGATAAAGGGATTAAATTACACGGTAAGCATTCATATGAGGTGACACGTCTATGTGTCGTCAACTTCTTTCTTTTGGGTGCCTTGACCAATTTCTAGATAGTAATCTTGGACTTTTGGCAAGCCCGCTTAATGCCAATGAGAAAGAGGCCTAGACAGTCACAAACTAAGTGTATTCAAGTTTCTCAAGTAGAATAAAGATTATTCCCGTATGTGGTTTAATAATTATTCAAGGAAGCCTAAATCATTTTAATGTTGGAGGAAGAATAAAATGAATACAAGTACACACTGTGGATTAATGATTACACATCATGTTGTTTTTATTTTAAAAACAAGTACACTCTATGTATTAATTATTACACGTTGTTTAGTTTTCATTTTGGAATGGAAATGAAAAACAATTACCCGCTGTGTATTAATGATTACACGCCGTGTAGTTTTTCCAGTCGGGATTTTGAAGATTTAATATTGTTTTATTAAATGATATTTATTACAATCAGCATGGGCGCATGTCAAGGAATTAAATATTCGACATGGGGGTTTTCAATAAGAGTTAATGAAATATATAAAATGTGTAACACGTTTATTTATTATCATAACTCTATCACATCAAACCCGATTATAAATATCTTCACAACCCCAAAACATTTCCCCAATCATTGTGCACAACAATTTTGGAGAATTCCATCAAGGTTGAGAGAACTCCTTCCTACAAGAATGCTCTTAAGACCAAGAGAGATCCTCCTACATCAGATCAAAATGATATAAGGCAGACAACACAAGCAAATGTTTCTCCATGCTTGCACCCGAAGAATTTTTTAGCGATGTACAGAGATACGTGTTGCATGTGTGGATCACCACTAGTGGAAGTCTACACATTGCTTCTACGATGCAATGATGAATCACATCAAAACTTGATCAAGAATATCAACGATGAAAGATTACCCGAAAAGGTAATTCTTGTCAATTAATGGAATTAATTATAATCAACCTTTGACGGTCCTCGTTTGTGGTTCCAGTACCATCCTTCTTCTTTTTCTATTTATATGATTTGATCCATGGAGACTGATGTTTATCATCATATTGATCCCAAATTGATCATTTCTAATGAAAAAAATCTGAGTGGGCACATCCACCCATGATCTTCTGCTTTGCATGGAACCTTCAAAAGGAAGGAATGATTGGTGCTGGTGTATGTTGATATGAAAACTAGTAGTAGACACAGATCGTACCTTGAATCATCTTGCACTCCTTGACTGCATGAAGCTACTCCCTTCCCCAGTCCTCCAACTCCCTGAGCCTGGTGCAGACCACATAGGGGTGGTTTGTAACAAGTTGATGTGTACACCATCTCATGTTGCTCTCATAGCTTTGTTTCCATATCTACAGCCCTTTAGATTTATCTGTCCCTATCATATCCTCTTCCTGAAACATTTGACATACCCAAGTCTCTGAGACTGGAACTTGTTTCCTACTTTCCCACTACTAACGTTCACTGGCAGCATTCACTCATCCCAAGAATATTCAACCACAAAGGTTATCTCTAGCACCCTAACATAATTAGGAATGCATAGAGGAATAGTGCATTCTCGGATGTCCCTAAAGACACCTCGCTCAGAGGTCCAAGCTCTGAAGCACTGATCGTATGGTATTCATCGCGGACAAGGAATGCTTGGTACGCCTCTATGAATACATAGCTACCGACATGTCATCCTGCAAAAGCTATAGAACATCTAGAGAACTCACAGCCACCTCCTCAAGCCAGTCCTCAGCCTCCTGTGAGTCAAGATCGCCTCGGAACCTGATGGGTATCTGATGTTGAATCACATGTAACGCACTAATCCTATATGTGTCATCTACCATTACCACCGTTTGTAACTAATGACCAACATGAAGTGATATAGACGACACACTACCCGAAGGTACTATCTCAGGTAATGGTCCACTTACCGAAGCGTCACCACTACGTGGACCATCCTCATGGTCACTCAATGAAAAATTATAGTAGCTAAGATCAACATCTTCTCTACGATTGTCTCAACTAGGAAAAGACTCTATCAACCACCTCTAGCCAGCCCTCAGTTGCGTGAGAATCTGTCTCTCCTCGAAACCTCGGAGGCCTTTGGTGTTGTAACTCATGAAATATGCTCAGTAGGAGTGCACCATCCACCAGTGTGGCTGGTGGAAACTACTTCCAAATGATATTTGGTGGTGCTGGTACACCACCCGAAGGTGCTAACATAGTAAGACAACCATACACCGAAGCCTCGTCACTCGGTGGACCGTCATCGTGTACTCTCTCGGGAATCCTAGTTGGTTGTCTATGCAGCGACATCCTGATATGGAATAGGAAATCCATTACCATTTAGTTATACCTGGTGAGATGACTCAAATAAAACACAAGAAAACCTTTCAAAACACACACGCAATCAGAGTTTTGGTGCATTGGGTCAGAAATCATAAGAAAGGGTCGTAGTGTATGGATAGGTTAGCCTCCGAACCAACACTAGATTCCCTAAACAGATAACCATACTCACAAAATATAATACTACCGCCATTAAAAAGATCAGAGTCTTATGTTCTACGATAGAACCGACTCCTCTAATACACATTTTCTATGAACCCTCCCCTGGGGCCCGTGTCGTGACTACTTCAAGCCCACCGTCCATAGGCCAGGGGATGGTGACTAGCACCGAAGATGTATTTCACTAAAACTGGGAAGTCATTTCCTTTATAACCTATACACAAACAACCAAGAACACAACTGGATACGAACAGAAGGTAAAATAAATATTAAATAGAGTGAGTACAGTAAGTAAAAGGGGCCAAAATACAAGCCCAAATATAAATTACAAAAAACTAGAAGGTACATGTAAACTGTAAAACTCCTATGAACACCATCCAAGGATCCTACCTGAAGGGTAGGTACATCTCTAGAACAGTCTTCTCTCTGGTACACCTTATCTAGGGTCCTCCTCCAATATATCTCTAGTCCTACTACCCTAGTCCTTTGTCAACATTGTCCGTCGTATGCAACCAACACAACAAGGGGAGGGCATAGCCCGTGTAGGGGTGAGTATAACGATACTCAGTAGGGACCCCGAGACCCTAAAGACACACAAAAACCACAAAGGATAAACCAAAAATCATGAAATCAATTAACAACCCTTCCTAGGTATATGCCCAAACATATACTTAAGTTATCATGTATACCCATCTCAATCATGAGGAAACATATATTCCAACTCAATATTCCAGAGCTCATCTATTCCACAAAAGAATAAATTCCACAATTTTATGTACCACACAGGTACACCACATAGAAGAATACCACCAAGGTATCACCATGAAGGAAAAATACCACAAGGTACATAATCATCTCACAACAGGTATATCTTAGGTACAATAGTAGAGATGATTAGATGTAACTACTGAATAATTTTACTCTCTTATGAGGCATATCCACAAAGGATCCTGAATCATCATTAGACCCACAGAGGATCATAGTACATCGTCAGACCCACACAAGATCCTAGTACCTCGCCAGACCTGCACATGATCCTAGTACATCGTCAGACACACACATGATCCTAGTACATCATCAGTACGTCTTCATACACACATAGATCCTAGTACATCGTCAATACATTTGCCAACTCACACAGGATCCTATTACATCATCAGTACGTCATCAGACCAACACAGGATCCTAGTACATCGTCAGTACGTTGTCAGACCCACACATGATCTTAGTACATCATCTGTATGTCGTCAGACCCACACAGAATCCTAGTACATCATCAGTAGGTCGTCATACCCACACAGGATCCTATTACAACGTCACAGTATATCGTTAGACCCACCCATGATCCTATTACATCATCACAACCTTCTAAAGGGTTCCTCCACTAAGCTTTCTTTTCACCATGAGGGTCTGCTCTTCAAGCCACAGGTTTATTGTCCAACTACAACAGAGTCCCACGAAGACGTATCCCAAAGAACCACCATGTAAAAGGGATCTCAACACAACAGACGGTGCATCAATCGGATGTCTGGTCTGTATGTTATTGTCCTTTTAGTTCTGAGGTCCTTGTTGGATTCATACTCGATCCAACCCGGACATACCCCAACTTTATCCGAACTCAAGTAGGGTATACCAAAAGGACCGTCTCGAACCAAGGTTTCTAGTTCCATAGGCAGTTCTTCACTTCGACACCGTATGAGGTAGATATGTTAAATACAAGATCCCACAACAATAATATTATTGTAATGGGGTGTTTTGTGAACCTGATCTACGAACCAGAATTTAATATTCAACATTAGACTTAAATCGACCGTCTTAATGACGAGATCACGTCTCTAGAGACCGTAAGTCAATCGAACGTCACACGCAAGAGTTATTGAAGGTTGATGATTTAATAATAAAATAATAATATTATTATTTGAGCATTTCAGGTACCCAATCCAAAAATCTGAAAAATACACCCAAAACTGGACTCATAATTATCGTCTCGAAGGTAGGGTCACACTACCACTGACAATTCATGAAACCGAGGTCGCACATATAAGTTACAGATGAATTAGGGTTTTAACAACCATAAATAATAATAATATTATTATATTATTATTATTTCATTTCATTGAATGTTTCTCTCTCCACTCTCATTTGAGATTCACGCACAAAAGGGGTATCCCATTTTGGTGCACGTGGGTCCAAATAACACCTCTATCTATTTTTTATATTCAATTTTCTTTTAATTTTATTTCCTATGTATTCCTCCTTCTCTCCAATCTAATTTTCTTCTTCCAAAATTTTTCACCCCTGTACACGAACCGGGAATCTGCTGTGCCTCCGCCTCGCACATGACATGCCTCCTCCGCGCCGCCTACTCGTGCCGTTTCTTATTCTGCCTCGTCATTGGCTGAAGCCACTAGGCCTCACTTGCTGTGTGCGCCCCACCTGCACCAGCTGCACTAGAATTTCATGTTCCCCCATGTCACACCTTCTGTTGGCTGTCGCATCTTCGTTCTAACCTTGAAAAATAAAATGATCACATATTCTCTATCATCAGGTCGATGGCTCCACGTCCATATGTCGCGCTCAACAGAATATTTCATTTCTCGGGCCAATAAATTTTTTGTCACCACTACCGCGAGCCATTGTGCCTTTTTTCTAAGCCTGAAAAATTAAATGATCTCATATTTGTGATCCTTGAATCGAGGGATTCACATCCATATATCGTTCTTATCAAAAATCCGTGTTTTCAGCACTAATTATTATTATGCGTTGAAGTACGCACGAAAAATGTGCAAAGAATAAAAAGAAAGAGGAAAACGGTTTATGTGCAGAACGATGACCATGTTCATTTGTGTTAGGAAAGATGGGAAAGTGACGAATGCACAAACAAAAGAAAAAAGCGAACGCGCAGCAGAAATTGAATCTTTCCCCCCCAAATAGAAGCGGATGTGCAGCGAAAAAATTAAATGTGCAGAAAAAATAAATTTGACACCAGAAATTTTTACGTGGAAAACCCGAAAGGGAAAAACCACGGGACCTAGTCCAGAAAGAGGGATCCACTAAAATCAAGAAGTATACGGTAGAGACTCCCCAAAAAGGAAGGGATCTCAAAATTAATACTCAAGAATAAAAGTATGGATCAAAAGGTGGAGAGCAAGAAAGATGATCATCAAAGAAAGGCGATCACCAAATGGGATTTGCTCTCGGTGTTGTTGGTGCTGGTGATAATGAAATTCCTTGCCTCTGCCTCCTTATATAGGAAAAGAATCAGCGTCAAAATAATGTCACCGCGTCAAAAGAGTGTCACCGTGTGAATTAATTCACGTGGTCTTGCCCCACATTAAAACACCACATTAAAACAGATACCGCATGTGCACCATTTGAGGAGGCGTTGCCCAGTGCGCCAACCAGGAAGGCGCCCAACAATCTCCCCCTCTGACTCAAGTGGGGATCACCGCCAACCCTGAAATCTGTCGGCAAGTCTCAAATTTTCCTATTGGTAAACTCTTGGTCAACATGTCTGACCCGTTTTCATCAGTGTGGATCTTCTCAAGCCCTAACTGTCTCGAATCAAGGACGTTACGAATCCAATGATATCGAACATCGATATGTTTCGACCTGCCATGAAAAGTAGAATTCTTTCCCAAACAAATAGCACTCTGACTATCACAAAATAAAACATACCTGTCCTGATTTAAATTGAGCTCTCGAATAAACGTTTTCATCCACAACAATTCTTTGCACGCCTTATTAGCTGCAATAAACTCTGACTCTGTGGTAGATAAAGAAACACATCTCTGCAATCTAGACTGCCAAGATACAGCTCCCCCTGCAAAACTGATCAGATAGCCTGAAGTAGACTTCCTCGAATCGATATCTCCTACCATATCTGAATCTGTAAAGCCACAAAGCATAGGTTCCCCTTTTCCAAAACACAATCTCAGATCAGAAGTACCACGAAGATAACGAAAAATGTACTTCAATGCTCTCCAATGCTCTCTACCTGGATTTGATAGAAAACGACTGACCACACCAACTTCATGAGCTATATCAGGTCTAGTACATACCATTGCATACATCAAACATCCAACAACAGATGAATAAGGTATGTGTTGCATCTCCTCTCTCTCTTCATCAGTAGAAGGTGACTGACTGGAACTGAGCTTAAAATGTAAAGCAAGAGGAGTACTAACCACTTTCTCTCTATCCATAGAAAATATCTGAAGATCCTTCTCAATGTATCTCTACTGAGATAACCAAAACTTCTTGGCCTTCCTGTCATGGGAGATCGTCATGCCAAGAATCTGCTGTGCTGGCCCCAAGTCTTTCATCGCAAAAGACTGAAAAAGATCCTTCTTCAATCTGTCAATTCTAGAAGTATCATGGCCAACAATGAGAATATCATCAACATAAAGCAACAGTATAATAACATCATCATCAGTAAATCTCTGAACAAAAACACAATGATCAGATGATGTCTTCCTGAAACCCTGATGAGAAATGAAAGATTCAAATTTCTTATACCACTGCCTCAGAGCTTGTTTCAAACCATAGAAGCTCTTATTCAACTTGCAGACATGATTTTCATTACCTGTTTCAACAAAACCCTCTGGTTTCTCCATATAAATCTCCTCCTCTAAATCTCCATGGAGGAAAGCTGTCTTCACATCCATCTCCTGAATCTGCAGATCTAAACTGGCAGCCAAACCATGAACAACCCAAATGGAAGACATTTTGACAACAGGTGATAAAATATCATCAAAATCAATACCTTTCTTCTGACGGAAGCCTTTGACAACTAACCTTGCCTTGTATCGTGGACCAGAACAGGATTATTCATTATTAATCCGATAAATCCACCGATTTTGCAAAGCTCTCTTCCCTGTCGGTAACTTCACCAGCTCAAAAGTGTGGTTGTTATGCAATGATTTCATCTCGTCATCCATTTTCGCAACCCATCTATCCTTTTGTTCACTCTCCATTGCCTCATCAAACGATTTTGGTTCTCCCCCTTCAGTAAGGAGCACATACTCATCAGGTGAATATCGAGTAGAAACGGTGCGATGCCAAGATGACCTCCAGAGTCGAACTGCGGGTTCATTAATAACGCCTGGAACCGGATCATCAGAAACAAAAGGTGCATCGAAAACTTCAACTCCAACCTGTTCACCTTGAGCATCATTATGTACATCAACATGATCAACAGAATCAACAAAATGAGGTAAATGTGAATTAGAACCTGGCTCAAGACTGACAAAACCATCAGAATTTGGAGAAGCATCTTTTTCTCCCTTATCAATGTTTTCAATAGTCTGATCCTCCTTAAACACTACATCGTGGCTTCTAACAAGTTTATTCAAAACAGGATCATAGAACCTGTACCCAAACTCATCGTGTCCATAGCCAATAAAAATACACTGGCGTGTCTTACCATCCAGCTTGGATCTCTCATCACTAGGCACATGAACAAAACCCTTGCAACCAAAAACACGCAAGTGATCGTAACTGATCTCTTTTTCATACCAAAATTTGTCGGGAGTGTCTGTCGGCAAAGCAACTGCAGGTGACAAATTGATAATATAAGCAGTAGTAAGTAAAGCCTCACCCCCAAAATGTCCAGGCAACTTTGCTTCTGAAAGCAAACAACGAACTCTTTCCAGCAAAGTTCTGTTCATCCGCTCAGCTACACCATTCAGCTGAGGTGTCTTGGGCGGCCTCTTCTGATGTCGAATACCATCCTGCCTGAAATACTGATCAAACGGATCATAATACTCTCCTCCATTGTCAGTGCAAATACATTTTAATTTCTTTCTTGATTCTCTCTCAGTAGAAACATGAAATTGCTTAAAAACACTGAGCACCTGACTTTTGGCTTTCATGACATAAAACCAGATCTTTCGTGAGTATTCATCAATAAATGTAACAAAATAAAGACATCCACTAAAGGTATTTGATTTCAAAGGACCACAAACGTCAGGATGTACCAATTCAAGTACCTGTTACTTCCTATGTGGAGGATGACTGCTGAAACTCACTCTGCTCTGTTTTCCAGCCATGCAATGATCACATGTGTCCAACTTGAAACTCTTCAAATCTGGAAGAAGACTTCTCTTGGCCAAACAACCGAGACCTTTCTCACTGATGTGACTGAGCCTCTTATGCCACAACTTGGACGAAACACTGCACTAAACAACACAAGCAGTATCACAAGAAATAGAAGCTATAGTCCAGTACAAACCTGATTGCTTCTTCCCTCTAGCCACAATCAAAGAGCCCTTGGAAATCTTCCATTGGAAATCACCGAAAGTGCAGATAAACCCTTCATCATCAAGAACGCTGGTAGAGATAAGATTCAAACGAACCTCGGGTGCATGTCGGACATTCTTCAAAATCAGCTTACTTCCTGTACTGGTCTTTAAAAAAACAGTCCTGATGCCTACAACGTCAGCATGTCCATCATTTCCCATCTTCAAAATCTCAAAATTACCTAGGCTGTAAGATGTAAAGAACACCTTCTTCGATGTCACGTGAAAACAGGCACCACTGTCAACAACCCAGCAAGAATCATCAGAAGCAATGTTAATGGAATCATAAACAATAACAAGATCACCCCCTGTAGCAGTGGCAATATGATCCTCTCCATCGCCATTTTTCTTCTAATGATTTCCTTCAATATGTTCTCTCTTTTCAGCTGATAACAAAACTTCTTAACATGCCCCTTCTTACCACAATGATGACATTCAAAATCTCTCTGCTTCAGTCTGGATTTGCTTCTGTCTCTACTCTTATCTCGACTGCTCTGCCCCCAGTCCTGGCTTCTCCCCCTGTTCTCTATGACCAAAAGCTCGGAAGAATATTTCTCCTGAGTACGTCTCCTGACCTCTTCATTTAAAATAGAATACTTGACAAAACTAAATGTCACAGCACCATTAGGAGCAGAACCGGTTAGAGTAACACGTAAATTTTCCCATGAATCGGCTAAAGTGTTAAGAAGCAAAAGAGCTAAAACCTCATCTTCAAAATTGATACCCATTCCAGACAACTGATCAAAACATCCTTGATATTCACTTAAATAATCATAAATAGACGTACCTTCTATGTACCTCAAGTTCATCATTTTCTTGAGAAGAAACAGTTTATTGTTTCCCGTATTCGAAGCGTAGGTCGTCTCAAGCTTCTCCCACAATGTTCTGGCGTGAGAGATGTTGACAATGTGGTTCATCACGTTGTCTTCAACCCATTGAAGAATGAAGCCGCAAACCATCTCATGCTCGAACGCCCATTCTTCGTCTGACATTCTCTCTGGCTTCTGGGTACTAAACACTGGAAGATACATTCTCTTGACAAAAAGCAGATCCTTCATTTTAAGTCGCCACATATGGTAGTTGGTACCATTTAACAAAATCATCCGACTGTAGTTGGCCTCCATATTAAATATGAAATGAAAATAACTAAACGCTCTGATACCAGATGTTCGGAGAGACGGGAAAGCGACGAACGCGCAAAAAAAAGAAAAAGCTAACGCGCAGCGGAAATTGAATCGTTCCCCCCAAATAGAAGCAGATGTGCAGCGAAAAAATTAAATGTGCAGAAAAAATAAATTTGACACCGGAAATTTTTACGTGGAAAACCTGAAAGGGAAAAACCACGGGACCTAGTCCAGAAAGTGGGATCCACTAAAATCAATAAGTACACGGTAGAGACTCCCCAAAATGGAAGGTATCTCAAAAGTAATACTCAAGAATAAAAGTATGGATCAAAAGGTGGAGAGCAAGAAAGATGATCGTCAATGAAAGGCGATCACCAAATGGGATTTGCTCTCGGTGTTGTTGGTGCCGGTGATAATGAAATGCCTTGCCTTTTCCTCCTTATATAAGAAAAGAATCAGCGTCAAAATAATGTCGCCGCGTCAAAAGAGTGTCTCCGTGTGAATTAATTCAAAGTGGTCTTGGCCCGCATTAAAACACCACATTAAAAAAGATACCGCATGTGCACCATTTGAGGAGGCGTTGCCCAGTGCGCCTATCAGGAAGGCGCCCAACAGTTTGGACATCGTCATCATGAATTTTTGATATGAAGAACCAAAAAAACAAATTAAATCATATATAAAAACCCCTACCTCTATTTTCCGTTGGAGGTGGCACAAGGAAGAAGACGAAGTCAATGTGATGGTGACGTCGACATTCGTTTCTCCCACAAGATGTTTCCATTATGGGCTCAAACGTCGTCCTTGTTCTCCAATTCCGGAGGATGATCTTCGATGTAGTGGATGTTCTTAATTGAAGAATCTCCTTCCAGGTTATCCAGAGCTCTCCATTTTGCTAACAATCCTCCAACCAAATGGTGAAGTGCTAAAGAAGTTTATTAATGAAACCAATTAAGTTAACACATCAATGGGATGATAACCAAGAGTTATCTCCAATTAAAGGGAGAGTTCACTGGTCGTGTGGTCCCCACCATTGAATTTAAATTGTGGGTTTTTAGTTCGGGTGGTCCCCACCACTAAACATCTAATGGGAGGTTTTAAAAATAAAAAAAATTGTTCATTATTTTATTTTTATTCTTTTAACTCTACCACAAAATTCATGAAAACTAACTTTCACCCTCGACCTACTACAGTCAAGGTGAGGTCTCCATAAGAGAATATCAGCATTGTGAGTTCAACGATGCCCTCAGATTTCAATTCCGAGCACGGATTCAAATATTTTATAACCCGCTCACGTGTTTACTGAACGTACTCGGAAAAAAGTTCAGAAAAATTATAGCAGTCACCCTTGACCTGCATCGATCGATGTTTTGCTCTGCCTAAGTGATACACGCCCCAAAGAACCCAATAGTACTCTAAGATTTTAAATCCGAGTTAATGTTTAAAAGTTATATATTTTACAATAAAATAATTGTTACTTAATTATTTTATTTATGACAAAAAACTAGCTTTCACTGGTGGCCAGCGCCGGCCAAAGTCAGTGTCCGCTTTAATAAAGAATGCCCTAACGAGTACAGCGGTGGTCTCAGATTTTCAATCCGAGCTACCTTTTGTGAGTTATAAGAATTTGAAAAATAAAATAATTTATTTAATTATTTTATTTACGGTTTTTCCATTTTTGGGTTTTCTCACAGGAGGCTCGCACCGACTAAACAGAAGTCACACCTAGAGTAAACCTGCCATCCTGAACACAACAGTGCCCTCAGATTTCTGATCCGAGTTACCATTTAAGATTTATTCCCCTTTTCAGGAAAACTGCTTAAACACGCTAATTAAAACTCAACCAAACTTTCATGGATTATTCTGGGAACTCCAGGTCTTGGAATCGCGCGCCGTTAGATTTCGTGGTCTCGAAATAATTCCATATAATTTTAAAAAAAATTAATATAGAATTTTTAGGACATTACAACATAAGTTATGGAAGATGATCTCATACACACTACATTTGGAGCTAAATCATGACATCACTTCAGTGCCATGGTAACTAATCAGTGTCGATTGCAAACCAATTTCAATCACCATGTCTTTCTAAATACCACTTTTCATTCATCCAAGACTATGTTGTCTCATCCAAACATGCACGGATGAGGCCTTGTACCCACCATCAGTCTTGTCCTAACTCCCACACATATGAGGAATATATGAATAATATATCTCCTATAATTACAAAAATAGAAATAAAATGATAAAAAATAAATTATATTAATTTAAAAATCATAAGAAAACATTAACTACAATCATTTACTATCTCTCACCAACAATCTACCCAATACTATTATTAGTGTATATCCTCTTGTACAAATCAAACTATGGAATATATGGATCAACCATAAAAAATATGAATGTTTCATATACATATCACATTAAATAATATTATTTACAAAATCATGACGATGTATTCTATAAGTAAGATGCTCAACTCTTTTTGTGTCATCCTACCAGCCCCAATTCTATTAACCAAAAGATGGTAGCTTCTTGATAGTATATTCTATCAGGTAAGTGAAAAATACAAAGGATGCTTGGGTGGGGACACTACCATAGAAACAATTTTTCATTGCACCACACTTTAGGAGTGCTAAAAAACGCTGATAATGGGGGTACCTTTATCAGCGCTAAAAATAAGCACAGATAAAAGGAACTTTTAATAGTGCTAAAAAAGACTTGTTAGAAGTACCATTTATCATCACTTTTTTAGTAGCACTGATAAAGGAGGGATATCTATTAGTGATTTTTTACTAGCGCGGATAAAGGGTATAATTCAAAAAAAAAATTTTAAAAAATAAGCTATAAGTATATAAATATATTTATATTGATATAAATATAATAAGTATTTTCTAAATATGTTTCAGATAAGTATATATAGAGATTTACACCTAATATGTAATATGTTTAGCGAAAATGGATTATAAAATATCTAAAAATATTTTATTAATTATTATCAATTAATTATCATTTAATATTAATTTGAAGACAGAAAAAAATCAAAAAATTTATAAAAGATCTACAATAAGTTAAAAATGTAACTCAAATTTCAAACAACAATATCATTTGATCCGGGCGTCCATTTGAGCTCTACTACATATCAAATTGAAGTCTATGATGAGATCTACACATTGGTGACATATGAGATCCCATTGTCACATTGTTTGAGGAAAAATGTAGTCCCAAATGTCATCTAAAACTGAGTTTTAAGTCATGATACCCAAATTTTTAACATTCGATGGAATTTCAGCCTCATTTTTAGAGGGTCTATATGCCCTTTTTCAGTGGGGACTGAATTTATTCATAGGGATTACATTCATATTAAAATTATGGCTTTAAAATCTCATTATTTTTCACAATGTATTGTTATTTATAACCAAATATATAACAATATATACATATTTTTTATATATTCATACATAATAATATAATTTTATAAATAAATAATTAAACATATTTACATATAAAATATATTTCTCAATATATAAGCTTTATCTAAATATAAAAAATATCCATTTTATTTAAAACCCAGATATATGAATATTTATATACTTATATAATGTATGTGTGTGTTTAATATATATATTAGTGTTTTTTTTGTATTAACAAACTCATTTTTATATTCTATATATATTCTAACATATGAATATACATATTAATATATAATATATATGAATATATAAAAATATGTATAATTATACTTACAGATACACATATAATAATATATATATATGTGTGTGTGTGTGTGTGTATGTATGTAGTATATATGTATGTATGTATTTATTTATTTATACACATACATACAAAAACATGTTTTTGAAATGTATTTAATAATACTATTATAAATATATATAAATATAATAATAAATATACGGATAACAAATATAACAAAAAATATATATAATAAAGTAGATATAAATAATAATATATAAATATAACTAACTATGTATATATATACATTAATAAATAAATAAATATATATATACATACATATTAATATAAATCAATATTAATATATGAACCAATAAATAAATATATATATATATATATATCATTAAAGGGAGAACTAAATAAGATGGACAAGTGGTAAACATTTTTACCCATATGACCTTTCATAGCTTGTAAAATGGCCTTTAACAATGGTTAAAAGCACTGTTAATCATAGCGATGATAAGGGGGGCCTTTATTAGCACTTTTTTGGCACTGATAAAGGCCTAGCCAGCTATAGTGTGATGTTTAGATAACATCACACCTAGACGAAAACCTGAAATTTAAAAAGTACACACAAAAGCAAACCTGATATATATATTTATTTGACATCATCAAAACAAAAATTTCCACCCATGGTATATAGAAGAAAAATTATTTACATTTGAATTTTTGTCATATAATTACATTTAAAACTATTCAAAAATCATTAAAAACATTAATATTTCATCTTTTTACACCCACGATCCCCTCTCAAAAATTACCCCCCATGGTATCAGTTACTAAACAGATCATCTCAACCCGAACAAAAACATCCACCTATATAAGAAATAAAATATTATTTTAGTAATTCTATAAAGGCTTAAATAAAAGATTAATATGAAATAAAAAATTAATAAAATGTCATTATTTAATAAAAATGACATATTTGGAGATATACCAGTCATACTGTGAGTCTTATTTAGGTGGGATTGATTCATACCCATTAAAATGAGTTATGGATCACTGTCCTAAAATTTCAAAACAATCCAAATGAATTTGCTCGGGTTTGAATATGTCACCTCTTCCATTTCTAAAATTAATGTCAATTTTAAATAATGACACATTTAGAGTTAAACCAGACACACCGTGAATCATATTGAGGAGCAGATGATTCCTCCTTGTCAAAAATTACTTATGGATTTCTTTCTTAAAGTATCAAAACAATATGAATGCGTTTTATCAGTTTCTAGTATTTCTGTTGGGTTTTTTTATTAAAATATCATTTCAAACTTGAAACAAACATTTTGAGTCATAAAAATTGTATTGTGCATTGGTTTTATGTGATACTGATTCATACATTTCACAAATAACTTATAAATAATTTTCCTAAATTATCAAGATAGTCGGAGTGTATTTTCATATCTTATATTGAGTGACATGTTTTGAACTAAATTTTTTTATTTTAAACTAACAAGAGAAACATTTAGTCATACTAGTCACACCATGTGTCGGATTGAGGTGTGGTTGTCTCCTACACATCACCAATGACTTGTGGATTGTTTTGATAAATTTTCAAAACAATCTGAATGTATTTGGTCAGTTTTCAGTATGCCACATGTTGTTTTTACCTAAATTAATGTCAATTTTAAATAAAAAAAGACACTTAGTTATACCGGCCACACCATGAATTTTATTGAGGTTTTTATGATCCCTATACGTAAATAAATACTAATAGATCATTTTCATAAAAAATAAAAACAATCCGAATGCATTTTCTCGGTTTTTAGAATGTCACTTGTTGTTTTTACTTAAATTAATGTCAAATTTAAATAAAAAGAGACACTTTGAGGGATACCTGCCACTCTGTGTGTCCTATTGAGGTGTGAATGATCCTTACTTGTCACAAATGTCTAATATATTGTTTTACTAAAATATCGAAACAATTTTAATGTGTTTTCTTGGTTTTCCATATGTCACTTTTCGTTTTTACTTAAATTCGTGTAACTTTTAAATAAAAAGAGACACATTGAGTTATACAGGCCACACCGTCCGTCATATTGAGGTAAGAATGATTGCTACATGTCCCAAATGAACCATTAATCATTTTAGTTACATATAAAAATAATCTGAATGCATTTTCTTGGTTTTTGGTATTTCACTTTTATTTTACATAAATTAATGTCAATTTTAAATAAAACGACACACTTTGAGTCATACCAATCGCACTATGTGTCGTATTGAGATGTGATTGAATCCTACACATCACAAATGACTCATGGAACATTTTAATAAAATATAAAAACAATACAAATATGTTTTATCAGTTCTCAGTATGTCACTTGTTGTTTTTACTTAAATTTATGTCAATTTTAAATAAAAAGAGACAATTTGAGTTATACTGGCCACACCATGTGTCGTATTAAGGTGCGGATGATTCAGGTGTTATGTGGTATGATGATTACCTAAATGAAGACTTCACATTGCGAGACATATTGTAAGGGATGATAAATGACTTTATTACTTATGGAAATTTGTTAGGATATAGCATTAAAGGAACTAAAGGGTGTTTCATTTTCGAACAAGTTACACAATAAATTAGTTTGAAAAATTCACCCAAGATTATGTTTCTAGGTCATTTTAGATTTCTAACATGATGAGATGAGTACCTATTTGGATGGAATCAATCAATGAAAGTTCTGAAGAACGTATAACACCATCTCCAGTAATAGGTGATGAACTATTTGAGAAAGTAAAAGATGTTGAAACTGCTTTTGGTGAACCATTTTTTAAAGACCTTATGAAAATCAGTTAAAAAAAGTGATCAGTTTTTTTTGAATTGTCATAACCGAATTGTTTGTCAGTCAGAAATTTTCTTGATGTTATTTATGTTAAAAAAATTAATGTGATCGTTTCATCGGTACATTGCTAAATGCATAAAAAAATGAGTTTTTAGTTGGGATACCCAAATTTTTTAACATTCGATGGAATTTCAGCCTCATTTAAAAGGTAATTTTTTTCCTTTTTAGTATGGAATCTATTTATTCATAGGGATTACATTCATATTGATATTATGGATTTTAAATTTTATCATTTTTCACAGTTTATTATTATTTATAACCAAATATATAACAATATATACATATTTTTGTTATATATTCACACATAAAAATTTAATTTTATAAATAAATAAATAATCATATTTACATATAAAATATATTTACCAATATATAAGCCTTATATAAATAAAAACTAATATCTATTTTATTTGAAACACAAATATATGAATATTTATATACTTATATAATGTGTGTGTGTCTGTGTTAATAAATTGTTACATATTATCAATATATTTTAACATATTCATATACATATTAATTTATAATATTTGTGAATATATATAAATATGTATAATTATAATTACAGATACACATATAATATATTTATAAATATATGTGTGTTTTTGTGTTTGTTGTATATATGTATGTATGTATGTATTTATTTATTTACACACACGCAAAAACATATTTTATAAATGTATTTAAAAATAATCTTATATATATATTAATATAATAATAAATATACGAATAAAAAAAATATAACTACATATATAAATAAGTAGATATAAATATAACTAACTATACATATTAATATATATATATTAATATATGAATAAATATACATATATATATTAATATAAATATATATTAATATATGAATAAATATTACGAAATATATATATAAATAAATAGATATATCATTAAAGGGAGAACCAAACAAGATGGACGAGTGGTAAACAGTACTACACATATGGCCTTTCACAACAAGCAAAATGGATTTTAACAGTGCTAAAATAGCACTGTTAATTGCAACAATGATAAGGGGGGACCTTATCAGTGCTTTTAGTGATGATAAAGGCCTAGTTTCCTATGGTGTGTTCATTATATAACAACACACCTTGAATAAAACCAACAATTTAAATAGAATAATCAGAAGAAAACCTTCTATATACATTTAATTGACATCATCAATATAAAAATTTCCACCCATGGTATATAGAAAAAACACAATTCTATATAGATTTCAAACAAAATGTTTTATATAATTACATTTACAAATGACCAACAAACTTTCTAAAACATTACTATTTCATCTTTTGACTCCCATGATACCCTTTCAGAAATATCCTCCCATTGTATTAGTTACTGAAAAAATCATCTCAAAAAGTGAAAAAGATTCCACATATATAATAAAATAAATATTATGTTAGTTATAATATAAATAAATAAATCCAACATTAATATGAAATACCATGTTAATAAAATATCAATAATTAATAAGAATAAAACATTTTGAGTTATACCAGTCATATCGTGCATCCTATTAAGGTGGGGTTGATTCTTATATATTATAAATGAGTTATGGATTATTGTCCTAAAATGTCAAAATAATCTGAATGTGTTGGCTAAATTTTGATTATGCCACTTTTTCATTTACTAAAATTAATTTCAATTTTAGATAATGACACATTTGGAGTTATACTGCCCAAACCATGCATCGTATTGAGGTACGGACGATTCTTTCCAAACAAAAATTATTGATGGATTTTTTACTAATGTATCAAAACAATCTGATTGTGTTTTCTTGGTTTTTAGTATGCTTGTTGTGCTTTCTTACTAAAATATCATTTCATACTGGAAACATTCATTTTGAGTCATACAGGTCCTATCGTGCGTCATTTTGATGTGAGAAAGCTTCATACGCATAAAAATTGACTTATTAATTGATCTACTATGTTATTAATACACTTGGAGTGTATTTTCTTGGTTTCTAGTGATTGAAACGTTTTGAACTAAAATGTCAATTTTAAACTGATAACAAACACTTTTAATGATACTGGTCACACCATGCATTGGATTGAGGTATGGTTGACTACTACACATCACAAATGACTCATGAATCATTTTCTTAATGTATAAAAACAATCCAAATGTGTTTTCTATGTTTTCAGTATGTCACTTTTTGTTTTTACTTAAATTAATGTCAATTTTAAATAAAAATAGACACATTGAGTAACACCGACTAGACCATGATTTGTATTGAGGTTTGGATGATCCATACATGTTTCAAATCACTAATAGATCATTTTACTAAAAAATAAAAATAATCCAAATGTGTTTGCTCCATTTTTTGTATGTCACTTTTTTATTTAAATTAATGTATATTTTAAATAAAAAAGTGATACTTTGAGTGATACTAGACACACTATGTGTCGTATTGAGGTGAGGGTTATCCTTACACATCAGAAATGACTACTATATTGTTTTCAAAAAATATCAAAACAATCTGAATGTGTTTTATTGGGTTTTAGTATGTCAATTGTTCTTTTTAATTAAATTCATCTCTATTTTAAATTAAAAGATCCACTTTGAGTAATAACAGCCACACTATGCATTATATTTACTAACATGTCACAAATGACTCATGAATCATTTTCCTAAAGTATAAAATTAATATGAATGTGTTTTCTCAGTTTTCAATATTTCACTCGTTCTTTTTTACATAAATTAATGTTAAATTTAAATAAAAAGTCATAGTTGCTGTCATACCAGTCACACCAAGGGACATATTGAGGTGTGGTTGAATCTAACACATCAATAATATATCATGGATCATTTTCCTAAAATAAAAAATATAAAAAAATATATTTGATCAGTTCTGAATATGTCACTTGTTGTTTTTACTTAAATCAATTTCAATTTTGAATAAAAAAGAGACACTTTGAGTTATACCATCAAAACAATAAATCGTATTGAGGTGTAGATGATCCAGGTGTTACGATGTATAATGATTACAAAAATTAATATTTCTCATTGAGAGTAATGTTGTATGAGATGATAAATGACTTCTCTACTTATGGAAATTTCGTATAATATAACATTAAAATTACTAATGGGTGTCAAGTTTGTGAATAAGGTACATAGTTAATTAATTTGATACATTCATCGAAGACTTTTATTTTAAAATATTATAGGTTTCAACACCGATGGGATAAGTACCTATCTTTGATGACATCATTTGATGGATGTTTAGAAGAACGTACAACAGTGTCTCCACAAATAGGTGATAAACTGTTTGTGAAAATAAAAGATGTGGAAACGACTTTTGGTAAATAGTTTATGAAAATACTTACTAAAACCAATTGGAAAAAGGGACTAGTTTTTTTTTTGAATTGTCATACTAGAATTCTATATATGTTAGGAATTTTATTGATGTTAGGCATGTTGCAAAAAATTTATGTGATAGTTATATCAGTTCATTCATTAATGCCCCAGAAAAAATAAATAATGATATAAAGGATAGGTTGGACATAGATCACATGGGAATATAAGAAGAGTTGGTGACAATGAAGGGTGAAAAATGAAATTTTCTTCCTCCAGCTGCTTATACTGATTACGGGAAGAATATATATTAGTTTTGAATCTTCTTGAATGAAGTATGTGTTTGAGAAAGGTATTCATGAAATATCAAGAATCAGATGTCAAAAACTAATTTAAAGTTAAAGGGTCTTAAATCACATTTTTGTAATGGTTTGATGCAAGATCTAATTCCTATATCTTTACGTTGCTTTTTTCCAAGAATTTCCTTCATTCATTAACCATGTTTTGTTTCTTCCTCAAAGCATTATGTGGTAAAGTTATAGATTTGGACAAATTGTTGGCTAGGTAAAGAGTACATTCCATCATATTATATAAATTTGAAATGTTATTTCTTCTATAATTCTTTGATATAATGGTTCACTTTATGGTTCACTTAGTGAGAGTGATTAGACTATGTGGTCCTATACACTATAGATGGATGTACCCAATGAACTGTATATGAATATTTTGAAAAAGTATGGAAAAAATCAAAGTTTATCGGAGGGTTGTATTATAGAGAAATATATTTCATAGAATGCCATTGAATTCTATATAGAATACCTATCAAGTTTAGAAATCATTATTTTACCGAAACCTCATCACACTCAGATTCTTCTGGGTGAAGGAATTTCTGGAAGAGATATTGTCAATATCAATATTGTAGATTAGAAACATGACCTCATTTAAAATTTTCATAATAGTTGGCAGGCTTCCACATATTTTGAAACCCAAAAATAAAATATTAGGAATTTTAATTCATCAAGGGATGAAATATGGATATCCAATATGCATAATCAACAATTTATAAAATGGTTTCAAGACTATATTATTAATGAGTCAGATAAAAATTCGGATTAAATTTTAGAACAACTTAGTTGGTTAGCTAGAGGACCAAGTGAGTATGTATTTTCTTAAATTGGTAATGTAATTAAGGGTTATAAATTATATACAAATAGACATGATGAAGACAATACCGTGAAAAATAGTGGAGTTACACTTGTGTTTGAATCAATGCATGTTTTTGGTACTAAGGAATGAAATACATTTTATGTGAATATGTCATACATTGGAATCATCAAGAAAATATGGGAGTTGGATTATACAACATCACAAGGGCATATTTTTCAATGCATGTGGGTTGATAACAAGATTGATGTTAAAATAAATGAATTGGGATTCCTGAATGTTGATTTCAGTAAGGAAGGGTACAATGATGAGCCTTTTATAATGGCATCAATGTTAGTACAAGTATTATATGTTCCAGATACCGCAAACTAAAATTTGTAAATTGTTATGTTATAGACCAACAAAACTGAAGGTGAAGACGAAAATTTAACTGAGGTTTACACTTTCACAGGGATGTCACAATCATTTAATAGTGGTCCCAATGTAGTTGGTGTTTTGAATTTCAGAGGAGACCATTATGAAAGGATTTGGATAGTTGATAGATGGGTCAAATCTCTTCAGATATTAAGAAAAGAGATTTCAATAACCAGGTTATATAATTTTTGTAATATACATTGTGTTACCGCATGTTATTATTTATTCGCTATTGTATTTATGTAATCTAAATAAAATGTTACACCAATTATATATATAATGAATTCTGAACATTATGGTGTTCCCAATACTAAGTAACAACATTTCTTTAAACCTACTGGTGATCACAGTGAAGAGTAACAATGTCCTTCTACCTGTTTTGGTAATCCCAATCTTACAGAATAATATGTTTCTCAACCTATTGCTTCTCCTGCTGCAGAAGTTAAAAGAACATCGGCACATGATGATGCTACCGCTCTAGAGAAACAACATATTGGTAGTGTTGAATCCAAGGAAATGGTAGGTGATTAAGGACCACAGAAGGCGAAAAAATTGTAATGCCATAGTTTTAGGGTGTTAGAAAAAATCGTTAAGGTGAAAATCAAAGACATCAAATATGAGGTCATATAGAATGAAAGGGCCCAACATGTTAAACCCAACAAGGCCTTTTTCAATAGTTACATTGGAATATTCACTTAGTAATGCATGTTGATTGATATAGATTCGTGGTACCATGTTGTGATCATGCTTAATATACTGATGTGGTAAGAGATTACAATAACATAACAATATCATTTATTTGTTTTAATTAAAAATAGAAACATTTAATTACACTTTACCATCCCAAGAAGACTGTATTTATAGTATATGAATCCCATAAGAAATGATTATTAATTCTTGTTGGAAGGATTCACAGATATTTTCACACAATTATAACGAGGCATCATCTTAAAGATGCCGAAGGAAAAATAAACACGCACCCACCAAATACGTAGGCAAACTTGAGAACCCATGAATCATGGGATGAATTTACTGTACATCGTGCAGATATGTCTTTTCAAGTACACCTTGTATATATGTTGTTTTAAAATACATATGTTCATCACATTGATCGACAATTTTTTATTTATGAAATAGAAACTGAGTGCTGAAAATAAGGGATGGGCATCAAAACCAACGTACCCCTGCCGTAAAGCAAGGATGGGGTAAGCTTCACTTGGAAAAATGGCACTTATTTTAAATCTACCGTAACACTTTTATATGATATGAAACAACAACAAAATTATGTTCCATTATTTATATGTAGATTAATGAATTAAAATCTAAATCTACTTCTATCCCACAACTTGTTTTGTGGAAAGAGCCATGTGTAAATAAACATGGGATACTAATAGACTAAAACACATAAAAAGGGTGGGAAATATGTGTAAGTATGACATAATTATTTTTGTTTATTTAAATCGTTATTACATAACAATGATTAATTATTTTTCGATATTTTCTATATGACATAGTCACAGGAATCATCAATTCCAGTACCAGATGAACCCCTACTATTAGTGGCCTTGATGTGGCTAGAATAATATGGTCAAGTCAGAGGTGTGGGGTTTGGGGTGACACCCCAAATCTATTTTGATAAAAAAACAAGATAAAGATAAAGATAAAGAAATGAAACAAATGAAAGAAAGACTATCTACCCCTGTAGAACAGTTACAATGGAATAGAGAGTTACTAGAAACATTTATGGGGGGAAAAAAGAGAAAAATAACCCAAGAAGAACCATTATGTCAATATCCTACCCCACCCCCACCAGCTATGAGGTGAGCCATTCCCCTTAAAAATATACTTGTACAAGTTGGTAAATGGTCTAATAATTGTTTCAATAAAATGTGAATCAGTCGAATATTAATATGTTTCCTATACTGATATTCTACAGGGTGATAATGACTATGATTTATATGTATCAACACCCACCCATCTCATTGTATAGAGGGATAAAATGTTCAATATCCAAAATAATGTGATACATAATAGAACACTTACATCATATCTTGTGAGAGTGTATAATAGAATAGCCCAAGATCCAAGTTCTGATCTACCTATTATCATCAATGAGGAATATATTCATAAGGTTGACCAAGCAGGTAAAACATTCATCACATGGCCACCACATATTGTAAAAAAATATGTCGACAAGGAGGTATTAATTTACAATTTATTTTTCATAGTAAACATTTAAAAATTAATGAAAAATGTCTGAACTAACAAATGATATTATATTCGGAAAAAGGTAAGGGGTTGAAATGATATGTAAACTCAAAAGAATCTAAAGGATAAACCAACCAATCAAAAAGGTCTTCCAAAATCACATTTACCCCACCCATTGAATATTCGCATTTACAAACATTGAAGGTTAATGAGGATATAATGATACAAAGTGTTAGTAGTCACATAGTTGATTTTGAAGAAAAAAAATGTATGGAGACACAGCTACTGACTACATTTCTTCTAAGAATGTAGATGAAATCCTCTAATATGAATTCCATGGAGCCCTAGTTGTAAATGTATACATGAGTTATGTTTTTTTAATTTAATTTTCCAAAAGATGATATACTGTGTTAATTATGACTGAATATATTTCATATTTTTGGTAGGAATATATATCAAAACCAATTAAATGGATTTCACCATAAAAAATGACTCATTAGTCCTTTTTTCACCTCTACAGACAAAAATAAATTAAATCCAAACAAATGGATGAAATAGTGGAAAACATGGGAATATTGTTTGAAATAAAACTTGGGGATGAAATAATCTTCTTAATACAAATGATGCATGGGTAAAATGATAAATTGTAATCATATAAAATATATTTTTCATTTTATTCATTACTTATTGATTTTTCTATTTTTATGAAACACTGGATTCTCATTAAAATCATTTTGGATACTCTAAATATTTTTTCATGGATTCACTGCATGGATTTTCAACAAACTGAACACACAAGGTGATGTTTTTCAATTTTTAATTCACTACATCCAACTGTTTAGAAATCAAAATAGAATTATATAATTTATATTATGTTTTAATTAGGATTCTATTATTATTGGTATGTGTGTAAATATCGTCTAAATCATTGCATGAGGAAAATCATTTCATACAAAGAACCTGAAAAGTTCTAAAAATAGATAATTATCATGGTATATTTTATAATATTCCTCTATCCAAACACATATCAAAAAAAATTACATATATTCCATATTTTTTATACTGTGTATGATACAAAAAAATGGAAAATATTTTGGTTATTATGTTTGTAAATTTTTGAGTGAGATCATATTCCATCAAAAAACACACATCCCCAAAGAGGTATTTTAAAGTTAAATACTACTTAATTTAAAATATTTATGAATCCTTTGTGTATTTATAATTTTCCAATACATTTTTTACTATTGAAAAAAATAATATTCTTAAGGCGATATACATTTTATTATAAACAAATGGGCATCATACCAGGTCATAGAATGTACAAAAATAGCATGAAGATAAGAAATCTATATAATTAATGGATTATTTCATATTTATGTTTATTTTTTTTATTTTTAGTATTACTCACACGAGAATAGTTTTCTTATACTAGAGGATTCCTTGGATGTATGGATTGTTTTCAGACTTTGGGACATGTAGGAATCAACAACACCTCAATCTGACATACGATGTGATCATTATGACTTCAGGTGTGACTTTTTTATTTAAGATTGACATTATTTTTAGTAAAATCTACAAATAACATACTCAAACCCCCAAAAAATAATTCAAATTGTTTTTATACTTTATTATAATGCTCCATAAGTCATTTACAATGTTTAGAAATCAGCTTCACCTCAATCCAAAAAATGGTGTGACTAGAATGACTCAAAGTGTCTGTTATCAGTTTAAAATAAACATTTTACTTCAAAATATGTCACTCATTAAAATTTAGAAAACATGGTCATATTATCTTGATAATTTTGTAAATAAATTTATAAATAACTTGTGATGTGTAGGGATTGGTCTCATGTCCATCCAATAAATGATGTGACTGGTATGAGTTAAAGTCTGTGTTTCTAGTTTAAAATGAAATTTTTGTAAAAAAGATAAGTGACATACTGAAAACCAAGAAACAATATTTGTATTGTTTTAATAAATTACAAAAACAATCCATCATTCATTTGGTATGTGTCTAAATCAGTCAAACCTCAATCTGACACATGGTGTGACTGGTAAAACTCAAAGTATGTCTTTTTATTTAAAATTGACTTCAATTTTAGTTAAAAGGCACAATGGTGTACCAAAAAATGATCAAACACATTCATATTGTATTGATACTTTAGGGGAAAAATCCATGAGTCATTTGGGACATATAAGAATATTCCACACCTCAATATAATGCACAGTGTGACTGGAATGACTACAAGTGCATCTTTTTTATTTAAAATAGAAAAAAAATTAGTAAAAAGGAAAATTGACCTAATCAAAACTAAGAAATCACATTTGGATTGTCTTTATATTGTAGGAAAATTATATATGTGTTAGTTGAGATGTGTATGAATTATCTCCACCACAATTTAACCCTAAACAACTCCCAAAAGTAGCTATAAAATGAGCCACATCGTTGTCCTCTCTCCTAACAAAGGAAAAATGACAAGAAGAGATTAAAATCACTAATGATATGATGATGTCGATAATAGACCCAAAGGCCTGGTGGCCACCTTCTTCCTCCTCAAGTGCATCAATAATAAATTGATAATCAGATTCTACCACAATATCCATTGAGCCAAGAGATGAAATGAACTACATACCCTTCTATATAGTCCTGGCCTCTACTATCGGAGGAGACAAGAAAAAAATTTCGAGGAATGATATGACACAAAAATAGAGCCTCCATGGACATAAGGAACTTCCATAAGGCCAAGAGAGCCACCAACAAGAATTTATGAATCATTATTAATTTTAAAATCACCTTGAGGGGGAGTAAATCATCTTATAGGAGGGGATGAAGATTTATTTAATAACTAATGTTAAAAACCACATTTTGACGTCCCTTATTGCATAACCAACGATAAAAGTCACACTAACATTATTTTAACATCGATTATCCATTAACCGATGTTATAATTCAATCTGTGTGAGTTCTAAATTTTGTAATGTATAAATGAAAAATCATAATGAATACATAACATATATGTACATCAATTATTATCACACATCAATATATTTATTGACCCAATTCATTAGAAACATATATTTATTTAAATATATATTTATGTAGTTATAATTATAATTAAAAATATATATATTTTAAAAGTATTTATATATATTTATAAATATGATAAATATAATAAATATCGTTATTATTTAAAAAGTAATTATAATATTATAATTATTTAAATATATATTTATTTAATTATAATCTTATAAATAATTTTTTTAAACATTATATATATATTTGAATTATGAAACAATATATATTAATCATACACATGAATTTTTTAATTAATGTATAAAAATAAACATTATTTTTGGATATAAATATAATAATTTTACATAAATCAATATTTTTTATTATTAAAAACTTTTATTTCTGATAATAATAGCGGTTTGCCTGGATTATATGGTTTTTCCATAACACTTTCATTTTTTAGAGCATTGTTAAAGACAATAGGGTTTGGATTTACATGATTCATAACTAGGGCTCTCAGTGGATAGATATTGAGGATGCCCGTCCACCTTCACCTGTTCATTCCCCTCTTGTTAGATGCTTACCCCTTTGGGTGTTCTCAAACTTAATACTTATGCAACCACCAATGGGGATGGTTTTGTTGGCCTTGGGGCAGTCCTCTGAGATCATGTTGACTCTCTTATATTGGATCATCATTCATAAGACATTGTGTGTTGGTCTCCTCCTCTAGAAAAGGATATGGATATTTGGAAGGGTATGCATTTCATCTTGACTCTTGGCTGGAAGGATGTTGTGGTTGAATATAATTGCTAAATTGTTATCAATTCACTGAAGGAGGATGAAGGTGTCCTCAAATCCTATGGGTCCATTATCGACATCATCAGATCTTTGGTGCCTTTGTTCTCTTCCTATTTTTTTCTTTTATTAGGAGAGAGTAAAATTGAGTGGATCATTTTTTAGCTACTTTTGGGAATCATCAGGGGATCTAATTGATGGCTTTTATCTTTTCCTCCAGAATTATTTACATTGGAATAGGATGATATATTAGGGTGGAGGATTATATTTTTCAAAAAAAATAAATACCCCCATTTATCAGTGATAAAAAAAGAACTGATAACGTGTACCCATTTATCAAATTTTTTAGTACTGATTAAGGGTAGATTTATTAATACTTTTATCCAGCATTGATAAAGGCCACCCATTTATGAGCACTTTTTTCTTAGCGCTGATAAAACCAAATGCTTCTCATGCTCGGATCTGTGGTATTGAATGGGATGAACCACCGCATGTTGTACACAGATATCAAATTTAGCGGTAGTTTAAACCGCTTCCAAATCAAGAAATAACTGCCGCTAATTGACACTTTACTTGTAATGGATACATTACTCATTTATGATGTGTAGGAATTGACTACACGTGAGTCCAAAATATGATGTGACTGGTATGACTCAATGTTTGTGTGTTCAATATAAAAGTGTCATTTTATTTTAATGATATAATTATTAACAATTATTTAAGTAATTAATAAAGTTAATAATTGATAATATCATTAGTATATTTAGTAATAGACAATAAAATTTATAGAGATAATTAATTAACAAAGGAATGAATAATTTATAATATAATTATTAATAAAAATAAAAAGTAATAATTAATAACTAATTTAAAATTTACAATATGACCATTAATAATAAAATTAGTAGTATAACTGATAATATAATTAATATATATTGTAAGTACAAATTTAAATAATCATATGTGAATTATATAACATTTAAATTAAATTTCCTCTATTTTTTAGGAACTTCTACTAAGATAAACATTGGTTTTATCAGGTGGAAATCCATTTGTAGGAATGTTGATCATCGAAGAAATACTACTAATGTTAAAAAATCCTAAGATTAAAAAAAATCTACCCTAATTGTGTAAAAAAACAAAAAATTATATATAAATCCATAAGTTCAAAAAAATGTATTTGAAAAAAATATAAATTTATTAACAATATTTTACTGTTTTTTGTTATAATCTATCTCATAAGTTATTTAAAATATTAAATTAATGAAAAAATAAAAAATTTATAAATTTAGTTATTTTATTAGATTTCAGTTATTAAAATTAATAAAAAAAACCAATAGAAAATATGTTATTAACCAAATAATTTTTTTACTAATCAATAATAATTTTAGTATAAACCTTCAATTTTTTTATTTAGTTTTAAATTAACTGTTCGATCAACCACCTATTTTCCCACCCCTAGGTACAATTAGAGATTGGGAGGTAAGCACTACAAAAATATATTTCCATTTATGAGTGGTTAGATATAAATTAAAAGGATTAAAAAAATATATAGAGAATTATATATATATCTTTATATATATATTAAATGTTGTAAAAAGTAGATATGATTCAAATGATAGATTATTGAATTAAAATCAACATCAAATGTTACATGTGAGTCAAATATTCTCAAAATCTATTCTATATTATTAAATTAAAATTAAACATTATTATTAAATTATACGACTTTGATAATTAGTTTTCAAATGTTCATTAAAAATCACCCAACATTTAGGTGGGATGTGGATGTGCTGATGTGTGGGGCGGAGCGCGGTACGGTCACTCCGGGAGGACATGATAGAGGCAGAATGCGGATGAGGCGGGATGTAAATGTGCCGAAGTGTGAGGCGGTCATGGTGGGGTGGAGTGTGGTCACGTAATGCGTTCATGGAGGTGGTGGAATGCAGTCGAGGTGTGGATGATTTGCGACTGGAATTCATCAGCGCAGTCATAGAGGTGGCAGAATTGAGGCAGAGACGGAGGTGGTGTGTGGGGCAGCAAGTCTCCAGCTCTGTGGTTGGCGTAGATATTTTCATTGAAAATCCAAGAAAAAACCAATTATTATATATTTTTATTGATTAATTTCAGTTTGCTAATTTTTTATTATATAAATAACAAAAATAAGGTTAATAATAAATCTTATTTTAATATGAATTGTATTTTTAAAATATATCATTTATATGTAAAATCATTTTTACATATTATTTATATATTTTATAATATATAATCACACACACACACATATATGTAAACACAATCATATGATTATAAATATATAAGTATACTATAAATTATATGATATGATATAAATATATAAATTTAAAATATATCCTATATTTAATGTCTTGGTATATTTATTTATATATCTCATATCACTATGTTATAATATTTATATATCACTATAAAAATAATGTCTTTTGTGGATGGGTTTTTATGATGGATTCCCACCGCAGAGAGTTAATTGTAATAGGAATTCATCACAAAAAAACACCATGGAAAATCACAACATATATAAATATATATAAATATAAATATATAAATATAACTAACTATATATATATATATTAATATATGAAGAAATATCGTTAGTTTTTAATATTTTTTTACTATTATCAATGTTTTTTAAGCGCTGATAAAAGAGGCATTTATCAGTGCATTTTTTCAGCACTAATAAAAGGGACCCCCTTTTAATAGAACCTCGACTATCAGTGCTTTTATAGAACTGAAAAAGTCTTTTATATTGGTGATAAAACTCTGTTTTTTAATAGTGATTGTTATATAATTGCATTTGAGCAATTTGAATTTCCTGATCACTGAAAAATATTCACTGTTAATCGCCCTAGTGGTTATGAGAGGGAGATTATTGGGATATCCTACATCGATTATGAAGGGATCCAGTGTGTTAAATATATGTATGAGGGAAACCCTTGCCTCATGGGATGGTTTTAAGAAGTCCCAATAACATTTACATAGGCCTAAAATTGTTCATGAAGATGCCACACCAACACACCAAGACCTGTTGTTTAGATATGTATTCATATTCCCATATGTGACATAGAGAAACCTCCGAAACATCGATATAGACATTAGTTATTATTTTTACATTATGCATTTAATTAAAACTACTACATGCATGTAATTAATTTGTGAGATTTTTTTTTTATCATCATTTTAGTTAGAAAATGGCCTCTTAATTTTTTTTAATTCTTTCAAAAACATAATATTAATTTCATATTATATAAGACATCTTTAATCTATGAAACTTAATTTAAATAAGTATAAATATTAAAACTATTATTATTTTTACACAAAATTAATAATGTTAAAATATTTATGCAATAACTTATTGATTATTTTTAGACAAGCAGTGTGGATTCTATGAACATCGTTCATGCATTCCAGGACCCGGTTTTGTAATAATATTTTGACTTATCCCATATCAACAAATCAACTCCATTATTTCCTTTTAAAAAGTTCAATGAAAACTCATTTATTTAAAAATAAAATAAATTAAATGAAAATAAAGTCCATTACTACATTTTCATAAAACAAGAAAAAAATGGATCCTTCGAAAAAGAATAGAAAAAAATTATTATTTATTAAAAAAATAATATCAACCATTCACTTAAAAATTAGTGTTTTTTTATTTTCTGTTAAAAACACAATTTACTTCCTATAAAATCAAAAAATTACCAAATAAAAAAAATCTACTTCAATTTAAAATAATTTTAAAAAATAAAAAATGGCCTTTGTTAAGAAATAAATAGATAAAATTTCTTTTAAAGTATTTTTAAAGGTAAAATAAGGAAGTTTTCCATTTCACTTTAAGTATTTTAATTGAAATATATAATTTTTTTGAAAGGATAAGTGGGATTTTTTGGTATATTAAATTTAAAACGAGATCATTTAGAAAATGTTAAATTTTTTTTATCTTAATATAAAAGAAGAAAATTAATTTTTAGTTTCCAAATAAATAATAAAAAATGTATATATATATTTTTTTAATATAAAATATTATTTAATTAATTTTTTAATATGAAAATTGAGATATTTTTTTAAAAATTAAAGGGGACAAATAATTTTTTTATAAAATAATTTTTTTAATTTGGAATATATAATTCTTTATAATTTCATATGGAAAAGGGATTTTTTATTAATTCTTCATAAATAAAATGTAGTTTTTTATTTTATTTTTACGAATAATAAAAAATAAATTTTATTTTTTAAGTTAATGTATACTTTATTTTAAATTTTTTATTTGAATATAATTAATAAAAAATGAGTTTTTATATTTTTTTATTAAAAAATTATATTTTTTAAATTGAGAGAGAATTTTGGTTTAAAATATCTTTATGAAAAATAGTTTTGTACATATTTTTTACTCTTTAAATTATTAATGTAGAATATGAATTTTGTTTTTAATTTTCAATATTTCAAAAATAATGTTTTTATTTTTAAAAAAACTGTTAATCGCTCCACGAAATCTATGGTGATATATGGTTGTAATCCCATTATATCTTGAATTTACCTACTTCCACATCTAGCGACGCAACACGTACTCATTGGATTTATGACCACAATGTCTTCAAGTCCTTTTTATTTTATGTCTGCAAATAGATATCATTGTCTCTACAAAAAAATTGAATTTCCACAACAAAAATAATATCATTTTTCACCAAGAAAAGAGATTTAACCACGCTAAATAAACATTGTGGTCGTCAACATCATTAAAATGAGAACCTACTTATCATTGTTTTAATTAAAGTTTATAAATTCCCTACTACTGCAACGCGTTTTTTGAATAACAATACACTACACCAAATACACCTGTATGAAAATGCACCAACATGAAAATTAGTAATTAAATTGAAATAAAAGTTACATTGAAAATACTAAAAAATCATATTATATACATTTAAAACAATATTATTATAATTAAACTTGCATTTGCAGGCCCCAAAATTTTAAAAAGACCAATGTTTAATTATCTTTGGCACCTACGACCCCCTTTTAAAAAAACAAATCATTATATTAGTTTCAATCAAACCACCCCATCCCGAGAAAATAATTCACTTATATAATAAAATAATTCTTATATAAATAATACTATAAATAAATAAATTAAACATAATTATAAAAGAATATATTTTTAATATGTCAATTTTAAATAAATGGATACACATGGATCACTACCAGAGAAACAAATTTATGCAGTGCGACGCTTTAACAATGCTAAAAAATTCCTTGATAAAGGGGGTAGCTATATCCACGCTAAAAATACCACTGATAAAAGGTGTTTTTAGTAGTGCTAAAAAATGATGTTAAAAGTACCCTTTTATCAGTTTTTTTCCACTAATAATGGTACCCCTTTATCACCATTTTTTAGTACTGTTAAAGGGACTCTATTTATCAACACTTTTTTAGTACCGTTAATAAAGGGGGATTTATCAATATTATTTTACAAGCATTGATAAATGATATATTACAAAAAATATAACATCTTTCATTAAAAAGAAAATATATTTTAGATAAGGATAACTAGATATTTACACTTAAAATATAATATATTTAGTGAAAATGGATTATAAAGTAATTAAAAAACTATTATTAATTAATAAATTTGAAATTTTTATTGAGTAATAGTCATTTATTAACAATTTGTAGACATAAAAAATAAAAAATAATAATAAAATATATAAAATAAATTAAAAATGTAACTAGAATTTCAAAAGGTTAGAACTTTTAATCTGAGTGTCCGTTTGAGCTTTTCCATATATCAAATCAAATCTTGAGACAATATCTACACACTAATGATATAGATGATTCCCCTATTACATTTTACATGGCCCAAAATTTACTATAAGACCATTAAAACTGAGTTTTTAGTTGGCGTATCCAATGTTTTTAACATTCAATGGACTTTCAGCATCGTTTAAGTGGTTCATTTTCCTTTTATAAGAAAGTGTTTTGTGTAAGGAGGTAGGGTCATGTAGTGTGTCGTTGTCTTATTTTGAAGGATGTTTTTTTGTATTAAAATCTCAAACTACTCAAGTAACCACATTGTTGTTATGTTTGAAGCACCAATTTCCCCTTCTTGGTTATTCATTGAGTTCTATGAGTGGCCTTCCTTTCATGATAAGGGAAAATAATGTAACATGTAATATAGGATTTGTGAATACTTTTATGGTTCTCTCATCATTAGGGGTCATTTCAATGATATTTTTGTCATATCAGAAAAACTAAAGTGGCCTCTTAAGGAGTGATGAAACTATAATGGATTTTAAGAAATCCCTAATTTTGAACTCCCTCCATGATCTAGGATTTTCAGGCTCTCCATTCACTTGGAAAATGGGTACCTCAATATAGGAATGCATCGCTGAAAGACTGGACAAATTTTTTGGGATAGATGACTATAAATCTAACTTCCGTGCATACTCTATTGAACACTTGGCCCCGGTTTCCTCTGACCACTCTCTGATATTTCTTTCACCATCCCCCCAAAGGAATCAATGTAGAGGTGGGTGTACATTTAGTTTGAGAGTCTATGGTTCTACGATGGGAGTTGTGAGGAGGCCATTCATGCTATTTGGGGGGGGGTTGAGATAGAGCTTTAGCTCTCAAACCCAGAATGATTGTATCAGGCTAAAGAATTGGAGTTCAACTAGGTTTAGGCCGATATACAGACACATTAATAGTGCAGAACGGTTGTTAAAATTTCACTATGCCCAGAATTTTTCCGACTCTATGATTAAGGATATCTCAAACCTTGAGAGGTATTTGAATGTTGTGCTTAAGGAAAAAGAAAGATACTCGTTCATCTAGGTAAGATAATATAATATTAACGAAGGTGACTATAAAAATACTTTCTTCCACCAAAGTGATACTAAGAGAACAAGAAAAACCCACATCTCCCACCTTGAATATTTGCAAGGATGAGTGATGCAGGATGCTGTTAGAATTCATTAAATTATTCTGGAATTATTTGGAAATATTTTCAAGGCAGACTACATGGACATCCCTCTTAGTATCACCAGCTACATCCCAATAATTTTTTCTGATGATATTAACTGTTCTCTAGAGAGGATCAATTACGATGATGAAATGTGAAGGGATCATCACCATTTTCATTATTCGATTTATTTGGTCATGATGGGTTTCATGCCCGTTTCTTCAAATGGTTTTGGCGAGTTTTCATTCTGGACATGATCAAGAAGATGAAGGATTTATATTAATGAATGAATTACATTGAAAATATTAACGAGACTTTTATTACCCTCATCCCAAAAACTAAATTCCCCAAGAAGATTATGGAGTTCCATCCAATCATCCTCTGCAATGTTATTTAAAAAATTTACTCTAAGATTTTGGTGTCTAGGTTGAGTGTTTTTCTCCATCTTCTAGTGTTTCATTATAAGAGTTATTTTTTCTCACGGAATACCATTAATGATAATGCAACCATTTCCTATGAGATATCCCACAACATGATGACCCTCTCAATAGAAAAAAAGGAGTCATGTCCTTGAAACTAGATATTATGAATGACTATGACATAGTCGAATGTCCTTTTCCAGATCTTGTACTATTAAAACTGGGTTTTGGAGATAAATGGATGCTTAAAATTAAGAACTATGTTACTTCAGTTTCATATAGAATCAACATCAATGGGGAGTAGTTGTCTGGTTTCACACCCTCGAGAGGTTTAGGATAAGGGGACATAATCTCTCCCTACATTTTCATTCTTGTAGAGAATGTTTTTTCTCATATCCATTTAAAGGGGATGGATCATGGTGCTATTCAAGGATCCAAGGTATGTTTCAATGTTTCTCATCATTTCTTTTCAGACGATTTTCATCTGTTTTCTCAGGCTACTACCCTTGAGTACTACTCAATCATGAAGATTTTTAACCTTTTTGAGAAGGATTCTAGGAAATGGATTAATGCCTCTAAATTTGAACTATCCTTCAACAAAGGTGTTCCAATGATGATGCAATAAGAGATTCATGGATTTTTCATGTTTCTTATGGTTAAGAAACATTATAAATATATGGGGCTCTAAACTTCTATCAGAAGATCAAAGAAACATGTTTCGTGTCAATCATGGACAAAGTTGATAATTTGATCAGTGTTTGTTCTAGTAGAAAAATATCCAATGTGGGGAATGAAGTGCTAGTTAAATATGTGTCCCAAGTTGTCCCCTTATATGCCATTTCATTTTTCAAGTTCCCAGTTACCCTTGTTGATCGGATTCATTCTCGGATAGAAAACATATGGTGGGGTTCTGCTAATGAAAAAAAACACCCACCGGATCATGTGGGATAAGATTTTTGATTAAAAGTCATGTGGTGACCTTAGGATTAACAACCTTCAATGGTTCAATGATTCTCTTTTGGAAAAACAAGGGTTGCAGCTCATGTCCTATACTAATTCCCTTTCCTCTACGATCTTTCGAAAAAAGTATTTCCTAAAGTCTGACTTCCTACATGCTTCTATTGGACCGAAGACTAGATTTATGTAGAAAATATTCTGTGGTACTATCCTTCTGATCAACTGTGGTAGTGTTTGGTGGACTGCTGATGGGAAGATGGTGAATGTATGGGGAGACCAGTGGTTGGTCAAGCAAATAAACATTACAATCTCTTCGCCTGTCATTCTGGGGTTCAAATATACAAAAGTTCATGACCTCATTTATGATTATTTAGAAGAGTGATATTGGGATATAGTTTTTGGTTGGTTCAATGAAACATATCAATGTCTTATATTTAGCATCCTGATTACATTTGGAGTGGGTGGTGACCAAATCTGCCGGTTTGGGGTTGCTTCTAGGAAGTACACTTTTAGGTCGGGGTACATAAATTTGTTGCATGGTTCTACTCAGTCCCATCCAGATGATCGGTGGGAGAATATTTGGGCACTCTCCACCCCCCCCCCCCCTCAAATCATTTTTTTATGGTTGTAGGTTTTATTGGGTGTCCTACAGATGTGATAAATTCTTACACTATGACTCATGTGGGAGGATGATGTGCCCCCCTGTGATTTCAATAGATTGAAACTCCTTTGAATACTATTATTCTATTCCTGGGAGTGGCGGGAGTGTGGAATGAATAGTCCACAGGGTGTATGGAGTCCCTGGTCCCATCATTGGAGTTGGACCATGTTTTCAAGGATTGGGTTTCCTCTTTGGAACCATAGGTTGTGGGGTTACTGTGTACTTTTTCTCGACATGTTTGGTCTCATAACAATGAGTGGGTTTTCGAAGAGAAGTCCTCACTTGATCGAATTTGTGTGGATAAGGCTATGAATGGAAGAACTGGTGGATGTCGAACAAGGAGTGGCCATCAGTGCTCTAGTAATAGAAAACTCAAACTTGCTGGCTTCCCCCTCATGAATGATTCATTAAAATCAATACAGATGCGGTTGTCTCGATAGTGTCTCGAATTGGGGTGGTTCTCATTTCCCGACAACATAATGGCCAGGTGATTGATGCTCGGTTTATGGTATTCCATGGATGTTGGATACCGGTTTTTGTGGAAGCATCTTCAATTCTTCAAGGGATCCTCCATTCCCAGGATAAAGGATGGAATTAGGTGGTTTTGGAGATTGATTGTCTTGAATTCATTAATGATTTTTCAAACAAAGGATAGAATTCATATTTGGGATTGTTCTAAGGAAATATGGTCTCTTTCTAATTCATCATCAATAAGAAAATTCTTCATCATCTTCTATGGGGTTAATGTTGAAGCCCACCAGCTGGCGAGCTATATGATGTCTTGGGATAACCATTTTTGGGATGATAATTTTCTTGATTGGATTTTCTTGTATAGTTCAATTGATCAATAATATATCCTTTCTTTATTTTAAAATAATATTGATATTAATTTTTTGAATTTTTATCATTTTTCCAAATGTCGATTTATTTACAATCAAATATATAAAAATATATGCATATTTCATATATATTCTCACATAAAAATTTAATTTTATAAATATACATGTAGACATATTTATATGTCAAGTATATTTATAAATATATAAGACTTATCAAAATAAAAAATAATATCCATTATATTTAAAATAAAAATGTATAAATATTTATATACATATACAATTACTGTATATATAATGTTTATATATATAAATATATTTATTTGCAAATTGAAAAACTGATATATAAGTATCTATATATTCTAATATATGTATATACATATTAATATATAATATATGTAAATAAATATAAATATGTATAATTATAATTATAGATGAACATACATATATAAATATATATATGTATGTATGTATGTATTTATAAACACACATACACACAAAAAAAATAATTTTTATATATGTATTTAAATAAATATATATATATATATATATCTATAAATATAAGGATAAAAAAATATAATAAGGTAAAATAAATATAAATATAAAGATATATTATAAAATAAATAAGAAAACGATATAGGGGAGTGGAAAAGGAGTGAGATTATGAGGGATGACTTAGTTTTGAAACCCAACAGAGATAGGGGTGCATGTAGGTGTGTGATTCATGTCCCTAGTGCTGGTAAAACGTGGGGGGATTCCTAGAACTGTTACAGGGATGGGGAGGATAGACTATCACTATTAAAAGGGGGGTCGAGCATAGATAAAAGGGGGAAGGTCCCACCCTTCAATTTAGAGAATTTTTTAAATTATTTGGGACATTTATCAGTGCTAAAAAATCCTCAACAAATGTCCCTTTTATCATCATTTCTTTTAGCATTGATAAAGGACCCCTTTTTCAATTCTATTAAAGGGGCCTTTATTAGTGATTTTTTTTAGCATTGATAAAAGGGACCCCCTTTTAATAGAACCAAATATAATAATTTTTTTAACAAAGTAAATGACCATTTTGCACGCTGTTAAAAGTCATATCTACAGTAGTTAAGTCATACCAGTCACCCCATTCATAAGATTGAGGTGGGTATGATTCATACAGATCAAAAATGACTTTTGGACCATTTTTATAATGTTTAAAAAAATTAAAATATATATTCATTTCAAATTAATATAGAAAATAATTAAATTAAGCTAAACATAGGGGTCAATGGAGAGATCTGAACTCCTACTTGATGGTGGGGGTTGTAGGAAATTACATGTGATAGTGGAAAAGGATGGCCTCTGCTAATCATTGCGGCCAAAGGAAAGACTCAAACCTAGGCGTGATGGGGAGGGATAAAAATGAGGATCAATCCTTACTTGAGTAAGGGGTCAATGACATTAGGGGAAGAACCCACTTTAGTAGGGTATGGTGATTTTCCAGGCAGGTCGCTGACATTATTACCACATCCGTCCACCTTTATAATCTTCCCAATAGTTCCCAAATGAATCAATGGTTTGGGTGTCTTGGTTGGCGGTTAAATGGATGGATGGATACCTTGGGGGTTTCCAATAAAATCCTAATTCTAGGTTTCTCTACCATAGTATTTCATGCTATATGCATTTTACATTTAGTTTATTAGATTTTATACCATTTATAATTTCCTTGTCTTTATTTGGGGCATGTTGTGTTTGGGGATTAAGTCATGTAATGGGTTCTATCTCGATCCAACATAAAAGGGATAATAAATTTATTAATATAGGGGTTTCCCAAATTATTCTAAAAATACTTTTCACTAAAAAATAAAATACCAAAAAAATTACTATAAAATATAAACATTTATAATATAAAAAATGTTCACAGGAAAGAACATAATAATAGTGTCACTAAGAGGGTGGGGGTTAACTCCATTAGATGGAGGTAAATCCGTACCTAAACTGTGTGTAAGTCACCACATATACTCCATCATCTGATCATGTTGTTGACGCTGCTACTGACATTTCTACTCTTGATGTTGTCGCTACTCTTCATGCTCTAAAATTAATCTCTGAACAGTTTCATCATGAGCTCAAAGCCTTGCGTCGTACTCTATAGATGTGAAAGATTGTGATCTCATACAAAATACATTTTGTGATAAATTAAGAAATCACTTCAATTCCGTAGTAACTATTCATAGTTGATCGTAAACCAATGTCAATCACCATGCCATTATAAATACATCTTTTCACTACCAATGACAAATTTGTCTCATCAAAACATGCCTACACGAGGCTTTGTCCCCACCATCAGTATTACCCTAACTCCCAATCATATGACATATATTTTTCTAATATATCTCATATATGTATAAAATGATAAATAAAATGATAAAATTTTAAATTATATTAAGCTAAAAAACTAAAAAAAACTCTAACCATAATCGGTTACTGTCTCTCACCAGCAATACTTCCAATACTACTATCAGTGTACATCCTCTTTTACACATCAAACTATGTAATAGATGGATAGACCATAAGCAATATGAATGTATCGTATACATATCATATTAACTAATATTATTTACCAACTTTTGATGATGTATTTTAAACATACGACTCTTAACTCTATGTGTGACATCCTGCCAGCCCCAATTCTAATAACTATAAGATGGTAGCCTCATGAAAGTATCATATATCTAGTAAGATAAAAATACCAATGAAGCCTAGGTGGGGACAGTACCAGATAAATAGGTTTTCGCATCGCCACCCTTTAAAATCCCTAAAAAAACACTGATAAATGGGGTACCTTTATCAATGGTAAAAAAGAACTGATAAAAGTTACTTTTAACAGTCCAAAAAATGTGCTGTTTAAAGTACCCTTTTATCAGTGATATTTTACCACTTTTAAAGGGACCCAATTTATGAGTGCTTTTTTAGTAGTGCTAATAAAGGGGGGTCTTTATCTGTTCTTTTTTTATTAGTTCTCATAAAGGGAATATTTCAGAAAAAATAATTAAAAATTATATATATTAATATATAAATATATTTATATTGATATAAATAAAATATATATATATATTAAATATGTTTTAGATAAGTATAGATAAAATTTACACCTAATATATATGATATTATGTGAAATATATTATAAAATATATAAAAAACTATTATTAATTAATAATTTTCTAATTATTATGAAGTAATAATCATTTAATAACAATTTTACGACACAAAAAAATCATAAGATTAATAAAATATCTAAAATAAGTTGAAAATTTAACAGAATCCTCAAACGACAAGAACTTTTGATCTGATTGCTTGTTTAAGCTAATCTACTTATCAAATCAAATCCTAAAATGAGCTCTATGGACTAGTTCCATTTGAGAACCCTCATTCTCATTTTTCTAGGCCAAAAATGCTCAAAAGGACCCCAAAACTGTGTTTTTAGTAGAGATACCCAAATATTTTAACATTCAATGGAATTTTAGCCTCGTTTAAGAGGGTCTTTTTGCCCTTTTTCTGTGGGGATTGAATTTATTCATAGGGATTACATTTATATTGATATTATGGATTTAACGTTTTATCATTTTTACAATGTACTGTTATATATAACTAAATACATAACAATATATACATATTTTTTATATATTAACACAAAAAAATTAATTTTATAAATAAATAATTAAACATATTTACATATAGAGTATATTTCACAATATATAATATTTATATAAATAAAAACTAATATATATTTTATTTAAAACACAAATATGTGAATATTTATATACCTATATAGTGTGTGTGTGTCTATATATATATATATATAAATTAGTGTGAGTCTGTATTAAGAAACTGATATATATTATTTATATATTCAAACATATTAATATTCATATTAATATATAATATATGTAAATATATATAAACATGTATAATTATACATACAAATACTCATATAATATACATATGTGTGTGTGTGCGTGTGTATGTATGTTGTATATATGTATTTATTTCTTTATTTTTACACACAAAAAATCATATTTTAAAAACGAACTTATAAATAATCTTATAAATATATATTAATATACAAATAAATTTACGGAAAAAATATAACTAAATATATATATATATAAATAGATGCAAATATAAATATATAAATATATCTATATATATATTAATATTTATATACATTAATGTATAAATATAAATTAATATATATATATATGAATATACGAATAAATATTACTAAATATTTATATAAATAAATAGATATATCATTAATGGGAGAACCAAACAAGATTAATGAGTGGTAAAAACATCTACACATAAGGCCTTTCACAATGCGCAAAATGGCCGTTAACAGGGCTAAAAGTGATGTTAATCAAAATGATGATAAAATGGGCCCTTTATCAATGCTTTCTTAGTGCTGATAAAGGCCTAGCCCCAAGCATTGTTTTGTTTATATAACAACACACCCAAAATCAACGCTGTAATTAAAACTGTACACCCAGAATCAAACCAGCTAGATATATTTTATTGACAATATCAATACCAAAATTCCCACCTACAATATATAGAAAAAAAGATGATATTTACATTTGAAACGAAAAGTTTTATAAAATTACATTTACAATGGTCCAACAAACATTCTAAATCATTAATATTTCATATTTTGATAACCGTGATCCCCTCTCAATAATGTCCTACCATGTTATTAGTTGTCGAACAAATCATCTCAACCTGAGAAAAATATTCCACTTCTATAAGAAAAAAAATATTTTGTTAGTAACACTATAAAGAAATAAATTAAATATTAATATGAAATAAAACATTAATAAAAGGTCAATATTTAATAAAAATGACACATTTGAAGTTATAATAATCATATTGTGTTCCCTATTATGGTGGGGTAGATTCTTACACATTACAAATGAGTTATGGATCATTTTCCTAAAAAATTAAAACAATCAGAATGTGTTTTCTTAGTTTTAAGTATGTCACTTGTTCTTTTACTAAAATTAATGTAAATTTTAAATAATGAAATATTTGGACTTATATCGGCCACACCATGTGTCGTATTGGGGTACAGATGATTCATAACTATCAAAAATTACCGATGGATCATTTTCTTAAAGTAACAGAACAATCCGAATTCTTTTTTTAGTTTTCAGAATGTTGGTTGTGTTTTTTTACTATAATATCATTTTAGACTAGAAACACACATTTTGAGTTGTACTGGTCATATCGTGCATCAGTTTGACGTAAGATTGCATCATACACAACATGAATGAATTATGATTTTCTGTCCTAAATTATCAAGACAATCAGAGTGTGTTTCCATGGTTTTCATTGAATGAAAAATTTTGAACTAAAATTACCATTTTAGACTAATAACAGAATTATTTGGTCAAACTGGTAACACCGTGCATCAGATTGAGGTTAAATTGACTCATACACATCACAAATGTCCCATGGATAATTTTCTTAAACCATAAAAACAATATGAATTCATTTTTTTTGGTTTTGAGTATGTCACATGTTGTTTTTATTTAAATTAATGTAAATTTTAAATAGAAAGAGACCCATAGAGTTATACCAGCCACACCACGTGTCGTATTGAGGTCTGTTTGATCCTTACACGTCATAAATCACTAGTAGATTGTCTTCCTAAAATAAAAAAACAATATGAATGAATTTTATCAGTTTTTAGTATGTCACATGTAGTTTTTACTTAAATTAATGTCAATTTTATACAAAAAGTGACTCTTGGAGTGATACCAGCCACACCGTAAGTCGTATTGAGGTGCAGCTAATTCCTATATGTCACAAATGTGTAATAGATCATTTTCTTAAAATATAAAAATAATCCTAATTTTTTTTCTTTGTGTTGGGTAGGTCAGTGTTTTTTGTTAAATTAATTTCAATTTTAAATAAAAAGATACACTTTGAGTTATACCAGATACACCATATATTATAATGAGGTACGATTGAGTCTTACACGTCAAAAAAGAATCATGGATCCATTTATAAAATTATTAACATAATATGAATTCATTTTATTAGTTTTTAGTATGTCACTTGTTCTTTTTACATAAATTAATGTCAATTTTAAATAAAAATGCACACTTGGAGTCATACCAGACACTCCATGTATCATATTGAGGTTCAGTTTACTCCTACACATCAAAAATGACTCATGGATCATTTTATTAAAATATAAAAACAATAAAAATACATTTTCTCGGTTATCAGTATGCCCTGTATTGTTTTAACTTAAATTGATGTACATTTTAAATAAAAAGAGGCAATTTGTGTTATACTAGCTAGACCGTGCATCGTAATGAGGTGAGGCTGATCCCTACATGTCAAAAATGAATTATAGATCAATTTTATAGATTATAAAAACAATATGAATATATTTTATTGATTTTCTCTATGTCAGTTTTTTTTACTAAAATTTCATATCAAACTGGAAGCACACATTTTGAGTCCAACCGTTCGCATCATTCGTTTGTTTCATGTGAGACTACTACATACACGTCAAAAATGACTTATGAATCACTTCCCTAAATTATAAATACAATCGTATTGTGTTCTCTTGGTTTTTATTGAGTGAGACATTTTGAACTAAAATGTCAATTTTAAACTGATAACAGACACTTATAGTCATATTATTCACATTGTGCATCGAATTGAGGTTTGTATGATTCCTACACATCAAAAATGACTCATGGATAGTTTTCCTAGAGAATCAAAACAGTACAAATTAATTTTACTGGTTTTCCGCATGTCACATTTTCTTTTTTTCAATTTAATATCAATTTAATATAAAAATACACACTTAAAGTCATATCGTCCACAATGCGCATCATATTGTGGTGTAGTTAATTTTTACATGTCACAAATGACTCAATAATTATTGTCCAAAAAAATCCAATCAATCTGAATGTGTTTAATCAGTTTTTAGTATGTCACTTTTTCGTTTTACTAAAATTAACACTATTGGAAATGTGGTTTTTACCCATGGTTCATTACCAAAGGTTTTCTTAAACTATTGGTAATGAATTCCTAGGAAACCCTTTCCCAATAGTTCACTAGAACCATTGGGAAATGGTACCCCTTTGCCAACGGTTCCATAAAACCATTGGCAAAGGGGTGTTCAAGTAAGCCTTTCCCAACAGTTTCATAAAACCGTTGGGAAAGGGAACCCCTTTGCAAACGGTACTAATGAACTATTTGGGAATGGTTACCCAGAACACCCCTTTACCAATGGTTTTTAAAAACAGTTGGTAAATCTTTTCGCCAAATATAATTGGTCCACTGCTCTCCCATAGTCACGACAAAACCCTAAAATCAATCTGGCGCTTAGATCCTCTATCAAACTCCCCCATCCAAACAGGTGAAAATCAATCTGAATCATCTCAAATCAGGTATTTTATTCTTTAAACACATATTCTACCTTTTTTTATTGTTATTGATTTAATATTTTAGTTTTAAGTGTTGATTTTGATGTGATTTCACCCTTAAAAATAGGTAAATGAATGAATATTTTGTTAATTAATTTGTTTCCCATGTAATATCATTTGTGTTATAATGTACATGCTAAATAAAGGTGTAATTTTATAGAAGACCTTGAATAAATTGTGGAAGTTGGGGTATGTTGCTTCTATGAGAGGTTTTTTGTTCTGTTTCATTTTATTTTATAGGCTTTTGTATGATGATTGAGGTGACCAGTTGGGCTTTGTGATATGTGGGGTTGTAATGTGATGGTTAGTGGGCATGGATGTGACATGTGAAGTTCTGTTATAGTGATGATGTGTGGTGGTGTTTTTCCATGTGGAGGTGTTGTGTAATGAGGTTGTTGTTTATGGTGTGGTGAGGTGGTTTTGGTTGTGCGGTGGTTTGTGATGTGCAATATTTTTGTTGTGATATGTGGTTTTTTTGGTGAGATGGTTGTCCGGTGTAACATGGTGACGATGGTTATTGAGAGATGGTGAGTTTTTGTGTGGTGGTTTTATTAGTTTCCTGGTTATCTACGGAATAGATTATGCTGTTAAAACAAAAAAAAATAAGATAGTAAATAAATGAGATGGAATAGAAATGGATGTGTGGTAAATGGATTTAATTAATTAAACATTAAATTAATGGACAATGTAAGTGTGAATTAAGTGGCTTATAAATGAAAGTGGGAAATGCTATGTGTCTTGTATGGTGGTGGTGTGGTGTGTTGCATATAGTGGTGAAAGTCGTTATGATGGTTTATGTGTTGTATGGTCGTAGTGAAGTGTCTGATAATGTAGTTAATGTGAACCCATAGGTTGGGTATTTTGTTCTATCTATATATCATGTATTTTGTGTTATTTCTATGCATTCCCAACCATAGTTGGATGAACTTACCAATGATTAGATGTTTTGAGTTATGGGTATTTTTTATAAAATCTAGGATTGTGGTTATATGGTTGGATAACTACCATGTATTCCTTAATCTTCCTTCATAAGTGATTGACCATGTGTTTTTATGCAAGATGTGATGTGATTGTCCATGTGTATTTAGGTGACATTTACAGTGATTTCCCTACTGTTTTCACTTGCGGTGCGATGTGATAAGGCTATAATAAGATGTGTCATGTGGTTGGGGTCATGTACGGTAGGAGGATTGAACAAGGTTGATGTTATTCATGTTCATGATACCCTCCTAATATGGTTATGGGATGAGGCATGTTGTGATGTGATAACACATTATGTTCTTGTTGGTTTTACATTTTTTCAATAACACATTAGTATGTTTTTTTCACATGTGTAGTTGATACCTTGATTATTTTCTTCCTTTATTATTTACATGAATGTATTTTCTATTAAATTTCAATCCTATTGAATTGTTTATGAAAAAATGACTTATATAAATTGTTTTTACAGAATGGATAGAAGTTGGATGTATGAAACCGATCAAATCTCAAGCGATTTTCAAAACAATTTGGAGAGCTTTATAGATTTCGCATTTCAGAATGCTTTAGATAGTTGTCACATACACTTCCCATGTTCCAATTGTGTTGGTAGACCTTGGTTGATCTGTGAAGAAGTCAGCTACCACATAAGAAAACATGGTTTTCAAGCAAACTACTGTGTGTGGTATCACAAAGGGGGGAAATGAAATTTCAAATTAGTGATGATCGAAATGAAAGGAACGGAATAGAGAATTTGTTAGATGATTGGTTTTCGTTTATTCGTCATCATGAAAATGAAAAGAATTTCGACTCAAGAAGACTTTGATATAAGGGCAGCTGATGCATCTAGTGAAAATGATGATATTGATAGGGTAAAAAAACTGAATGATGCTGCCACAAATCTAATTTATCGAAAATGCGATAAAATAAAAAAGATGGAATTTTTAATTCGATTGTTTCATGGGAAAACTATGTATGGGATTTATAATACAGCAATCGATTACATTCTTACCCTCTTGAAGTATTTACTTCCAGATGATACAGATATTCCATCGAACCACAATATGGTATGTAAGTTAGTTGAGGAACATGGATTTTCAAGAAAAAAAAATTCATGCTTTCTTGAAAGATTGCATTTTATTCTTGGAGGAAACCTCTGAACAAAATTATTGTATAAAATGTGGCACATCCCTTTATAAGTCAAAATTAGATGGAACACCATCCCGCATTCCACAGAAAGTAATGTGGCACATTCCATTGATCCCCAGACTCCAGAATCTTTTTATGTCTGATGAAATATGAATAAAAATGAGATGGAATGAAACCGAGAAAAAGAAGTCTAATGATGAGTTGGTTCATCATACAGATGGATTTGCATGGTAGAGATTTGATGCTCGACATCTTGATTTTGCAGCTGACGTGCGTAATGTAAGGCTGGGTCTTTCATGCGATTGTATTAATCCTTTTGGGAAGATTCTTATTTCGCACAGCACATGGCCAGTTTTTATACACATTTATAATATTCCTCCATGGTTGTGTATGAAAAAACCTTTCACATTCCAGAGTATACTCATATCTGGTCCTTCTGATCCCGACATTGATATTTATGTATACATGCAAACTTTAATAAAAGAGTTGAAACATCTTTGGGATGTGGGTGTCTGCACATACGATGCATGTTCTAAATACATATTTTAGATGCATGTTGCACTTATGTGGACAATCAATGATTTTCTGGCTTATTCAATGATGTCTGGATAGAGCACGAAGGGAAAACTGTCATGTCCAGTTTGTATGAAGAATACACAATCTGGAAGACTGAAACATCGATGTAGTTTCAGTTTTATGGGACAACAACGATTCTTGATAAAGGATATTCCATATAGATTGAATCTTCGAACATTTGATTATACCATTAAGACCGATGATCCACCTCAGTGTGTGTCTTGAACTGATGTGCTTAATGAATTGAAAGATTTCAGTTTTTTTTTCGAGAAGGGACAAATGTAATCTGGAAAGAGAAAGAACGTTTCCACTGAAACCTGTTACAATTGAAAGAAGAGGAGTATTTTTTTCCTTATTGGTCAACGAATTTGTTACGTCATTTAATAGAAGTAATTCATATTGAAAAGAATATATGTGAAATTTTGATATCGGTTCTTCTAAATGTCAATGGGAAGACAAACGAAGATTTACGATCTCGTCGTGACTTGGTTGATTGGGGCATCAGACAAGAATTGCATCCCGTGCGTATCAGTGAAAATAAATGGAAACATCCATGTGCTACTTATGTGATGAAGCCTACGAAAAAAACAATTTTGGAATGTATTAGATACTATTAGAGTTCTTGATGGCTATTAAATCAACATATCTAAACGGGTCTATAGAAGAGAGTTAAATCCAAAATCATTGATGAATCATGATTATCACATTCTACATCATGAGTTTCTATAAATAGAAATATTTCATCTATTATCCAATAATGTAAGTGTGCCTATTATTCGGTTGTACCATTTGTTTAAAGATCTTTGTGCTAATAATTTGTCCATGTATTTATAGAAAAAATTGATGACAGATGCCCCATTAATTTTGTGTGAGTTGGAAAAAATATTTCCTCCATCATTTTTCAAATGCATGGTGCATCTTACTGTCCATATACCCACTTAAATACTTCTAGGAGGACCTGTTTTTTTCATTTTATGTATCCAACTGAAATAAATATGTTCACATTAATGTCTTATGTCCGAAATAGAAATTATCCAGAAGGTTCTATCATGAACGATTACTTGGCTCAAGAATGTATGGATTTCTGCTCGATGTATTTGTCTGATCTTACAACAATATTGAACAGACCAATGAGAAATGAAGAAGAACAGTATGAGAATATTGAACCCAGTTTTCCATCACTTCCTCAAACAGAAATAATTACTGGATCATATACATTGAAGACATTAATCCATGAAGAGCGGGAGATGGAACATCGCACATTTTTGTTCAAATGTGATTGTTCGATTACTATATCAGGTAACTAAATTGATTATTTATATCTTACATATATATCTATCAAACTATTCATATTTTGTATCTACATGGAACATAAAATAATGATAAATAGGAACCATCATTCATTATCTTTGAGAAGGAGAGATACTTTGCATAGAAAAGAGTTTTCTTCATGGTAAAAATTAAAGGAAAAAATATTACTGTTTAAAATAATTATATCAACATTTCTTTGAGTTTAATAGTCATTTATATTTCAGGTATTGAGTTTTTCTACTGACTATGTCTCTGAAAAAATAAGAGCATTTGATTTTGGTCCTAATACCGTGGTTCGTGACTGTAAATCAATTGTTATCAATGGGTACAAATTTATTGTCACTAAACGAGAAATGAACTTGAGAACACAACATGATGGTGTTATGGTTACTACCACAACAGATTGTTATGTCAGTGCCTCAGATAGTAGACCGCGATTTGAAAATGTGGTTTATTATGGAGTTGTTGAGAAAATAATAATATTGTATTATTACTCTCCTGGACAAGTCACAATAATGAAATTCCATTGGTTTTATTCGATTACGAGACATGGCGCATATATTGATTACGGTGGATTTCGAGTAATTAATATGAATCACACTCTTGCTATCGAAGAACCATATGTGTTGGCATCAATGGCTAAACATGTTTTTTATGTCAAAGACCATCAACGACCTGAATTTGGTGTCATTTTTGATGTAATTCCAATACATATTTTTGATGATGGTGATGATGGAATTGACACAGTCCCTAATACCATTGGAACCAATAAATTTATTTCTTTTGATGACTCCAATAGCTCAATTTTCAGAGTTGATTGTGAACCTAATGTTGTCGTTGATAATATATAGAATCGTTTATCCATGTTCTCAATTCTTTTGGTTTACCTTGAGTTGGGTTGTTAAGGTTGGTAAAATTCAAATTGATTTAGAATTGATCAAAAATATTTTTTAGCTGACTTGAAAGTTATGTGAATTTTCAATGTTTATTGGTTGCGGTTTTATTTGAATTTCATTTTCTAATTTGGAATTGAACTGTAATCAAACATAGTCAAACAATATTTCTAACTTTGTGAACATTACAATTTGTATGATTTATTAAATCCATTCAAGCTCTTATAAAACAATTTATATCCAAATTACCAATAAATCCCCCTATTCCCTCATATATTTAGTTTTTTGGGCTACACATTAGTTTCCTTTTTCTAATTAATTACATATTTGTTTTCAAAAGCAGGAAATTCAGCCAATTGAAGATAGACAATGGAAAAAAAATGATGGAGAACAATCGTCGAATGTCGGAGTTGGGAATTCCATCATTAGTGTTTGTAGTGAGTACAATATTTCAAATTGATATATTTAAACAATATATAATGTCATGTGATTAATTTTTTTGTAATCTGTTTTGTAGGATCCACCTATACGTCAACAGTTATTCGACGAGGAGCCCAGAACTGTTCCTACTACTCAGGCTGGTGGTATGAGGAGGGTTCGTTCCAGAGGTGGATGAGCAGTTGCGTGTACACGACTAGAACCTGCGCCTCCCACAGACATGTCATCCATCCCACATTCTGATCCCTGTTTGTCGTTAGGGACACACGGGATATTTAGTCCTCCCACGTTTTCACTACCTTCTGCATCTTCTGGCCCATCATTTTCACATCCCATGATAATTCCAACTCCCCAGTCAGAATCGCGTTAGACAGTTGTCTCATCCTCTTTTCCTTCAACTTCAGTCTCTCTGAGCTTCTTATATTTCATCATCTTCAACTCCTATTCCACCACTAGGTGTTCCGTCAGTTTCTCTAGATCCAGCGGCACTCATCGACCAGACCGGCGCAAGTTTATTTATAAAACTGTAAAAAAAATTATAGCAATATTTATATTCATTAGAAAATGTTTTGATAAAATATTTGTTTTTCCTTAAAGAGTGATAAATCTACTGATATGAGGTGTGGGCAGGGGAGTACATGCATGAATTAGTTGTGGAACCGCCACACACAAGTTATGGTGGATTATAATGAAGATAACCAAATGGTTGTGAAAACAGGGCAGCAATGTCGGAGTTTTTTGGCGACGCTTTCTAAATACCCCGACAACATTCCCCTCCACCCACAATCCTAGAGACATTTTCCACATGAGGTCATGGATAGAGCTTGGTCAGAGATATGGGTAAAAAAATCTATTCTATTTAATGCCATGAATTATTTTTTTATTTATATGAATTAATATTTTTATGTCAACTTTGATTTAATTTTCCCGATGGTGAGCGTGCACGACCGGAACGCCTAAAGGATTTATGCATGCTTTGGAGAGACTATAAGCATGAGTTGAATATTGTTTGGGTTCCTAATGTTGGAACTGAGTTAGAGGCGGTACCCGTGGTGTATGATTTTCCTAGAGAGAAGTATTGTCAGATGATTACTCATTGGACGAGTACCCAGTTTAAGGTATTAATTACATTTGAGGTATTTAAATAATAACTTTCATGTTTATCATTAATACTATCTGTTTCATTTTCGATTTTTATTTAGGAATCATCTGTAAAAAATAAAAAGAACATTGATGAGAAAAAATATCTCAACACATTGGGACGCACTACGATTCCTGATCGTGAGAGGAAGCAGGTATGAAAATTGTTTATAAGTTTTCATTATGACTTACACTTTCTTTTGTTTCCTCAATTATTTAATAGTTTTCTAATGTTTTCATATATCTTTAGGTTTCAATGTCATTGTATAGGAAAATAAAAAATATTCAAGGACGTGTGCCTTGAGCTAAACTATTTTGCTCGAGTAAACAGAAAAAGGATGGAAGTGTTGTCAACAAAGTGACTCAGCAGCAGATTGTATGTTTTATTATGTTGATTTTATATTTTAATATCTATTTTGTATCTTAATAGTATATTTATATTTGTAACATGCTGCTTAAGAGGCCATCGATGCCCAAGAACCAGACAATATTGGGCCAACTGATCACTTACATCAGGTTTTGGGAGAGGAGAATCCTGGCAGAGTATGCTGCCAATCTATGATAGCCCCGAGGAGGTATTGGCCCTACTTAGGTATGATTTTTTGTTCCAAAAAGCTGCACCAAGTTAGGGACTAGGAAGAACAAGCTGATAAAAGGGCCACAGAGACGGCAGAACAGTCTGCTAGGGAAAACAGTGCATTTATGAAATTTGTTGAAGTTCTATGTCCGACACTTCAACCAGAGGCCAGCTCGGATTTTAATGAATATAGGTCTTAGATATGTTCTATATATGGAGAACCATGTGGAATTTCTAGTGGTGTTCAAGATGATGTCCAGGTTGACGATGATGATGGAGAGGAGTCTGATGCGGAAGAGGAGGGAGAGGAGGAGGGCACGGTAGACGGCGAGGGCGAGGTGGAGGGTGAGGGTGACGAGGAGGGTGAGGAGGGCGAGGACGATGATGGGGAAGAGGACAAGGGTGATAATGAAGATGATGATGATGATGATGGTGATGATGGTGATGGTGATATGAGACAAGTTGATCTGTTACATTTTTGACTAATATTACTGAGATTTGTTGTTTAATCTATTATAGTTGTTGGTTTTATCCAGACCAGTAGTATAGTATTTTAGTTGAGTTATTTTTATATATTTCATGTTTTCTTGGATGTTGATGTCTTTTAGTGGTTGTGTGATTGTGAACTCCATGGATAACCCCCCTCCTTCCTGGGACCAGGACAAACCCTCACCATCCTTATTGGACCCTGGACAGCCCCCCGGAAAGCCCCCCAACCATCCTCGTTGGTCCCCAAACAGCCCCCCGGACCCCCCCCCCAGACAGCCCCCCACCCTCCATCCTGGACCCTGGACAGCCCCCCGGACAACCCCCACCATCCTCCATGGACCCTAGACAGCCCCCAGGACAGCCCCCCACCATCCTCCTTGGTCCCCAGATAGCCCCTCGAACAGCCCCCCGGACACCCTCCCGGACAACCCCCCAAACAGCCCCCACCCTTCTCCCTGGACCTTTGACAGCCCCCCAAACAGCCCCTCGGACAGCCCCCTGGACACCCTCCCGGACAGCCCCCCAAATAGCCCCCACCCTCCTCCCTGGACCTCAGACAGCCCCCCAAACAGCCCCCCGGACAACCCCCTAGACACCCTCACGGACAGCCCCCCAAATAGCCCCCACCCTCCTCCCTGGACCGCAGACAGCCCCCCAAACAGCCCCCCGGACAGCCCCCTGGACACCCAACAGACAGCCCCGCAGACAACCCCCCCGGAACGCCATCTCGGACAGCCCCCACCCTCTTTGATTTCATTTACTACTAGAAAATCTATAATATATATTTTATTTATTTTCATCATGATAATCAATGTAAATCACATTTACACATCTAATCAATATCATAGATTCTTGGTTTGTTATAAAAGGGATGTATTCATTGGGCATTGTATTGTTAGATCTGAAATGTTTCAGAGCATGATAAACTAAAATCTAATCCATACTAAAAATGATATAAAAATATTCTATATGAATTTACATAAGATTTTATGTAAATACAATTCCACTTATAGACACATGAGGATTCTCATAAATCATGTTTACCTTAATATTTCAACAAGAATTTTTTATAAATGTTTTATCTTCTATTAATTTTTAGATATTCTCATTTTAAATGTAAATTTTTCAAAAATAAATTAATTTAATGAACCATAGTAAAATAATGTATTTGAATAATGTGAATAAACAACTAACATACCACTCTTACTGTGTCTCTTTTATTTAAAATAGACATGAATATAAGTTAAAAGAACAACGGACATATGGAAAACTGACCAAACGCATTTATATTCTATTTATAATTTATCACAATGATCCATGGGTCATATGTGACGTGTACGAGCCAACCCGGGGTCAATCTAAGTCGCGATGTGGTCGGGATCAGTCTAAGTGTCTCTCTTTTATTTAAAATGGACAACATTTTAAGTACATAATGAAATATGACCAAACACATTTGAAATGTGTTGATTATTTATTACAATGATCAATGTGTCATATGTGACATGTACGAGTCAACCCCGCCTCAATCCGAGGTGCGGTGTGGCCGAAACCATTCATATAGTCTCTTTTTTGTTTAAAATGGACAAGATTATAAGTGATAAGAACAAATGGCATACGGAAAATTGACCAAACGCATTTGGAATGTTTTTATTATTTATCACAACGATTCATGGGTCATATATGACATGTACGAGCTAACTCGGGCTCAATCCGAGTCGTGGTGTGGCCGGGATCAGTCTAAGTGGCTCTCTTTTGTTTAAAATGGACAACGTTTTAACTAAAAAACATCAACTGGCATATGAAAAACTTACCAAACGCATTCTGAATGTTTCGATACATTACCACAATGACCCATCAGTCATATGTGACGTGTACGAGTAAAACCCGCCTCAATACAAGGCACGGTGTGGCCGAAACCACTCTAGTTGTGTCTCTTTTGTTTAAAATAGACAAGATTATAACTGAAAAGAACAAATGGCATACGGAAAACCGACCAAATGGATTCTGATTGTGTTGATACATTAGAAAAATGATCCATGGGTCCTATGTGACGTGTATGAGCCAACCTGGTCTCAATCTGAGTCGCGATGTAGCCGAGATCAGTCTAAGTGTCTCTCTTTTGTTTAAAATGGACAACATTTTAAGTATATACAGAGAACCAAAAAAACGCATTCGGTTTCCATTGAAACATTAAGAGAACGATCCATGGGTCATATGTGATGTGTATGAATCAACCCCATCTCAATATGAGACACGGTGTGGCCAGAACCACTCAACGTGTCTGTCTTTTGTTTCAAAAGGACATCATTTTAAGTGAAAACATCAACTGGCATATGGAAAACCGACCAAATGCATTCGTATTGTATCAAAACATTTGAACAATGATCCATGGGTCATATGTGACGTGTAAGAGTCAACCCCATCTAAATCCGAGATGCAGTGTGGCCGAAACCACTCTAACTGTGTCTCTTTTGTTTAAAATGGATATGATTATAAGTGAAAAGAACAACTGGCATTTGGAAAACTGACCAAACGAATTCGTAATGTGTTGATGCTTTAGGACAATTATCCATGGGTCATATGTGACATGTACGAGTCAATCCTTCCTTAATCCGAGGATAGGTGTGGTCAGGATCACTCTATGTGGCTCTCTTTGTATAAAATGGACAACATTTTAAGTACATATGGAAAACTGACCAAACACATTCAGTTTCCATTGAAACTTTATGAGAACTATTCATGGGTCATATGTGATGTGTAAAAATCAACCCCACCTCAATTTGAGATGTGGTGTGGTCAGAAACACTCAATGTTTCTATCTTTTGTTTCAAAAGGACATCATTTTAAGTGAAAAACATCAACTGGCATACAGAAAACCGACCAAATGCATTCAGATTGTGTTGATACTTTAGGAAAATAATTCATGAGTCATTTGAGACGTGTAAAATTCAACCTCGTTTAAATCAGAGATGCGTTGTAGCCGACACCACTTTAACTGTGTCTCTTTTGTTTTAAAATGGACAGGATTATAAGTGAAAATAACAACTGGAATACGGAAAACCAACCAAACACATTCAGAATCTGTTTATAATTTATCACAACGATCCATGGGTCATATGTGACATGTACGGGCCAACCCAGGCTCAACTTGAGTCATGGTGTGGCCAGATCAGTCTAAGTGTCTATCTTTTGTTTAAAATGGAAAAAATTTTAAGTACATACAGAAAACCAACCAAATGAATTCATTTTACGTTGAAACTTTAGGAGAAATAACCATGGGTCATATGTGATGTGTACGAGTCAACCTCACCTCAATCCGATGTGTGGTGTGGCTGACACCACTCATAGTGTCTTTTTTTTATTTAAAATTGACTTTATTTTAAGTTAAAACAACAACTAGAATACGAAAAATTGACCAAACGAATTCTGATTGTGTAGATACTCAATCACAACGATCCATGGGTCATATGTGACGTGTACGAGTCAACCCCGCCTCAATCCGAGATATGGTGTGGCCAACACCATTCATAGTGTCTCTTTTTTATTTAAAATGGACATCATATTATGTGAAAACAACAACTGACATACGAAAAACTGAACAAATGCATTCGAAATGTGTTGATGTTTTAGGAAAATGATCCAAGGGTCATATGTGATGTGTACGAGTCAACCCCTCCTTAACAGGACGAACGGTGTGGCCAAGATCACTCTAAGTGGCTCTCTTTTGTTTAAAATGGACAACATTTTAAGTACATATGGAAAACTGACCAAACAGATTCTGATTGTTTTGATACATTAGCACAATGATCCATGGGTCATATGTGACGTGTAAAAATCAACCCCGCCTCAATCTGAGACACAGTGTGGCCACCACTACTCAAATTGTCTGTCTTTTTTTTCAAAAGGACATCATTTTATGTGAAAAAAATCAAATGGCACACGGAAAACCGATCAAACTCTTTCAAAATATGTTGATACTTTAGGACAATGGCTGATGGGTCATTTGTGATGTGTACGAGTTAACCTCGCCTCATTCCTAGGCACGGTGTGGCCGGTATCACTATAGGTGTAAGTATTTTGTTTAAAATGGACATCATTTCAGGTAAAAATATATGGTATACAAAAAACAGGTCAAATTATGAATTGAATTCGGGATTCCACAAATAATTGTCATCAAAATTTTAAATTGAATTCTAAATGAATTATGTATGTTTATAATTATGTTATGAATTCTAATTTAATTATGGATGTGTATATTTCCAGGATGCATTATATGTTAAATGTGTTTGAATTTGTTATCTATATGTATGTATTAGTTGGTTATTGCTGGTGCAATAATTGTATATGTATGTGTTAGTTTATTGCAGGTACAATAATTGGATTGAAAATGAGAGGGAATGCACAAAATGAGGCCTGCTATGCAAATTGCAGAGCTATTGTGCAAATTACAGGCTATTGTGCAATTTGCATAGAATAGGCTATGCCAATGGTTTCAAACCGTTGGCATAGCATCTCTGATTCATTTTTTACCAACGGTTCAATGAACTGTTGGTAAAAAACCTTTCCCAATGGTTTAGAAACTGTTGGGAAAGAGTATAGTCCTTGGGCTTTCTAAATGGTCAAGCCAAACCGTTGGAAAAAACTATCCCAACGGTTTGGCACAACCGTTGGGATATGTTAGTTTTCCCCACCCTATCCCAAAAGGTCATTGTAAACCATTGGGAAAAGCATTCCCAACGGCTTACTTCCCTACGGTTTGAAGAACTGTTGGTATAACATATACTAACGGTTCTGTAGCCTTTCCCAATGGTTCAATACTGTTGGGAAAAACTGTATTTTCAGTAGTGCAATTCCAATTTTAAATAAAAAGGCACACTATGAGTGATACCAGTAACTTGTTATTTTTTCTCAATGTTGAGTAGGTCAGTTTCTCTAATACCAACTATATTGACCCAGATATTTCATACATATATATCACATCATAGAAGATTAATATTCCTTACATAACATAATTATCCATTCCAAAATAGTTTTGGACTAATGCTTTTGGAAATATGAAAACATAAAGAACTAGTTCATAAGAGTCTCTCGTTAAGTTTTTATTTACTCTAAACCTTATTAGACATAACATTTATAAAACCATTCTTAATAACCTAAGGATATGAAACATAATAAATGGTGATAATAGATGTTCAATATGTTTAAAAAAGGAGATATCAATTATAATATAAGGATAACATGAGAATGAAGATGTTAGAAGGTGATATTAGCGTTATAAATTAATACATTTCCACTAGTGCAAAAAAAGTTTTTTTATGTCGGTTATTTATTATTATTTTACATCAGTTTTTAGATGACGTTATTAAAATAGACATTATAAATATCATTTTTTATGTCGGTTATTTTAAAACTGACGTAAAAAGCATAAATCAGAATAGTTTTCCACGCCGGTTCATAAATAACCGATGTGAAAACCCCTTCAGAGGCTTGATTTATCACGTCAGTTATTTAATAACTGGCCTGGTATATAGTTTTTCATGTCTGTTATTAAAAAACCAACGTGATAAATCGAACCTCTGAAGGGTTTTTCACGTCGGTTCCTAAATAACTGACATGGAAAATGATATACGATGTGGGTTATGTAATAACCAATGTAATAAAATATACCCATGCATTTATTATGTTAGTTATAAAATAACCGATGTAAAAACCATTTTTTTAATAAAACTACAATACCATTACTATGATCTGCCAAAGTAGACCTAAAATAAGCAGAAACTAGACCAAAATCAAACCATAACTAGACCTGAATCTATAACAGAAAAACATTATAACTAGTCCAAGATAAAAAGAACCCAGGAAAAAATAAAAATTCATATATATACCATTCAAAACATACAATTTCATCTAAAAAACATAAATCTAACCAAAACAACTACCAAATACACAATTATAATTACAATATTCAAAAATACATTTTACACTACAAACAAACTAAAATCCAATCAAACCTGTAAATTAATTGGACTATTCGACTTGTATGTGATCGAACTCTGGAGAACTGTAGCGTTGAGGGTCATAAAATAGCTACTAATTAAAAGGATTGTAGTTAACATGTATAATTAATAAATCAAATGAAATATTAAGGAAAAGTATATAAGTAAATCTAACCTAGTCAAAGTTCATTATTATTCCAATCATAATTATTTTATATATAAATATTAACATATAATATACTCATTCTATGATGACTTATTGTTCTTGAAAAATTCTATTTAAATGTGTGTCAATTCAAAATATCATTTTTACGTAATACATCAAAAAGTACAAATTATAAATAGATATTTACCTTTAATTTAACATATTTAACCATGGAACTCATTTTATTTGTATTTTTTATAAGGTATTCCCTTACCCTATTAGAAAATAATAAGAATTGGATAAATTTAAAATTTATTAAAATATAAATAAATATTTATATATTGAAAATTTCTTTTCCAACATTTTCTTAAAACATCCTCACACATCGCCATGGACAGAGAATATCCAATAAATTGTTTTCTCCTATGAAAAAAACACCAAACATCCAATGATCAATATGATAAAAGAAAATTTAAGGTTAGTGGATTTTTATATTAAAATATAATGAATACTTTTCGAGATATATATTTAATAACTCTCACAAAAAGGCATCATCCAACACTGTGTGATTATATTCTGTTCAAATATATCGGCAATATAAAGTGTTCATTGTTTCTCATCCAATTAAGGTGCTTTAGGGTAAATCATATGCATGTCCATGAATCCATATACATATGTTCTATCATTCTTCTAACACATGTTATAAATATGCCTAATAAAAAACAGACATAAGTATACATATTTATTAAATATAATGGAGGGAAAGGTGTTAAGACTTACATGGAAAAAATATGCACCACATTGATGCCCAACTTCTCTCTAGTAACAAGTTCCATGAAATAATTTTTCACAATCCACACATTTATTACATGTCCACAAACATGGGCATCCATTGGAAACTAAAAATAATATGCCAACAAATTTGAATATCTTGATAATCTGTCAAGAATACTTGAATCTATATCTGATGTCATATCCATTTTTATTTTTTGTTGTATATACAATATTTCTTTACCTATGAAGTATTAATATAAATAAATAGAAAAATATATTATATTTCAAATGTTAAAACAACTTTAATAAAAAAATAAAATAAAATATATAACATACATACCTATATGGTAATGAGTCGCATAAGTTTGGGTGGCCAAACTAAAAAGAAGTGGATATTATGTCCAACTGTCGTCACCTCATCTGTAGGTAATGTAACATGAGATGATCTATCTATAGTATCTTATACAATGACCCTATGATTCTCTACCTCTAACTGTTGATGATGAGCGGTATCTCCTATAAAATATACCAGACCATATGATACTATATGATTGTGAGGACCATCATGATACAACTCACAGTAAGTAAGAAGATGTGGTGGAGTAGGAAAAAAAATGGGGTCTGTAGGCTGTGGTGGGGGAGTGGGAGCTACTAACGGAGGTGGATGATAAATAATGGGGTCTGTAGGGGGATGTAGAGGAGTGGGATCTGCAATCTAAAATTGTCTCTGCATGTCTGAAAACATAGATTGTACTGACGCTCTAATCTTTTCCTCCATCATCTCATTAATATTATGAACTTCAGACTCCAATGATTCTATTTTTTTATAAACACCCTCAATGGAATATGTTTAAGAATATATAAACACTTTTCTTACATATACACTCATCGAAAAACCTCGTACATGACCAGGGTGTTCGGGTTTTCCCAATACTGTAGATAAAATATCTTTCCTCCAAGCAGCTGTAAATACCCCCTATGAGATCTGCTCCTCAAGAGAGTCCTGTATTAATTAATTTAACATTTCTATAATGATTCAAATTATATAAAGAATATAATTATCTAAAATAAATAATATAAATATCTTACAATACTCTTATCTACGATTCTCTATTATTCCGAAAGATATTGCCTCTTTTTCCCATCCAAGATCTCTTCCATTTTTCATGTTTACATGGAGGTGATGGAGGGAAAACCTCTTCAGATATTTAAGACACATCTCTCAATTTTTGTAATTTTTGCACCATCATTTGTTCTTCCAATAATGTATACTCTCTCCAAGATAAACTATGAGGTTATACATTTTTATATTGGATCTCCTGATGAGATATCCTTTTTTGTTGTAAATTAAGAATATTAAATCAGAAAAAAAAAATTAATAATATCATTTATATAAGAAATCTTATAAAAGTGTGGATATCCCTTACCAAAAATGAATCTTTTCTTCTACATTAAGAAAAATTTCTCCATGTGTCTTCATTTATTAATGGATACATATGACATGGATTGTCGTGATTCCTATGACCAATAATGAAATCAGATATGAGGGATTATTTAAAATCCCTCCATCTCCTAGAATCCATCGATAAAAATATCCTCCTGACTTCTCTAGTGTTAGGAATATCAAATGTCATCTGATAATGAATAAGTAAAAAAAATTATACTAGAAATATTTAAAGATTAGTCAAACAATAGAAAAAGTTCTTACCAAAATTTTCTCCCAGAACTAAGATATTATTTCTTTTTTCCACACTTCTCCAATCATCATACAAAATTCTTAAATTGTTATTACTATGAGTTGATAAAAAAATCTTAAAATATTTTTCATTAGGACCTCTAGTGATATCATTCTCATCAAACCCAATGAGTATCCTCTGGTCCTGGCTATGGGAATGTGATAGTGTTGGTAAATGTGTGCAGCCATGTTTACCAACTATTGAACTCTTTTTTTCTGTTATGGGAGAACATGAGGAATATTGTGGACCATCAAAAAGAGCATGTGACTATTCCTCCCCATAGGCATGATCATGATGATCATCTCCAGAATCATGTGGTTGATCAACTGATTGATATTTTATTATCCTTCAAATCAAAAAAGCAAAAATCTGTTCACAAATATACAAATTCAAATATTATAATAATAATGTAAAAAAATGGATAACTGAACTATGTTATATAATAATAAACATGGTAAATATGGTAATCATGTTAAAAAATGGTAAATATGGTAAACATGGTAAACATGGTAGTGTAATTTTCATTCAAAAAAAATCAATAAATATATAAGTTACTTAAAGTTAAACTACTTTAAACTATTGTAAACATGGTAAACATGGGAAACATGGTAAAAATGGTAAACATGGTAAAGTAATTTTCATTAAACAAAATCAATTAATATACAAGTTATGTAATGGTAAACATGATAAAATAAACTAAAAAAAATTAAAATAATCAAAAACTTCTACTTATTTGTTTTAATACACATTATAATAAAGAAACAAATTACAATATCTAACATTTTATGAAAATAATAAATTTAAAAAAGAAATAAAAATATGTTACCTGTAATATTAGGAATATAAAAATTGATTGTTTTCCAAAATTCCATCATCATGATCATTCCTTATGGAACAAACCATGTCTTTAATATGATCATCATTATTTTATGCTAATCATTCCATGGAAGTTGGGATCTCACATAAATCAGCATCTTCATCAAGTTGATCCTCACCAACATATTTTTTTCCCTTGTAAAACAACAGGACACTGCATATCACATTAATCAACTACATAGAAAATATATTTTGCATGTGTTTTCATTATAAAATAATCTATTGTGCCTTCTAATCTATTCATATTAACAACAGTCATTACAAATTCATTATGTTTGACATTGTTGATACCGATAAACCATTTTCAGTTAAAAATAGGAACTTTAATTTTAAAGTAATAATCTTCCCATATTTCTTCAATGATTCCATAATATGCACTTGATGTAGAAATTGGGTTTTTGTCTTTAGAACTCGAATAATTAATTCCTTCTGCAAACAAAAATACACCACTATTCTGAACTTCACTTCTATTGTACTAATCTTTCGTATGAAATGTATATACATTAATGTCATACCTAGAGCATGTTATCATATTTAAACTTAGACCACCCACTAACCATCTTAATGTCTCTGATACATCTGATTTACCAAGTAAGGTCTTTTTAAACCATGGAAAAATATTTTATTGTGATCATTCAAAATCCACATTTCTTTCTTCTTTGGATCACATTGTTTCAACACATTAATATGAAATGTGATATACGGTTTAGCATCAGCTATGTTATTCAAGATGTATAATTCCACCTTCTTCATCTATTTAGCTGATAATGATTTGACTTTCATGCCAAAAATCATCTTTCCATCATTATTAACTCGTTCATGGTGAGATGGAGGAGAATCTATGTGATCTGCCATAGCCAAGTAGCTCGTACATAGCATCGTAACCTCCTTAGAAATATAATTTTCAGTAATGGAGGCATCAGGTCGTTTTGGATTCATAACAAACCCCTTCAATATTTTCATATACCTTTCAAAAGGATACATCCAATGAAGATATATAGGTCCATAATGATATATTTCTCAAACTAGATATACCATTAAATGCACTATTTTATCAAAAAAAGATAGAGGAAAATACATTTCCAATTGAAAAAAGTATATAAATTGATTCCTTTTCCAAAATGATCAACGCATTCACATCAACCACCTTATTACAAATTGAATTGAAAAAATAACACAACTTCATTATAGAATTTCTGACACGAATGGACAATATTCCATGAAATGAAACTAGTAGAAGTTGTGGCATCATGATGTGAAAATCATGATATTTCATTCTTATGAACTTCAAATCCTTCAAAGATAAAGTTTTTTACATTTGAAGAATAAACTTGAGACACTTTGATATCATGAAAAAACTGAAATAATCTAATTTTATCCCTCTTGGATAATGTATGAAAAGATAGAGGAAGAAATGATAGTCTTATATTCGGTGTGGTAGATAACTCCATATGTATTCTCATTGATAGTAAGTCTAATATTGCATTCAAACCATCTTTATTCATTCCTTTAATATCTAACAATATTCCAATAAAAATTTCATAGATATTCTTCTTCACGTGCATGACATCAATATTAATTTTCATTAAATGATATATCCAAGATGGTAACTCAAAAAATATTTACCTTTTCTTCCAAATATGTATGTCATTACCATATTTATGTGTATTTATCAAGGTCACATAAAATTTTCACACCCTCTAAAAATACACATCAGATTATGAATGTTTTAGAGAAATATCAAATTCTTGTGAGCCATTGAATGCCTTTTTTATCCTTCTGTAAGTGTGATCAATAGACAAAAATTTCGATGAACCATGTATACTGTTTTACTCCCATGATGAAATTTACAATATGAAGTCTATTGTTCGGAAATTGGACATGCTTTATGCCCCTTAACACTATATCCAAACAAATTTCCATATGTTGGGAAGTCATTTATAGTGAACATAATCACTTCATGAAGTTGAAAATATTCCATTTTATAAGAATCATACACCCTAATACCATCCTCCCATAAAAGTTTCAAATCATCAATCAACGGTGAAAAAATCAATATAATTTCCATGTTTTTTCAGACCAGGGATCATTATACTCAACATGACATATATTCACTTCATACGAACTTCAAGTGAGAGGTTTTAAATTACAAATAATACAGGCCATGAACTATGTGTGCTACTGATGTTTAGGTATGGATTCATTCCATCTGTGCACAACCCAAGTATGATATTTCTAATTTCATTTCCAAATGTAGGATATTGCTCATCAATTTTCATTCATTGTGGAAAATCAAATGGATGTTGTATTTTTTCATCACATATCCTCTCATCAGCATAACATCTTAACATTTTTTCATCATGTGAATTGGAAAATAAATGTTTCAAATGATGAATTATAGAAGGATACCAAAATACCATGGCATGGATCTCTGTAATCTCAATATGATCCTGTGATTTTTCTTTCAACTTATACCGTGATGTCCCACATTTATGACACACTGAAAAAATTCATATTCCTTCATATATATCATAAAATCATTTATTCATGCATGTATTTTCTTGTATCCCAATCCCATCGGGCTTAATATTTTCTTTGCCTTATAATTTGAATCTAGATGATCGTTGCATTTGGGATGAATTTATTTCAACAATTATAGAATCTCTGTAAAACTTTTGTCACACCATCCATGTTTCACCTTCAGGTTAATCAATCTTAACACCGCAAAAAAAAACCGTAAAATCTATAAATCCATGATACAATGGTTTTTCATCATCACCATATAGACGTGAAATTACTAGTTCTATCTCAATATGTTATGCTACAATATCACAAATCATTTCTTCAATTCCATTAGAGTTACCATATTGAAAATCATCATCATAAGTAGATCTAACATTCTTTCTAGTTTCACTATGCAAAATACAAGGGTTGTAACTTGGATTAAAAACATGAAAAATCAAATTATCTTTGACCACTCTACTTTTCAACTTATTCATATTCAAACATTTCAGGAATGGACAGTAAAAAATGTCTCTTCTTGGAACATTTCATTTAGAAATTTCCAAAAAGCCATCAAAACCTTCCTCATATTCATTACTCATTTGATGCGCCATAATTCAACATTGTGTAAATATAAATTATAACAAATATAAAAATTATACATCTTGTTAAGATAATAAATTTTTATATTTATATGGAAAATATCATAATTTGAATGTAAAACAATTTTGGAATATTAAACAAATATATGCTTATTTGAAATATTTGTGCCTGAAAAAGATTTCAAAAATTAAATATAGTTAGATATAACAGTTTTATATTTATATGAAATTCCTTTTAGGATTACATCAATCTCATATGGATCATGATATAACAGTATAAATTCATCTTGGATCATTTCTTCTTAAGGTATACAAAGAATAGATCCCGGTGCAACTGGATAAAAAATTTACCCTTCTGTAAACAATAAATATGAAGTATAAATATTAAAATATGTATATATATACTACTGAATATTACACATATCACAATGATTTAAAACAATTAGAATATCCTCTGAAATCATTGGGAAAGAATATCCCAACAGTTTCACACACCGTTGGGACAACCCCCCCCCCCCCCAATCCCCTGGACAACCCCCACCGCCCGGACACCCCCACCCCAAGACACCCCATACCCCCTTGGACAACCCCATCAACCATGGATATCAACCCCACCCCTAGACACCCCTAAACCATTGGACATCCCCTCACACCCATAGACACCACCGCCATCCCCTTGGACACCCCCACCCTCTAGACACCACCCCCATCCCCTTGGACACCCCCACCCCCTTGGACAGCCCCCACCCCCTAGGCACCCCACCCCCTGGAGAGCCCCCCACCCCCTGGACACCCCCACCCCATGGACAACACCCAACCCCCTAGACACCCTAAACCTTGTACAAACCCCACCCCCTAAACACCACCATACCCTTGGTAAACCCCCACCCCCTGGACACCCCACCCTCTAGACACCGCACCCCCTGGACAACCCCCATCCCCCTGGACTGCCCAACCCCTGGACACCCCCACCCATGGACACCCCTACCCCCTTGGACGACCACCTCACCCCTTGGACACCACCCCCACCCCCTGGAAACCCAGAACCCCTTGGAAATACCCATCACCCCCTAGACACCACCCCACCCCCTTAGAAACCCCTTGGACGCCCCCCTTGGACAACCCCCACACCCTGGACAACACTCCACCCCCTAGACATCCCCACCCCCTTGGACACCCCCACCCCCTAGACACAGCTACCCCCTTGGACAACCCCTCACCCATGGATACCACCACACCCCTGTCACACCCATACCCCCTTGGACCACCCCCTCACCCCCTGGACACCACCCCCACCCCCTTGGACAACCCCCACCCCTAGACACCCCCACCCCCTGGACACCCCCACCCCCATGGACAACCCCCAACCCCCTGGACAACCCCCACCCCCAGGACACCCCCACTCATGGGACACCCCCACCCCTAGACACACCCACCCCCTTGGACAACCCCTAACCCCTAGACACCACCGCCAACCCCCTGGACACCCTCTACCCCCTTGGATATCCCCTGCATCCCCATGGACACCACCCCACCCCTCGACACCCCTACCACCTTGGATATACCCCTAACCCCCAGGACACCACCCCCACCCCCTTGGACACCCCCTGGACATCCCCCACCCCCTAGACACCCCTACCCCATTGGACAACCCCCTCACCCCCTAGACACCACCCCCTTGGACACTACCTACACCCTTGGAATGCTCCCTCACACCACAGGACACCATAAACACCCCCATAGAAACCCCCTAGATACCACCACCTCCTTGGAAAACCCCCAAGCACTGGATATCCCCCACCCCTAGACACCCCCACCCCCACATACTTGAAAGTACACACACACACACATGATAGAACACACATGGTAGAAACAAAAATCGTAGAACATGCTACCATGGTTTATTTTACCAGAAAAGAATTTATCATGGTATAAAAGAACACAATGACACTTACCATGATATAAATAACAAAGATATAAACATAACATCTCAAAATACATGTTTAGGGAATCATGAAAAATAAAAAATGAAACTGTGGCGTGTGAGGCTTACTTGAGTGTTGTGAGTCAACCTGATAGATATGGAGATAATAAAGATGATGAATGATGTTGATAAAACTAGGATGGAGGGTACAACATTTAAGAATCCTTTATAGGTTTTCTGCGTGAGAGAGATGAATCGCAGGTTGCCCGATCGAATAAAATAGATGGACAGAATACATGTCGTGATAAATCATTTAAAAGCATCATCACATTTTTTATTTAATAAGCGACGTGATAAAATGATTTTATGTTTTTAACATTAGTTATTTAATAACCGATGTAGAAAATCCTGTATCACATCAGTTATTTTATAATCTACATGATAAATTTCTGAGATTTGATTTATCACGTCTATTATAAAATAATCGACATGATAAATCACACAAATTTGATCTTTCACGTTGGTTATGAAATTACCGATGTGATAAATCTAATCTCGGTATTTTTTACATCATTTATTTTATACCCTATGTAAAAAACAATTCTTGTTGATTTATCACGTTGGTTATTTTATAACCGACATGATAAACCAATTTTTACAGCTATACACGTCAGTTATATAGAATCGATGTGAAAGATGCAGACGTGTTAACTGTTTTTTTCACTAGTGTGCATATCATAGATCATAATCATGAGTCATGAATCAAATAATGGTAGTACAAAAGACATGAATATTAATGGATCAACGAATATTATAAACTAAAAACATACACTTTGAGTCATACTGAGCACACTGTGTATCAAATTGAGGTGTGTCTGATTGATATGTAGATGATTAGTACACTTTTTAGGAAAAAATTCATGACATATATTTTGGTATTTCCTAATATGCATTAAAATAATAAGAATTCTTACTTTTCATTCAACATGTTCTCCCTTTTCTGGCATTTTTTGAGATAGTTGAAATAAAAATATGACTTCACAAAATATATTTAAAATAAATAATTATGTATTAGATGAAAATGATAAATAACTTAACTTAAAATTAGCAGATAAAATTATGAAAAAATTAATTAAAATGAATAAGTTTTAGGAATTCACATTTATATATTCTTGACCCATTTCCTTGTTTTCATTATCTCAATTGCATCCTCAAATTCCAATCTCTCACGAGCATGAGAATATTAGAACAAACCACCCCGACTCGAACAAAGGAATCCATATGTATAAAAAAATTATTAAGTTAGTAATATTAAAAATAAGTAAATTATACAAAAATATGAAACAAAATCTACTACTTATATGGAAATCACATATTAATTCTATTTGTGTGCATTCTTCCATCAGGTATGTTTCCCATTCATTTCTGAAAACATCTATATCACCTTGTAAATATGAATCTTTTCGACAGTCGTAGTAGTGCTTCAAAAATTTAAATACCCAAAGGATTAATAAAAATATTAAATGGAATAGTAATTATCATTGAAAATACATATTTATTGATGCATGTTTTTTCATGGAATATGATCTCTCTCATAAATTTTCAAACATAATAACCAAAAACTTTTCAATTGGTTTGTTCTAGACACTGCTAAAACATTGAGTAGAATAAGTAATTTGTTTTTATATGTGTTTGGATAGTGAAATCATAATATATATACCTTTATACTTATTCAATCATAGAACTTTTTTTCTTCCTTGGGCTTAGTACATGGCCTCATTTAGTGTATTTCATGATAGTGATGCACCACCCTATCATAACATAATCCTCATAAAAAGGTAATATATATTATACAACATGATTTTTAGTTCTAAAATGTTGGATTCAGTGTAATAAAAATTTAAAAACTCCATTATGTGGGGATAGTTTTTTGGAAATCCATGAATTGAATCTAGGAAATAATTCTTTACTGTATCCAAATTTTCTAAAATGAGAATCCAATTATATCAAAAAACACAAAAAGGAATAAGTGATGAAAGAAATGAAAATAAATTTGATATGACTAAATTGTAGAGTCTTACCCATACATCACTAGTGATAAATAGAGTTTTTCATCTGAAATTTATCATCCAATGGATTTGATTAGACCTTCCACTATTTCATCATTTTTTGGGTCCTATTTTTTCTTGTTCTATAGAGGTGATGTGATGACTAACGAGTCAGAACTTTTTGTCATGGAAAAATACCTTCAATTTTTTTTCATATATACGCCTACAAAAAATATGAAATGTATTTAGTCATAATTAAAACAATATATCAGCTTTTTGAAAATGAAATCATTGAGAAATACCTCATGTATACATTTAAAAATGATCCACCCATCCAATAATAGTTGAGGATTTTAGTTTCACTCTTAACATCTATGAATTCTTGATCATTCTTTTTGTACATATTTTATTCGAATTCAACTATGTGGTTGCAACCATATTTTAACTTTCTATACACATGAGCCTCGAATGAAGTAAATGTGGATATAGAACGAGCGGGGTAAATGTGTTTTTGGTCTATCTTTTTGATCAGTTTCTCAATCCTTTTGATGGGTTTGAGGTGGTTTTTTATTCCATCTTCTTCTCTTTGTCCATCTATAATAAAATTCATCATTTTAGATATATTTTCATTATTTTTCAAATTTTTAGCTTGAAAAGTAAAATGGAAATGAATACCCCCATATCAGTATGTTTTTTAAAAGATATGACGGCCATGCGATGAATTTTACAACAGTTTTTTCAACTGTATTACTATCATCCTCATGAATTGGAACAGGTAGCTCGACATTTGTCTCATGGGATACACTAATTCAAACTCACACATGTCATGTTGGATGTGGTTTGTCGTATAAAAAGTAAATTCAAATATTTAACACCATATCCCATGAAAAAAGGTGTTGGTTAGGTATTAATAGATATAAATAATAGCCATTATCACCCTCTAGAATATCTGTATAAGAAAGGTATCATTTTTTCTATGATTCACATTTCATAGAAACATCTATTATAACATTGATTACAACTTCTAAGACAACTCTTTGAGTGTAATCACTAGCCTCATAGTTGGTGGGGGTGGTGAGGGATTTCCTTGTGGTGGTTGTTCTTGAGTTGCTTATTCTATTTTCCTCTCCCTCATTAATGTTTCCATCATCTCTATATTCCAATAGAATTGTCCTTAAAGGGTTTATATCATTTCTCTCATCTATTTTATTATTTCACTTTGATAATCCTCTTTTTTTTCTTAAAATATATTCCGAGCGTCATCCTAAAACCCACACCTCTGACCCGACCACACTGTTCTGGCTGCTTCAAGGCCACTGGAATTTTGTGTTCATATGAAACCTATATTCTG